>OY747708.1:47982500-48427500 GCA_963556495.2 Valencia hispanica
CCTCAATTAACCATATTTGGCCACACCACATCCTCTGACACATGTATTAATCCTTGCGTTCTTCACAAAATAATGGCCAAGAGAGAGAAAAAATGGATTTCAGTGACACTGAGATCAAGGTGAAACATAAGTGGGGCAAAAAATAAAAAAGTAATGCTGAACAGACATTTGAAAATTGTCATCGTTAACACAAATTCATTTTCAGATGTTTCTCTGCTTCCCCCCCCACCCCACCCCCAGGACAAAGCAGTTATATTCCTGCTCCAGACATAAAAAATAGGTGACAAAGAATCATTTCATTTGCTGTTATTCACATCTGTGGAAATACTTAACTTCTTTGAACAAATTAAATCAGTTAAATCTGTCCGGAACATTGCTGCTTGGTTCTATCAGCTCAGGGGTAACCAATCAAAGAAAAGAACAGTGCCTGGGAGAAATTGACAGAGGCAGTACATGCGGTCAGGACAGTGGAGAGGTTCCTGTTGGAAATAAAGGGAGAGAAATGGTTTGATATCAAACTAAATACAATAAAACGTCCCTCATCACACAGCTGGGCCAGATCACCTCAGAGGTAAACACATTTGACACACGTGTGGCCAGCGTTATTGGAGACACTGCTTAGGCTGGCATCACCAATAAGCAGGACCATCCAGTTTCCACAGTACAGTTTTCAAACCTTTTATTTATAAGTATAACAACATCCTTTTAAACTGAAGCGCTTGATGCGACAAGTAAAAAAAACACATGGAGTGCGCAGACTTCCACACACCCCCCAGATTACGATTCACAGGGTCTCCATGCATGATCACCCCCAAAATCTAATAATGCAGTCCTTGGCAAATTTCTAACATTTCCTGAAAGTTTAATCCAAATCTGGCCATAGCTTCTTGAGTTATTTTGCAGACAGATGCCCATGTTGGGATCCATTTTCCACAAATGAACTGAAATGTCTGGTATTATGAATATGTTCCAAAGGAACTGGATTCCCCGAACTTTGATTACAGCTATTTAACAGATTAAAACTTGAACTTCATCAATAAATATATTGATATTAAAATGTTGATATTAATTACTGATGGTTTAATTAAAGCAGACATTAATTGCAATCGCTGTGTCACAACACCAACATGAGCTCCTTGGCGGAGGTGGTAAACTGATGAGATAAATATTCTGTCAAAGTAAAACTGTTTCAGCGTTGCATTCCCCCGTTCTACCACTAGATGCTGTGTGTACGAATGGTCAGAGCTGTTCTTATATTTAGGGACATTTCTACGCACAAGTACAAGATGGTAAATACCACACAATGCATAAAATTGTTCCTACGCTCGAAATACACACAGCTCTGTGTGTTAATACGGTTGATAAATGACGCCCTGGACTTTGTCTACATACTATGTGTTTAACATTAGTCTGACCTTGATGCTCTTTAAAAGCAAAGGTTTCCTCTTTGCATACCTCCTGAAGTAATTATTTTTGGACCTAAAGAGGAACAATCAAGAGTCAGCACACAGCTTCAGTTAATGCTAGAAACTACTGATCAGGTCCAAAATCTAGGTAGATTTGTGCTTTGTCTCCACGTGTCTTGTCAGACCTGAACTTCCAGGGTCACAAAAAGAGAATAACAAGGTCAGCCTTTTATCACCTGAAGAACATCTCTAAGATTAAAGGACTGAGCTCGAAAAACTCTTCCATGCGTTTATCTTTAGTCGGATTGATTACTGCAACAGCGTCTTCACAGGTCTGCCTAAAAAGTCAATCAGACAGCTGCAGCTGATCCAGAACACTGCTGCTCGTGTTCCTCACTAGAACCCAGGAAGTAGAGCACATCACCCCAGTTCTAAAGTCCTTACACTGGGTTCCTGTAGCTCAGAGAATAGACTTCAAAATACTCCTACTAGTTTATAAATCATTGAATGGCTTAGCACCAAAGTGTGTTGAAGTTCTGTTGTCAGTATATCAACCCCCACTGACCACTCAGGTCTTCAAACTCTAGCCTACTAATCATCCCTAGAATCAGAACCACACATGGAGAAGCACCTTTCAGTTTCTATGCTTATCCTTATCTGGAACAAACTTCCAGACCACTGCAAAGCCGCTGAAACACTGAGTTTCTTTAAAACTCGGCTCAAACCCCCTCTGTTCAGAGCCTCCATTATTCATTATAGCTGGAATGTCATAAGTGTATGTTTTAACGTTTGTACTGTTTCTGATGTTGTGTTTTATGTTTTAATTGTTTGATTGCTGCTTTTATGTTATCCCCTAATCATCCAAAGCACATTGAATTGTCTTCTTACTGAAAGTGTGCTATACAGTTATATTTGCCTTGCCTTGCCTCTCATGAAAGTTGAACCTATGCGGTCTTCGTCTGTGCAGGGATTTACTTTTACATCAACAGTAGCAAGAGTAGTACAATACAAATTTAGGGTTTCTGGAGAAATCTTGTATTCTCTTGTGGTCTGCTTTTAGTGTGAACTTACTTGGACAGCCAGTCATGATCATGTTGGCAGTTGTTTTAACTCGTAGATCATTTTACTGTACAGTGGAATTCTTTTGAGACCTCTTTAAATCCCTTACCAGAGTCACAGTCTGCAACAACAGTCTTCGGTGATCAATTCAATTCCATTCAATTCAGTTTATTTATATAGCGCCAATTCACAACAGATGTCATCTCAAGGCACTTAACAAGAAGTTTTTTCAATACATTTATACAAACATTCCAATCAGTTAAAAACAATTGAAGGCATCCCAGCAGATTGCGTCAGTCATTGGCGTGAGGTTGGGCAGACTTTCCAACCACAGCAATCCTTCAGCAATCCCTCATACTGAGCAAGCATGTAGCGACGGTGGAGAGGAAAAACTCCCCTTTAACAGGAAGAAACCTCCAACAGAACCAGGCTCAGTAGGAGCGGCCATCTGCCACGACCGTCTGGGGGTTTGAGAAGACAGAGCAGAAACACAGAAGGAACAGAAGATCTGATATAAGAGAACTTTCTATGTTACAGAAGGTAAAAAGTTGATAACAGGACACAGTGGATGTTCAGTTACTGGGAGCACCATCCCAGTCGATGCCTCCCGTCCAACAGGGCATTGCAGCCAAGCACGATACCAGACCAGGTATATCAGTCTCATATCAACAGTCAGGAGCAAGCTAAACTAAATGTTTGAGTTTTAAACATGGCTAACCACCTTAAGTATGCTGTACCGATGTGATACAACTGTGTTTGATTTTAGCCATTTTAAATAGCAATAGATGTGGGGATGTCCAAATTTATTCCTCATCAGAAATAGACTTTTTTTCTAAATTACATTTTATTAACATTTTTTAAATGGGCTTTTAAGTTTTTTTATGTTTCATTTCTTGTAGTAAATCTTCATATTGTTTGAATTGATATGAACATAAGGGCTTTTGTAGGGTGTCTTTTTTATGGCTGCATTTATACTGAGATTCTATAAATCACAGTTGGACTTTGTTAGATAATCACATGACTTCTGAAGCCATTTGGACTGGATTTTATTTAGGGGTATTAGAGTAAGGAGGGGAAAAATACAACAACCCTTTTCAGATTTTTATTTGGTTAAAACATGTATCATTTTCATTACACTTTACAGTTATGTACTACTTTGTGTTGGTCTGTTACATAAAATCCCAATAAAATATTGTGATATCTGTGACTGTAAAGTGACAAAACTTTGTGTGAATACTATTGCGAGGCACTCTTTTACTAATGTTCACGAGTCATTCTGTTATGACACGTTTTAAAGGTTGAGCTCCTCCCAGTTCCACCATCTTCAGAAATGATTTGACTGTTTTCAGTCTTTGGGCCCCAGGGGGTGGGCTATCAGATCAGGGGGCCGTGGATGCATGCCCGGGTCCCACAGCTGCATGGCGATGGACGAAGCACAGACAGCCCTTCTCTCTGGGGCACATTGCTCTTTTTATGCCCGACACACTGAAGCATTGATGTTGTGACTCCCTCAGTTCAGGGCATTGACAAGGTCAGACAACATCTTTAATGCAAACATGGATTTGCTTATCAGCCCTGTAAACGAGGGAGTTATAGGGAAGTGAAAGTCGTCTAAGAAGGTGCAGCACAAAGATTAATTTAGGAACTATAAATAAAGCAGGAAGATCTCTCTGTATTTGCTCCATCTTTAATATTTATCCGCAAAAATGTTTGAATGATAGATTTCCAAATAACTGTAAATGAGTTCATAAGATATACATAAGTGTTCGCAGTGCTATTTGTGTTCACCGTATGAACAGCTTAAGTACAATAATAACATCCTTACACATTTTGTCTCATGACATGACAAGTTATGCAGTCACTGTCAATTTATGCTGTAAGAGTGCAATTGAGGCATGTTTACAGCGCCCCCAAGTGGTGGGAAATTTGTTTTAAAAATTCATAGAAAGCGGCAAATTTCAACAAGGCAATGGAATGCAAAAAAAACCCAACATAAAACTGCTTTTATAATGTTCTGAAAAAAGGCATAAAATATTGCACATTAACAACAATGAAAACAATAAAAATAAATAAAAACATAACGATAAGACACCACTGGGCTAAAAAATAACATATAAATATATAACAATCTGGATAGTCAATATGACTCCAATACATCAGCATATTAAAGTCCCATTTGTCTCATCGGAGCTGTATCCTCTTCAGAAGAGAAATAACTAATATTTCGGTTTCCTCAAGCCTCCTTTTCTTCTTCAAGTACTTACAGGGATCACACAGAACTGTGATGAGTACTAATTAGCTGCTGAAGAAGAAGCATTGTTAAATCTTGTAGTAATCCATGCTCCATAGAAAATCTATTTGCCTTTGTATTGATTTTGCTGTAAATTTAATCATAACTGGAAACACAGTCCAATGTCTCCCAGGGGCAGCAATACACAGGATCCGACCGGGCAGGAGAAAAATAAATTAGATGGAACCAAAACATTGGCTGCGTTGTGTCGCAGTGCATAGCAGTGTTGCCCTCCAGCAAGAAGGTTTTGGGTTCGAGTCCCAGCCTGGGGTCTTCGCATGTTCTCCCCGTGCATGCATAGGTTCTCTCCAGGTACCTCGGATTCCTCTCGGTTATTTGGTCTGAATTGACCCTCTGGATGTGAGTTTGCATGGTTGTTTGTCCAGTGTTCCTCTGTGTTACCATTTGACGGTCTGGTGACTTGTCAAGGGTTCACCCCGCCTCTAACCCAAAGACGGACGGAGACGGGCACCAGCTCGCCTGTGACTATAGGCAGGCATACACAATGGGCGGATGGAATTGAAACACTGACTGAGTTCATTTCATTGTAGATTGACTAAATAATCCTGAATGTAAATAAATACAATAAATAAAAAGAAGAACGGGTTGCAAACAAAACCAAATATTTTCCTGATCAATTCATGTTTTGCAGTGTCTTGCAGAAGTAATCGAACTTGAATCTTCTAAGACATTGCTGTCCACCTAAGCTGACAGACTTAGCAAGGAGAATAGTAATCAGAGAAGCAGCCAAGAAGCCCGTGGTGGCTCTGAAGGAGCTGCAGAGCTCCATAGCTCAGGTGGGAGTATATGTGAACAGGACAGCTAAAACATGTGCAGTCCTCAAACCTCTAAGAGACTACAAAAGACTTGGGACCAAGGACAAAGACCCCAAACATAATCATACAGCCAGAAACATTATGAAATGATTTAGATCAAAACATATTAACTTTTTAGAACGGACAAGTCAAGGTCCAGATCTAAATCCAACTGAGAGTCAGTGGCAAGATTTGAACAATGCTCTACATGGACACTCTCCATCAAATCTGACTGAACTTGAGCTGTTTAGCAAAGAAGAAAGGGGGAAAAAAAGTTCGTCTACATGTCCAAAGATGGAAACATACTCTAAACATCAGCAGCAGTACATGCAGTGGAAGTTTTTACGACAAAGTATTGACCCTGGAGTGGATTGAAGAAATGTCCATGCGGCACTTTTATTTATTAATAATTTTTTTTAATATTTAGACAGCCAACCGTTTTGTTTTCATTCCACTTCACATTTACTGTGGTTTTGTGTTGCCTGTAAAATAAAAATGCCACAGAAAAAATATTATTTTTTTTTGTATTTGTGATGTGATGGATTGGGAGAAAGATCAGAAGATGTGATTACTTTTGTAAGACTATGTATTTCAGCAAAGCCCTAAACATTTCCTGTTCCTGTGGAAAACCTTTCCATTCTCTCAGTAACCATCAGAAAAGAACAGATGGTATAAACAGAGTTGTGAAATTTTATGACAGACCAGTGTTTGCTTGATCTGCTTCAAATTCAGAGCAAAAAAGAATCAAATCAATCCACTCCCACCACTCTTTCTTTCTTTCAATCTAACTGCGTCTGCTTAGCTATCAGTCTGCCGGTCCAGAGTTTTCTGGTTAATATTCATTACACTTCTCAGCTGCCTACACACATTGACTAGTTTACGATCTCTGTTGGAGAAAGTCAGTCAATTTGAGCCAAAGCCAGAATTTCATAAATCTGCAAAGCAACTTTGCTGCATCAGCTAAAAGGGGATTTTACAATTAGTGATGCTTGCTTGCACAAAGGCCTGGCAAAAATTCAATTTATTTTTTTTTATGTTTATTTGTATATAATCATGATGCACAAAGTGGTGAATGATTGTGAAGTGGAAATAAGAGGATGTGTGATTTTTCCAAATCTGAGCAGTGTGGTGGAGTTTTATATTCTGAGTGAATATCTTGTGGAATTATCTTGGGCTCCAGTTACAGCCACAACTTTTCTTTGGTATGTCTGTACAGACTTTGGACATGTAGAGATATCTAGTCTTGCCCATTTTGCTTTACAAAGCAGCTCGAGCTCAGTCAGATTGGATGGAGAGCGTCTGTGAACAGCAACTTTCAAGTCTTGTCAGAGATTCTCAACAGGATTTATGTCTAAAATATGACCGGGTTATTCTAACACATGTAGATGTTTTGTTCTAAATCTTTCTATTATAGCTCCCTGGATGTTTAGGATTTTTGTTCTGCCTGAAGCAGGGGTCGTGTTGACTGAATATTTTCCGTAGTTGACTGTTTTTTTTAAAACGGCGATGGCAAAATTAGAAGGCCGACTTAGTATTCACACTTCTGACCACTTAATACAAATGCGCAGACATTTGCATTAAGTGGTCTTTATGCCACTTTACGTACAGAGGATGGGTAACTAAATCCTTCAAAAAAAGAAACGGTTATGAGAGCCGCTGAGCAACATCTCAGACCTGGACACTCTACTCAATGCATCTCGCTAACCAGGAGCTGACCGCGTGTTGAAGAGTTACTGAGGCTTTGGAGCCCGTCGATCCAAAGACCCCGGTGTCGTGCCAATCAACGGTGCATGCTGCGGGACTTAAGAGATAACTTGCGGGTCAGGAAACGGTTGGTTCAGTCTTTCTGATCACTTCAATTGAAGAAATGTCCCCTGATTTCAAAACTTTGGCTGAAGTGGCGCTTAATACCAGTCTCCAGTGTGGCAGCGGAGCGCGGATTTAGCCACAAGAGCAACATCTAAACCCCCATGAGAAGTCATCTGTCTGAGGCAGAAATCCAACATCTCATGGCAGTAACCTCTGCAGCAATCCACTATATTAAACACAAGTAGGTGAGGATTTCAGTTCCAAGTGTACCAGAAGGAAGTTGTGAGACTTTGTGTTCAGGCAACAGCAGGTGAGCTGTTTGTATTTTAAGTGCAATCGTTTAATTTTTTATATGTAGTTCTATGTTCAGGTGTTCGGATTGTATATTATTAAAAAGGATTTTAAAACTAAATACTATTTAATATGTTGTAATTTTTAAAACTGACGGGTAAAAATAGATCATGACCAGATCAAAATGATGGACAACAAAAATACCTAGTGCGATCTCTGGCTGGAAGGTAAACATCTACCTCAGTTTCAAGTTTTTTGCAGCCACTAACTGGTTTTATTCTAAGATTCTTTAATTACCATTCTTCCTATGGACTCTGAACAGCTTCCCTGTCCCTGCTTAAGACCACTCTCTCAACCACCACCATGTTTAACTATGAAGACCGGTGTCAGTTTTCTCACACACCTGGTTTTATACGTTTTTTCCTCCCATCCAACTACAGCTCCACCTGTTTGCTGTGTTCCCTACATGTCTTGTGTGAAAAAGTTCAAGAAGCATTAATGCTTTTGCAAGGTGCACAGCACATAGTTCAATTGATGTGAATGTGACAAGAGAACAGGAACAGCAAGTATTAAAATATTTACACCACCAGACTACAGTAAGTGGTGCAAGTGCATCTTTTAGAAGAAGCAACATGCATAAATAAATACCCGCTCCATAAAAAAAAGAATCCAGTGTCCTACATTTAGCATCATTATATATTGAAACGGACTCCTTCCAATAGCTGAACAGAAGCGCAGCACAGTCACCACAGAGTCATGTGTTGATTATGACACTGTTCAACCAGTCTGACATGGAACTGTTTTACATATGAGCAGCTTACCTCTACACGGAGGATGGGTTGATACAACATAATAACATGATCATTGGAGGGGTCTGTTAGAATTTCCTGATTTTTTCGATTGGCTGAATAGGTCAAGAATGAGAGAGAGAGTATGTAAGAGATTTATTTCTTACTGTCTTCAAAATCAGAAAGTGGAACTGTTTGGTCATGATGACCATCGTTACATTTGGAGGGAAAAGGGGCACATTTGTGAGCTTGGGAACACCATCCTAACTGTGAAGTATAGGGGTGGCAGCATTGTGTTGTGGGGCTGTTTTGCTGCAGGAGGAACTGGTGCACTTCATAAAATAGATGGGATCATGAGAAAAGAACATCATGTGGAGATATTGAAGCAACATCTAAAGACATCAGTCAGGAAGTTAAACTTTGGTGCAAACAGGTCTTCCAAATGGACAATGATCCTAAGCATCCAGCCAAAGTGGTTACAAAGAGGCAACAAGTCAATGTTTTGGCGTGGCCATCACAAAGCCCTATACTCAATCCCATAGAGAATTTGTGGGCAGGTCAGTAAAGGTGTGTGTAAGCAAGGCGACCTACAAACCTGACTCTAGTTCCACAAGTTCTGTCTGGAGGAATGGGCCAGAATTCCAGCAAACTATTGTGAGAAGTTGGAGGAAGAAAACCCAAAATATTTGACCCAAGTCATACAGGTCAAAGACAATGCTGCCAAATATTAAAGAAATATGTGTAAATGTCTAATCTTGAAGTCGTTAATAGATAAATCTCTGACATATTCTTTCTCTCTTTATTGTGGCATTTAGCAAATATAAAAATTTTGGTAATTCTGACTGACTTAAAACACGAGATATTTAGTCTGATTTAACCTCAGACAGTGAGAAAAAAACGTGTCTTTTTATCCTGTGTATGTAAACGTCTAGTTTCAACATTATATACATATTTACAAAAACTTTTATTTTTGTTTTCTTTCTTATATATTTTTATTGCAATGTCTTTATTAGGAGAAAAGTGGAACCGGCGTCAGATTCCTTGTTTGTGCCCAGTAAATTGCAGAATAAAGCTGATTCTAAATCTAACCATCTTTAAGATTAGCTAGCCTAGTGAGGCATGCTAAGCAATGTGAATTTATTGTAGGAAGTAAGATACAAACCATACATTCTGGAGGTCTATGGTTTCCAGACAATAATTATACATTCAATTCAATTCAATTCAGTTTATTTATATAGCGCCAATTCACAACAGATGTCATCTCAAGGCACTTAACAAGAAGTCATTTCAATACATTTATGCAAACATTCCAATCAGTTAAAAAGTTTCCTATTTAAGGAATCCCAGCAGATTGCGTCAGTCATTGGCGTGAGGTTGGGCCCCGTTGATGCAGACTTTCCAACCACAGCAATCCTTCAGCAATCCCTCATACTGAGCAAGCATGTAGCAACGGTGGAGAGGAAAAACTCCCCTTTAACAGGAAGAAACCTCCAACAGAACCAGGCTCAGTAGGAGAGGCCATCTGCCACGACCGTCTGGGGGTTTGAGAAGACAGAGCAGAGACACAGAAGGAACAGAAGATCCGATATAAGAGAACTTTCTATGTTACAGAAAGTACACAGTGGATGTTCAGCCACTGGGAGCATCATCCCAGTCGATGCCCCCCGTCCAACAGGGCATTGCAGCCAAGCAGGATATCAGACCAGGTATATCTTCAATGGAGAGAAAAACACAGAGAACACAAAGTTAAGTTAAGTTGTGTTACTTGTAAGAACAGTTTGAATGCAGAGAAAGTGGAGAAATAGCCCCACGTGAACATGAGATTGTTCTGCCAGTAATTAGCCAGCTCACTGAACACAACCACAGGTAACTCTACGGGTTTTCCACTAGGCAACTGGAATATGGCTGGGGGCAGTGGCGGCTGGCCAATACAGGGCGATAGGGCATAATAAGAATGCCTCAAGTTGTTAATATTGGCATTAAAATAATCAGTAATTCACATAGTACTGGTATCCAGGCGTTTATGTTAAATTGTTTTGGGATGATTATTGGAAATGACTTGATAAGCTATATGCACAGCTCCACTACTTCCTGAACTAAGTACAGCCCTTTTATTTCCTGTCTGTATTGGACAAACTGATCAATCCAGGTGTGTCTGACCTCAGTAGTCACAACAACAATGGTCAGACACACCTGGATTAATCCGTTTGTCCTATGATGTAAGACAGGAGATAAAAGAGCTGTACTTAGTTCAGGAAATAGTGGAGTTGTGCACAAAGCTCAGAAAGCACAAGTTTGATTTTAAAAACGAAAAAAAAAGCACAGGCCCATCAAGAATATTTTTCACCAGCCGCCACTGGTGACATCATACCTTGATTTGAGCTCCAAAAGGAGAGCCAGTTATCATGTCCAGTACACAAACACTGATGGTTCTAGCCTCTTCATAGGATTAAAATTAACACTGTTAAAAGTATCTACTTGCAACCAAAGCTGCAGAGTCTCAATGTAGAAGAGTACTGCATCATCAGTAGTCGCTAGATTGATTTGGACTGGAAAAGTGAAATTGTAATGAGAGGAAACCTTAGCCACTAAGAAGAAAAGAATCTTTGAGATGCGGAGTGGAAACCAGAGCGGTTCCTTCGACAGCCTGGAGCTGACACTGTGATCAGAGAATGCCTGATTCTGTCATGTTAAAACTCGCCATTCACAGCTTTTTTCAAAGTGATTTCATCCGACAGGTATTCAAGAACCTGCTGTGTGTATTTCACTGATGCCCAGGAGCTAAATTTCACAATTACATTTGAAATGAAGTCACTGTGGCATTTTGAAACCTTAACTCAGGGATTTCCAGGATATCCTAATGGTCTCTGGCACATTTAGGGTAAGTTAATTACCCAAATGACTTATGAGAAGCTTGAATTAAATCAAAACTTGTCAAAAGGAAATGCTATAATTTCTCACACTCAAATGTTCTGTTTGAATGTCTCTTTTTCCAGTAAAAAAAAAAACAAGAACTCTAGTATAAATTAGAATTTTACATAACTGTAGGTGAATTGTGCCTGCGTGTCTGCTGCCTGATATGACGTGCTTTCCGTCTTTGAGGCTCTGGCTGTGAATTTGCCCACAGCGTGACCACAGGAAGCTTAGGCCATCTGTGTCATCCCATTACCTGACCGCCCGAGCGTTTCCAATCTCTAATGCCCTTGGTTTAGTTTGAAGATACAGAAGATCCTGGAAAATTCAAAGAGGGGAGCAGTACCGTTGAGTAGTTTCAAGGGAATATGAGTCAGTCTATAACTAAAAAATGTCTCTTTTTGTGCTAAAAAGCTCAAATGTGACAAACAAGCTGTTATAGGGACGTGGGACTGGCGAGTCATTGTGTGAGCCTATGACAGCGGACAGCCATGGTCTCATGTAACCCCCTTATTGTAGGAGAGAAGAGGAAAAAGAAGGTGCTGCAGATGAGCTGTACCCAGCTGTACTCCTCTTGGGTTTATTCAGAGGAGCTGAGGTTTATGAAATCTCCATGCAGCAATTTCTTGGCAATTGCAATGCATTAACATATGTTTTTGTATCTTCTATTCCTCTGTTTCCCCCCTTGTTCTAGAGGAATGCTGAACTCAAAGTCCAACTTCAAGCACCTGATGCACATGATTCACATTGAATTTTAACTGATTTTATTCGACTACTGAAGAGGAGCCATTAATCCCTGGCTTGGGCTTTAATTTTATTCTGTTTATTCCATCCACCCTACAGTGGGGTGAAAAAGTGTTTGCCCCGTTTCTGATTTCTTTTACTTTTTTTTTTTTTGCATGTTTGTCACACTTAAACTTTACTTTTGGAGTAGTTTTAATAGACTGTTCTTTTTACTTTTACTTGAGTTATATTCTTATGAAGTACCGTTACTCTTACTCTAGTAAAATTTCTACATGCTCCATCTACTGTGAGTAAATTCATTGAATGAAGAAGAAACATGTTTTTTTTTTTTATACACCAGACACACACCTATTGAAGGAGATCACCTGTTTTTTCTATCTGTTGAGCATGTTGTTGTATTTTCAGGTCAAGTGAATATACGATAAACGCCATTCATTTTTACTGGAAGTACTTTTTACCTTGCTCTAAGATATACATATGTACATTACATACTGTAAGTTATTGATATTGTATTGAAAAAACGGACTTAGAAAAGTGTTTCTTCTGCTTAAAATATGTTATCTTGTGAATATGTTAAATATTTGTATTATTTTTGACATACCAGAATTTTCCCATAACGTTAGAATTTTGTCTGTCTGATTATGTGATTTAAAAAAAATTAAAAAATAAGATATTAGTCAGAACTCAAGTAGCCTTTTTACCAATACTTTTTTACTCTTACTTGAGTAATTTTTTGGACTGCTACTTTTTACTTTTTCTTGAGTAAAAATATGTTGAAGTAGTGGTACTCTTACTTGTGTACAATTTCTGGGTACTCTACCCACCTCTGGCAGCCTGACTGAGACCTGTCCACAAAGACTCCATGCTGTGGTTGTAGTCAAAGGTGCAACTACTTACAGTGGGGATCGAAAGTTTGGGCACCCCAGGTAAACATTTGTATTAATGTGCATAAAGAAGCCAAGGAAAGATGGAAACGTCTCCAAAAGGCATTAAATTACAGATGAGACATTCTTATAATGTGTTTAAAAAAAAGTTAGATTTTATTTTTATCGTTTAAACTTTCAAAATAACAGTAAACAAAATAATGGTGTTAATGGAGTTAATACCTTGTACCGCCCCCTTTGGCAAGTATCACAGCTTGTAACCGCTTTTTGTAGCCAGCCAAGAGTCTTTCAATTCTTGTTTGAGGTATCTTCGCCCATTCTTCCTTACAAAAGTGTTCCAGTTCTTTGAGATTTCTGGGCTGTCTGTCACGCACTGGTTGTTTAAGGTCTATCCATAGATCTTAATTATGTTGAGGTCAGGAGATTGTGAAGGCCATGGCAAAACCTTCAGTTTACGCCTCTTGATGTAATCCATCGTGGATTTTGAGGTGTGTTTAGGATCATTATCAATTTGTAAAAACCATCCTCTCTTCAACTTCAGCTTTTTTGCAGATGGCATCAAGTTACCGTCCAAAATTTGCTGAAATGTGATTGAATCCATCTTTTCTTCAACTCGTGAAATGTTCCCTGTGCCACTGGCTGCAATACAACCCCTATAGCATGATTGATCCATCCCCATGCTCAACAGTTGGACAGAGGTTCTTTTCCTTAAATTCTGTGCCCTTTCTTCTCCAAATGTACCTTTGCTTATTCCAGCCGAAAAGTCCTATTTTAACCTCATCAGTCCACAGAACTTTTTTCCAAAATGCATCAGGCTAGTCTATATGTTCATTTGCAAACTTCAAACGCTGATTTTTGTGATGAGGACGTAGAAGAGGGTTTCTTCTGGTTAATCTTCCATGAAGACCATATCTTTACAAGTATCTCTTTATAGTGGAATGGTGTACCACAACTCCAGTGCCTGCCAGATATTTCTGGAGGGATCGTGCAGTCAAACGTGGGTTTTGACTTACTTTTCTTATAATCTTGCGAGCCGTTCTGTCTGAAATTTTTCTTGGTCTTCCAGATCTGACTTTAACTTCTACTGTTCCTGATGACTGCCATTTCTTAATCACATTCCGAACAGAGGATATTGGCATCTGAAAACACTTTGCTATCTTCTCATAGCCTACTCCTGCTTTGTGAGAGTCAACTATTTTCAGTTTCAGGGTTCTAGACAACTGCATATAGGAACCCATGGTGCTGATTGTTGGGGCAAGGTCAGATGTGGGTGTGGGCATTTTAAGCCTTTGAGATTGACATCACCTGGTCTTTCCAAACGATGATTGTGAACAATCCATGCCACTGTCAGGTCTCAGCTGTCCAAAGGGGGCAGTACAAGGTATTAACTCTGCGGGGTGCCCAAACGTTTGCAGACGCCATTATTTTGTTTTCTGTTATTTTGAAAGTGTAAATGATGAAAATAAAATCTAACTTTTTTGACACATTTTAAGAATGTCACTGTATTTCAGTGGCATGTATTTCAAACTCACAAAGGCTCAAAAACTATACAAGTGGGCCTTTAATATATATGTGTGTATATATATCTATATCTATATATAGATATATATATATCTATATATATATATTATAGGGCCATTTGTATAGTTTTTGAGCCTTTGTGAGTTTGAAAAATATCCCCACGAAATTCAGCAGTCTCCACCTAAGCAGTAAAGTGGTTTCCTGTACAGTGAGTCTGCCTGGGAGAAAATGTCCAAATGTACCCTGACCAGAATATTAAAATGGGAAAAACCAAGACCAACCCCCCCCCCCCCCCCCCCTCAAAAGGCCCAGCTTTCTAAAAATAAATAAGAAATTGTTCATAATATCTGCAACTATGATCAGGTCACAAATAACATGCAAGATTATCAAATGAAAATAATGTTTTGTTAAAAGAACCATAAAAAACAAAAGATTAGAATACAGTCTGCCTGCTAGAGCCGAACATATTAACAGATGCAGAAGGGCTGCAGTTGAAACCCCAATATTTATAACATTTTATGTCATTCTTGTATTAGCCACAAGAGGGCAGAAATGCACAACTTTTCTACAGCATGTTTAAAAGCAACTGGAGAAACATTTTACTTTAAGATTTTAGGTAATAATCTAAAAATAATAGTTACAGTTTTACAAGACTGAGTTGTGTATCCACATTACATGATAATTTCCACTTTCTATAGAGAATATATCAATTTACTCTTTCAGGGGCCCGGCATAATAAACACCAACAATCCAAGTCTAAAAAAGTCTTATGTCTGTTATTATAACTGTTTTATTTAGTACTACAGCCTTCCCCGCTGCAAATCTTCGAAGCAGCGGTGTGCAGGCTCTCAGGATGAGGTCTCCACTCTGGTGAAGACAGAAAAAGGAAAAATGCTCTCCGTTTTTGATCTGACTGTGAACAGCCTGGAGGCAGGAGGAGAGAAGGGGCTGCAGCTCGGAAAATGAACCCTGTCTGAACTGCTTCTTCAGCTACAACTGCTTTGATGCAGCGGAGCATCTTCAGCGGAGCATCTTCTCTGCATGTTTCAACTCCTGCCGACGTGAGTGTCTCCGCACATTAGGTTTTCAAAATGCAGTCCGTCCAAATGGCCCCGGCTTTAAGAGGGATCTCAGGTCCTGTGTCTGTGTGAATTAACCCAACCTGCCCTGACCGATCTCACTGTGCTGCACAAACATGGCTTTTTTGTCTTTAGCTCTCACCTACGTGCAAAAACGAGGTTTGTCTTGGTTTGTTTTTAGGACATTTTGAGAGGATGAATAATATATTCTCCTTATTCTGTGGGGAATAATCATATCCTTTTGCCCATCAAAACAGTGATCTGGTGCTTCATGTCCACATACAGTTGAAACCAGAAGTTTACATACACCTTTTCTTCTCACTGTCTGAGGTTAAATCAGACCAAACTTCTCTGGTTTTAGGTCAGTTGGAATGACTGAAATTATTTTTATCTGCAAAATTGCCACAATAATAAGAGAGAGAATGTGTCAGGGATTTATTTATTAATGTGTTCAAGTTTAGACGTTTACATATAGAACAATGACAGTCACTTTAAACAAAGTGACAGTGACAGGCCAGAGGATGACTGATAAACTGACACATTTAAGTTAACTGGAGGGAGGCCCATATGTGGATGTATTTTAAGGCCACACCTAGAACACAGCTGGAAAAGACTGCTTTCTGGTTTGACATGATGGGAAAGTCCAAAGGAATCAGCCAAGATATCAGGAAGAGGACAGTGGAACTGCACCAGTCTGGTTTATCATTGGGAGCAATTTAATGATGCTTGAAGGTGCCGTGTTCATCTGTTCAAACAGTTATTCTCAAGTCTAGACATGATGGGAATGTCCAACCATCATACCGCTCAGAAGGGAGACGCGTTCTGTGTCCCAGTCAGAGATGAACATGTTTTGGTTTGAACTTGTGAAGATGAAGACAGTGTCATTATGAAACCTTTCCTGTACCAACATGTGCTAAAATGCCACTCAGCAAAAAGGAAGAGATTAATCCAAAAGAAACATATAAAAGCCAGATTGCAGTTTGCAAATGCACACAGAGATCTTCATTTTTGGAGACGTTGTCCTGTGGTCTGACGATACTTAAGTGGAACTGTTTATCAATAATGAGCATCGTTACATTTGGTGGAAAAAGGGGGACGCAAGTAACCCAACGGCCTGTTTTGCTGCAGGAGGAACTGGTGCACTTCATAAAATAGATATCATGAGGAAAAAACATTATGGGGAAATATTGAAGCAACATCTAAAGACAGCCAGAAAGTCAAAGCTCAGGCACAAATAGGTCTTTCAAATTGACAATGATCCTAAGCATCCAGCCAAAATGGTTACAAAGTGACATCAAGTGCAACTCCCCCCCAAAAAAATTTTATGATAAATTGTATAAATGAGTGTCTAATAGTGCTGTCTATATGTCTGGTCATTATTTTTGGGATTTTAGTATATTTTAGTAAAAATATAAATTTTCTATTAAAAACCGTCAGTGTGGCATCCTCCTCAGGTAAAAAGTTTACAATGCACCTGAATTTGAATCGGGCATTTCTACTGGCTCATTCACTACCGCTGTGGAGTGTAAAACAAGCCCAGTCTCCGCCACACCTCTGTAGCGAGTTGGAATAGCAAGGAAGTGTTGGCGCTGCACATACCCCCCCCCCCCCCCAGGTAGGGGGTGAGTTGCTGTTTAAGAACAACATAGTCAATGTTGTATTGTCAGTCCTACAGAAAAACTTGTGGGCAGATTGGAAAAGGCGTGTGCCGACAGAGGAATGGGCCAGAATTCCAGCAAACTACTGTGAGAACCTTACGGAAGAAAACCCAAAGTATTTGACCCAAGTCATTCGTTTCAAAGGCAATGGTACCAAATAGATATCAACAATCAAAGAAAGAGCAGCAGGATGCAGAGGAACTGCTAGCTTTAATGGTCAAGATCTCTGACTGGCTATGCAAAATCTTAACATTGGTCAATTTGTGTGCGTCCTTTATGAGATCTCCTAAATCATCTAGAACAGAAGACTCGAAACTTTATTGCCAATTTGTTACACTGATGGAGAATTCTACCTATGGTTGGTGCACAAAAACAGCAGACATGAACAGCAGCAGACATAAAACAAATATTTTCACACTATATCATTTTACGATGATATTTTCACACTATATAGGAAGATTAGATGTATAAACCTACCTACTGTACATTTTATATATATATATATATATATATATATATATATATATATATATATATATATATATATATATATATATATATATATATATATATATATATATACAAACAACGCCTTGTAGAATTAAATAGTATGGGCTGCAACAACACTTATTTTCTCTCTGGGATCAATAAAGCATTTATGAATTGAATTGTATTCTTCTGAACAATAGAGGGATTGTTTGCTTATCAACATGAGCGCAAATGGACGTAGACTGATAATCCCTCCATCTGACCAGCGACTGAGAAGAGACGTTCACATGGAACCGTGGATGCAGTTGGGAACTGCCATGCTGTTAACGTGAGGAGCACTGAACGCAGCGCGAGCTGAATTGTAGGGTAAACAGGGCAGGTCATCCTGTGCATGCGTTAATTGCGTTTAAAAAAATTTATGTTGTTAATTCTATAAATCAATCAACCTGCGTTAACGCATTCATTTTGACTGCTCTGCTAAAAACCCTTTCTTAGAGCTGCTTTTGATTAATAACAATGGGAAACCAGTAATTCTAGTCTTGATTGTAAATTTTCACTATTTTCACTCCATATTTCTGCCACTGCAAAGTGTTGTTTGTTTTTTTTTTTGGGGGGGGGGTTGCTTATTGTGGGTTTTTTTTCATGTAAAGCACCTGGATTGCGTTGTTAAAATGTGCTATACAAATAAACTTGATTAAGTTCATGAAGGCAAGGCAAGAAAAGGAAAGGCAATTTTATTTGTACAGCACACTTTCAACAACAGGGTAATTCAAAGTTTACATGCTTTACATGATTGGGGGATAAAATGAAAAATAGCAGTAAAACATAGACAAGACATGAGGTGATGAAGAGCAGCTCATCCGTTTACAGGCCACAGACAGTCCTGCTGGAGAGAGAGCAGGCAAATCCGACTGCAGGGCAAAAGCTGCACAGCTTGGATGTCGCCCGCCATATTGTGTAGTAGTTGGGGTTTTCTCACCCTAATTTTGCCTATGTAAGAATGTTCCTGGGAGGACCCTTTATGTCTATACAAAGGAAGAGTTTTTGTCAAACAAGCCCTTACAGATTTGCATTCCGATCCAAGAAAAACTACTAGCAACTTTATAGCTGTTCAGACGTCACATACACCGTTTCCCATATTTGGCTTCATTACTCCTAAACATACATCTCCAGCTACAGTAGGGTAAAAAAATATTTGGCAGCCACCGATTGTGCAAGTTGATCCACTTAAAGAGATGAGAGAGGTCTGTAATTTTCACTATAGGTACACTTCAACTGTGAGAGACAGAAGATAAAAAAAATTCCAGGATATCACATTGAATGATTTTTAAACAATTTATTTGTATAATGGTGCAGAAAATAATTATTTGGTAAATAACAAATGTTCAACACAATCCTTTGTAAAGTAACCTTGGTTGGCAGTGACAGAGGTCAAACGTTTCCTGTAGGTCTTCACCAGGTTTGCACAAACTGTAGATGCTATTTTGGCCCATTCTTCCATGCAGATCTTCTCTAGAGCTGTGATGTTTTGGGGCTGTTGCTGGGCAACAGAGACGTTCAACTCCCTCCACAGATTCTCTCTTGGATTGAGGTCTGGAAACTGACTGGGCCACTCCAGAACCTTGAAATGCTTTTCTTTAGCCACTCCTTCGTTAGCCGGGCAGTGCGTTTTGGGATCATTGTCATGCTGATAGATCCAGCCACATTTCACCTTCAATGCTCTCAGTGATGGAAGGAGGTTCTTGCCCAAAATCTCACGGGACATGGCCCCATTCATCCTTTCCTTAACACAGATCAGTCGTCCTGTCCCCTTTGCAGAAAAGCAGTCCCAAAGCATAATATTTCCACCTCCATGCTTCACAGTGGGTATGGTGTTCTTGGGATGCAACTCGGCCATTCAGCCCCCTCCAAACACAGCAAGTGGCGTTTATACCAAATAGTTCTATTTTGGTTTCATCTGACCACATGACATTCTCCCAATCCTCCTCTGGATCATCCAGATGGTCTCCGACAAACATTAGACGGACCTGGACATGTGCTGGTTTAAGCAGGGGGACCTGCTGGATTTTAATCCATGATGACATAGTAATACTATTAGGTTACTAATAGTAACCTTTGTGAAAGTGGTCCCAGCTCTCTTCAGGTCATTGACGAGTTCCCCCCATGTAGTTCTGGGCTGTTTCCTCACCGTTCTCAAGATCATGTGTACAACACGAGGTGAGATCTTGCATGGAGTCTCAGGTAGAGGGAGATTGTCAGTGTTCTTGAGTTTATTGCATTTTCTAATAATTGCTCCAATTAATTACAATTATTACATACTTCTTCTCTTTCGGCTTTTTCCTTCATGGGTCGCCACAGCACATCATTTGTCTCCACTTAGTCCTATCCTCTGCATCCTCTGCTCTCACACCAACTAACTTCATGTCCTCTTTTCACCACATCCATAAATCTCCTTATAAAGTCCTCTACCTTCTTTACTTCTACTCCCTGTAAATTCACCGTTCCACTTGTGTTTCTGTCATTTACACACATGTATTCTGTTTTGCTGTGACTAATCTTCCTTCCTCTCTTTTCCGTTGCATACCTCCACCTCTCTAACTTTTCCTCTACCTGCAACCTACTCTCACCGCAGATTACAATGTCAACAAACATCATAGTCCATGGAGACTCCTGTCTAACCTCATATGTCAGCAAGTGCATCACCAAAGCAAACAAGAAAGGGCTTAGAGCCAATCTTTGATGCATTCCCACCTCCACCTTGAACTCCTCTGTCACTCCTACAGCACACCTCACTGCTGTCTCACAGCTCTCATACATGTCCTGCACCACTCTAACATACTTCTCTGCCACTCCAGACCGTCTCATGCAACACCACAGGTCTTCTCTCGGCACCCTGTCATACACTTTCTCTAAATCTACAAAGACACAATGCTGCTCCCTGACCTTCGCTGTACTTCTCCAATTCAATTCAATTCAGTTTATTTATATAGCGCCAATTCACAACAGATGTCATCTCAAGGCACTTAACAAGAAGTCATTTCAATACATTTATACAAACATTCCAATCAGTTAAAAAGTTTCCTATTTAAGGAATCCCAGCAGATTGTGTCAGTCATTGGCATGAGGTTGGGCAGACTTTCCAACCACAGCAATCCTTCAGCAATCCCTCATACTGAGCAAGCATGTAGCGACGGTGGAGAGGAAAAACTCCCCTTTAACAGGAAGAAACCTCCAACAGAACCAGGCTCAGTAGGAGCGGCCATCTGTCACGACCGTCTGGGGGTTTGAGAAGACAGAGCAGAACACAGAAGGAACAGAAGATCTGATATAAGAGAACTTTCTATGTTACAGAAAGTAAAAAGTTGATAACAGGACACAGTGGATGTTCAGTTACTGGGAGCATCATCCCAGTCGATGCCCCCCGTCCAACAGGACATTCCAGCCAAGCAGGATACCAGACCATCACTCTGTACTTCTCCATCACTCTGTACTTCTCCATAAAAAGAATTAATACATACAAAGAATTTAACATATAAAGAAATAATACATACAAATATCATAATTACAACATAAAACAAATTGAACCAGAAAAAACTTTTTCAAATCAAAATTATCATCATAAAATCTTATTAAAATAATATAAGTGATGGGTCTATGTTAGAACAGGGTAAAGTGCTTCCAGTGACAGCATATAGTGTTCAGTTCATTTCCAAAGCTCAGCAGCTAGAAAATAACATCAGAACAAGATTGAGTAGAAACAAGAGGTCTCACTTTAACATAAACTCTAGGTTTGTGTCCTTGTCTGGTGCATTTCTGGTTAGAGCATGCTTGTTTGGATGTAGTGAAATTTCTCACAGTAGGTATGGATCCAGAGGTTTTACTCAAGTAAGAGTAGCAAAACTTCATAATAATTACTTTAATGATTACTTTTACTAAAATAAAAATTGGAAGTAAAACGTTTGGTGCAGTAAAACTGCTCAAGTAAATTTAACCCACCTCTGGTCATGACGACATAAAAACACATTTTATATCATGTAAAACAGGCTATTATTATAATTGGTAGTATAATGTTATTATGCTGCTATACTACCAATACAAGTATTTCTTGGTAGAGTTATTCTTCCACTACCATCCTTTGTGCGATCCAATAAAAGGCTTCCCCGAACCAGCCCACTCCTGTGTGGAATGCTTTCGTATAGAGTCCTCTCTTTATTCCGATAGCTCGCTCCAACTGCTTGGCAGATGAAAGTCTAATGTTATCTTACATAAACAAACTTATCATTTTAAAATGTCTTATTTACTCTTGAGGGGGAGGTTCAGTGAAGCTGGACTGTGAAGGACGGTGAGGCTTTGCTCTCGTCTTTTCTTTAAGCCAACAAACTCACAACAATCACAGCTTTTAACCCAATGTTTGATCAAAACTACCCAAACTCAGGTCCAAACAGCATGAGCCCATTTTGGAACATGTATGTAGCCACTGGGCTCATTATGATCTCACAACTAATGTGGCAAAAAAAAAAAAAAGAAAAAAAGAGTTTAGCGCACTTTGCCACTAGATGTCACTACAGTTCAAACTCAAAGGCAACTGACACTTTGCAAATTGTGCAAACCTAACCCTGGAACCTCACCACCACTGACTATATTTTCTATATTTTCTGCTTTACTCCCAACTGGCCCTAATTCATGAAGCACGTTTCTGTAAAAACTTTGCTGAAAAAAAAAAAACAAGTACATTTCTTTGCTTAGTTGATTATTTCTGTATGTTTTGTGTTTTTACAAAGCATCCTGGTAATAGATCTGACCCTGCTGCAAACCCTGTTCCCTTTTATTGGTGTCGCATATGCATGGAAAACATATTTGTGGGTTGAGCAGCAGAGTTGAATATTATGGGTTGTGTCAATGAAAAACATCCTCTCTGTTGATGTTAACTGGCTTATTCTGCTATTGGCCCTTGTTTAGTGGTGGTTACTGGATTGGACGATTGAAGTTTGGAGACACAAGAATTATTGGCAATTTAACCATTTATTCATGAAACAAAAACAGGTGCCTCGGTGGTGTGAGGGAGAGCTGTACACAACCACAACACCCTGGCACCTCCTCATCATGCTGGTCATCGTCGTGGTCACACACTGCTGTGGGATGGCACCCCATTCATCTACCAGCATCTGATGCGAGTCAGCCACTGTGATTGTGTTGGTCATTCATCCTCACCTTCGCAGCTCAACCCATAATTAAAGGGAGACAAAAATGATTTCCAACAGTATAAATAGTTATGCAGAGAAGCCTTGTTACAACAAAAGGGGGAAAACATCAATAAGACACATTTCCTTACCTTTATATTACATTTTATCTAAAATTCTGGTTCCATATTTGTAAAATGTAATACAAATGTGATTATTTAGAAATCTTTTAGTAATCAATGTTTCTTTTAGGAGTTTTCTAGAGCTCTGTTTCAAAAATCACATTGCTTGAAAAACAGAAGATTTAGATCCGGGTTCACTGTGTTCTGCTCATTTTGGGAGTCATTTCCCTTCCCTCATTGTGAAACACATTATGTCCGCCGTATAACAAAAGAAGATATCGGCTCATTGTGTCCTGGTTGTTAGCCTGATGTTATGATTGGTCCTGGAACTAGTCCACTGCCGTACACTTTCAGCTTTAGGTTTTGTTCTCGCTCCTTCTCACTGGAGGAAAAACAAAAAAATTTAAGTCGCGTTTTGAACATTTTGCATCACATACCTACAAATTTATAGTGGAGACAAAAGGAAATAAAACTGATTTGGTCTTTAGCAGAATATTAAAATTTTTATCTCAAGTGTCCAAAACTACACAACAGATTCCCCATGGCCGTTATTAATTTCACACATATGTGGAATACTGCACTCAAACAAGCAGTAAACGCTTCACCTCACAACTTGAGCTTTAAATCTACAAAGAAAACTAAGTAACTGCTGAACATTGTCCAAGGAATTTCATTAATCATCTGTTTTAATGTTTAGATTTGGATTTTATATACAGTGGCTTGCAAAAGTATTCGGCCCCCTTCAACTTTTCCACATTTTGTCACATTACAGCCACAAACATGAATCAATTTGATTGGGATTCCAGGTGAAAGACCGATACAAAGTGGTGTACACGTGAGAAGTGGAACGAAAATCATACATGATTCAAAACATTTTTTACTAATAAATAACTGAAAAGAGACTGAAATTCTTACCCATTCTTCTTTGCAAAACAGCTCCAGCTCAGTCAGATTAGATGGACAGCGTTTGTGAACAGCAGTTTTCAGATCTTGCCACAGATTCTCGATTGGATTTAGATCTGGACTTTGACTGGGCCATTCTAACACATGGATATGTTTAGTTTTAAACCATTCCATTGTTGCCCTGGCTTTATGTTTAGGGTCGTTGTCCTGCTGGAAGGTGAACCTCCGCCCCAGTCTCAAGTCTTTTGCAGACTCCAAGAGGTTTTCTTCCAAGATTGCCCTGTATTTGGCTCCATCCATCTTCCCATCAACTCTGACCAGCTTCCCTGTCCCTGCTGAAGAGAAGCACCCCCAGAGCATGATGCTGCCACCACCATATTTGACAGTGGGGATGGTGTGTTCAGAGTGATGTGCAGTGTTAGTTTTCCGCCACACATAGCGTTTTGCATTTTGGTCTCATCTGACCAGAGCACCTTCTTCCACATGTTTGCTGTGTCCCCCACATGGCTTGTGGCAAACTGCAAACGGGACTTCTTATGGTTTTCTTTTAACAATGGCTTTCTTCTTGCCACTCTTCCATAAAGGCCAACTCTGTGCAGTGCACCACTAATAGTTGTCCTATGGACAGATTCCCCCACCTGAGCTGTAGATCTCTGCAGCTCGTCCAGAGTCACCATGGGCCTCTTGGCTGCATTTCTGATCAGCGCTCTCCTTGTCCGGCCTGTGAGTTTAGGTGGACGGTCTTGTCTTGGTAGGTTTACAGTTGTGCCATACTCCTTCCATTTCTGAATGATCGCTTGAACAGCGCTCCGTTGGATGTTCAAGGCTTGGGAAATCTTTTTGTTGCCTAAGCCTGTTTTAAATTTCTCAATAACTTTATCCCTGACCTGTCTGGTGTGTTCTTTGGACTTCATGGTGTTGTTGCTCCCAACATTCTCTTAGACAACCTCTGAGGCCGTCACAGGGCAGCTGTATTTGTACTGACATTAGATTACACACAGGTGCGCTCTATTTAGTCATTAGCACTCATCAGACAATGTCTATGGCCAACTGACTGCACTCAGACCAAAGGGGGCTGAATAATTACACACACCCCACTTTTCAGTTATTTATTTGTAAGAAAAAATTTGGAATCATGTATGATTTTCGTTCCACTTCTCACGTGTTCACCACTTTGTTTTGGTCTTTCACATGGAATCCCAATCAAATTGATTCATGTTTGTGGCTGTAATGTGACAAAATGTGGAAAAGTTCAAGGGGGCCGAATACTTTTGCAAGCCACTGTAACCAACCTCCAGGAGAAGATGCTGGTAAATCTGTCTCATTTTTATGATGGATTAAAATACTCAGCCAGGACAATTTGTACTGTCCCTTTAATCATTTATCCATCAAGTTGGCTCTGGAAAAGTTCCCATTCTCAGACAAAAGCTTTGATTGATTCCATAAAAAAACCACATGTGAATGCTAACTTACTACCAAACAAAATTCACTAATTAGAATTTCAGGTGTAGCATAAAATTGTACATGGACGATCTTCTTCCAGTCAAACTGGACCCAAATACAACTATTAGCATTATTAGTGTTATTTATTACCCTATCCTAATACATAAAGTTACCAAGCTATAGTTGTTTTTGATCAGTGGGATAAAGGTTCATTTTTTCTGTGCATTTTCCTCTGTTGCTGGGATTTTCCCAGGTTCTGCAATATAAGAACTAACTTATAGGATTTCCATGGTAAATGACCAGTAAGTTATTTTACTGTACACCTTCTCTTTGTGGAACACACATTATGTCGACATATAACAAAAACAAACAAAAAAGACATTGGCTCAAAATGTCCTGATTGCTCCTTTTCACCGAAGTTAAAAGAAATAAAACATTTTGCATTAAAAGTGATAAAACTGATTTGGTCTTTACCAGAATGATTCAAATTTAACCTTAAGAGTAGAAAACCACATTACAAATTCCCATTATTAATACAACCAAAGCCCAAACTGTACAGCCTTTGGAGAAAAACTAAGCACACCCCCATGACTCAATCACTTGTAACTTGAATTTTCTGCTCAGCTCTGGTAAAGTCCTGCCCCAGGATTTCAGTCAGGTAGATTTCTGGATGCTCTCTGAGTTATTCCAACAACTTGATCCCCTTTTTTCCGTTTCTGTTGTAAATATGGGAAAGATGGCCTCACAAAGTTCATGGTCTACTCAATGACTCCAAGTTTCCCAGGTTCTGTGGCTGTAAAACCAGCCTAAATCATTATACCTCCACAGCCATGCTTTACAGTTGAGCTTTGATAAACAATTCATTGGGTATTTTGGCCAAACATTTATATTTTGATCCCATCTGTTTAAAGGAAATCGTTTCGAAGGTCTCGTGGTTTATTCACAAGTTTCCAAACCTAAGACATGTAGAGTCGAACATTTCTCATCCGACTGAAAGGTTTCTAGTTAGTCAACATGGCATCTTATTCCACTTGGGAACGTTTCTCCCTGTAGATGATTGACTGGAGAATGTATGCTGTGACACGGTCCAAACGGTTCCCAGATCGATGAGCAGCTATAGATGATTCTCTAAGGTCACTGCTGATGTCTTTCCTTTTTGGCACCGTGTTGTTAACAGCAAGGTTGGTTTTGTAAATCCTACAGAAACAATAAGGGCGTAATTAGTTTTTTTTTAAGTGTTTAGGGGGGAATCATGCATGTTAATGTTGTACACTAAAATCATCAATAGGATAATGCTGACCTTCAGTGTTTCCATCCGTCTGTGCAGATATTCTGTCTTTTCACCATGTCTTGGATCACAGATGACGAATCCCCAGATTTCTTCAGTTTGTTCGTTATCCCTGCAGTAATTTCCGAAACGGAATAAGGCTTTGACTGAGTCACGGCCTCTAACTGCATTAACTGCCTCAGCCTTGTGGTTTTCTTGCTTCATGAAAGAGTTCACAGCTCCCAGCAGCAAACATTAATGTGCACCATTCCTGCAGGTCATGACAAACTCAGGAAGTTGTAAATCTCAGGGTGTCTGGGGTTACTGGAAACAGCTGCAACTTGTGCAATAATGTTTTTTCAGCCGATGCAAGTGAAAGTGAAAGTATTAAAAAGCAGAAAAAAAAAAAAACTAAAGCCAACCAACCAATATCTGTTTTACATAGACCTGGGCTACGATGTGCTTGGATAACAGAGCTGAAAAAAAGTACAAAGAAAAGTTTATTACTTCCTTAAAATGTACAATTTTGTAATACAACATCCTTGTAACATTTTCCAAACCTGATCTTTGACCTCTTAAACCTCATATTTTTGTAGAGAAGTTTCACTATCAGCACTCTCTTAAGACTCGCCAACAAAGTGTTTATTAGGTTCAGCAACCTTTACTTTTTACTTCACTGACAATGAAAATGTCCTTCACTTTGATCAGATAAATAAAAGAAAAAAAGTCCGAAACTCTGTCTCTGGCAACAGCTGACGCAAAAGTGAAAATAAAAGAGTCAGCGATGATGGATGCACTCAGGAATGTGGCCGACACCGGAGCAGATGTTTTGTTTAAAGCAGAGGTTGGACTTGTTTTGTATGGTGTTTCCCAACTGGCTGTGTGTGCTGTGAGGGAAAAGTACAAAAAAACATTGTAACATAATCAAAGACTCCAAATACAAGATCAGTGAATAAGAGTATCGTTAAAAAGCCATTTTTTTCCAGCAATTCTATTCAATAAGTAACATTTAAACATTTCGCAGACTCTTCACCAACAGAGTGACGTATTTCAACTATTTTGTTCTTCTGTTTCTTTTAACGATTATGCATTACAGGTAATAAACATCCAACAGTAAAGTTTCTCAGACAATCGGACCAATTAAAAAAATCATTTTAAATCACAATGTCTTTAATATGACAATTAGCCCTGTGGCTTGTGCTTCCCTCTCTACCACACTTTTTCCTTCCACGAAACTTCCCACTATTACGCCTGGTAATAGCTCACTCTGAACACCCAGCTTCTTTAGCAATTAGCCTTTGTGGCTGAGGATTTTCTATGCAGTAATATCATGTTAAATCCATTTTACGGCCTGCACAACCATAGGGAGGACTGCTGACTTGTTAGTTCCACATAGTCTCAAGGTTAGCCACAAAAGTTCCCAGATGTTACCTGTTCAACAACAGCACTATTCAAGCATATTCATGAAAAGTTGAGTGGATGAAAAAAATGTGGGAGAAAAAGCAGCAACAAACTACAGCTTTGAGGGGCCTTGTGATAAAACCCCTTTTTTTCATTGGTCTTATGTAATATTGTATTCTCTTGAGAAACTGAATTTAAAAATTTTTACAAATTAAACTGATCTTAAAAGAGAGTTTTAAATTGGAATCAGTCTTCATTTTAAACTAGGCGTAAAGTTTGGTGCAACAGGATTTAAACTTAAATCATGACTTTAAAGTTAAACCTTGTTGGTGCAATCCAGCCTGAGACGAACCTGCACTTCTTTTTTTTCTTCCTTTTTTTACTGCAGTGAAAATATTAATAAAAGTTTCGAAGGTGGGCAACCAAAGGTCAACTAGTCCCAGTAATCTTAACCAACTTTTTAAAAAATGGCAGTGGTTTGTGCAGAATATTTACTTTTTTTTTGCTTGTTCCACACTACTTTTATGAATATTAAAGCGTGAAAGGTCTGCCAAAGGTCCCAGCTTCTTCTTGTGGTCACAAACAAACAGCATGTCACACTTTGTTTTTTATTTGTACTTTAACATCTTGATATTTATGGTGGTACAAACATTTTTTTTTTCATTGCTAAACCTGCAAGTGAGCTCGATGCCCCTGTGCAGAATTGAAGAAGGTGGGTTGAGAACCTGAGAACAGTTTCATAAGGCACGTTTGCAGTCTCCAGTTCCTCTGCTGTAATTCAGTTTCACACATCAAACTGATATAGAGCTGAATAGGTAGAAAAAAAGAGGAAGTTTGTGTAGTTGTCAGTGTTCTAGTTTACTGTAACTGCAGTTTGGGAACAAGAAAAAAAACCAGAACAACAGTAACAATGAAGAGAGTGACAATTGCACAAACATTTAAGTTACTCAATGTTTAACTCCTAATGTCAAGATTTCAGACTTCCCCAAACAGTGCTCAGATAAAGGCCTTGAGCCAAAAATTACTTTAGGAGAGTAAACCCGTGATTGCTTCAAGCCAGTGGGTGAGTCCCCTCAGCAGATTTAACTTCCTGGAACAGGGAGTATATTAGAGGCCATGTGTTGCTCTTCCTCACTCACTCACTCAGACTTGTAAACAGTCAGACCTCAGAGTGTGGAGGAAAGGAAGATTCGTTTGCTCCTGTTGACCCACTGCTTCAGGTAAGACACATTGCTTGTTTTAGATTAGAATGATAGTGTGTTAAGATTTCAATAGTTAGTCTGAAAATAAATGGTACCATTTTCAACAAATTTATCTCAAAAAGTGTTCTACTGTTGTAAAAGAAGATGTAATAAAAAACATACTAACCCATCCAAACCCTAAGTAAATGCATCGAGCAAATCAATGAATGGATGTGCCATAACGTTCTCCAGCTGAACAGAAACAAAACAGAAGTAATTACCTTTGGACCTAAAGAGGAACGATCTAGAGTCAGCACACAGCTTTAGTTAATACAGCTAGAAACTACTGATCAGGCCTGAAATCTATGTGTAGTAATGGACTCAGACCTGAACCTCCAGGGTCACATAAAGGCAATAACAAGGTCAGCGTTCTATCACCTGAAGAACATCTCTAGGATTAAAGGACTGATGTCGCAACAGGACCTAGAAAAACTCTTCCATGCGTTTATCTTTAGTCGGATTGATAACTGCAACAGCGTCTTCACAGGTCTGCGTAAAAAGTCAATCAGCGGCTGCAGCTGACCCAGAACGCTGCTGCTCGTGTTCCTCACTAGAACCAGGAAAGTAGAGCACATCACC
The DNA here is from genome assembly GCA_963556495.2 of Valencia hispanica. NCBI lineage: Eukaryota > Metazoa > Chordata > Actinopteri > Cyprinodontiformes > Valenciidae > Valencia > Valencia hispanica. Next base: position 48,012,383 of record OY747708.1, read on the forward strand.
CCAGTTCTAAAGTCCTTACACTGGCTCCCTGTAGCTCAGAGAATAGACTTCAAAATACTTTTACTAGTTTATAAATTATTGAATGGCTTAGCACCAAAGTATGTTGAAAATCTACTGTTACCATAGCGACCCCCCCCCCCCCCCCCCCCAGACCACTCAGGTCCTCTAATTCCAGTCTACTCAGAATCCCTAGAATCTGAACCAAACATGGAGAATCAGCTTTCAGTTTCTATGCTCCTCTAATCTGGAACAAACTTCCAGAAAACTGCAAAGCTGCTGAAACACTGAGTTCTTTTAACTCACAACTAAAAACGTATCTGTTTAGAGCTGCCTTTGAATAATGTTTTCATGTATCATATGTTTTGTGTATGCTTCTTGCTTTATTGCCGTTTTTACTTGATATGCTTTGTCTGTTTTACTGCTATTTTTATTTTACCCCTTAATCATGTAAAGCACCTTGAATTACCTTGTAGTTGAAAGTGTGGTTATACAAATAGAATTGCCTTGCCTAACGCTGAGAAATGGCCGGAAAACCTCCACATCTAGTTAGGGGCAAATTAGTTCATAGTTCCACATGAAGACATAAATAAATCCCCACAGGCTCTTCTAAGAGGAAGATATACACAATAAAACACACACTCACCATATCAGCAGCAAAACTTGGACCGTCCTCTTAGCTTAGCATGAACGGTCCAAGAGCCAAGATTTTAAGCTAATATACGTAAACTCCATTTAGGGTAAAAAAAAAAAAAATTCTTTACTTCTTTTTTTTTCGCCCAATCCACGTCAGTAACAAGTGTTTGCATTTAGATGACGTAGATATATAAGAGTTTAAATGTGAAAACAATCATAGTGATTTTGTGTACACCAGCGGTATCCCAGATGTGTCCATGCTCCAACACAGCCTAATGAGCCAATCCTTTGATTCTGGCTGTGATGAATCAGGAGGACTTTGTAAGACGCCTGCCCTTTGGGTCTGATATTGATGTCTCTGGTATACTAGGAGGACAGGGTTATCTGGTCCAGGTTCGGCTTGCATCTCAATACACTGTGTTCTAATGCAGTCAGTTGGGAGAGCATTTTTCTTTCTCGAATCAAAACTTCTTCATTTCAAAGTAGGACAAGATCTTAATTCCCAGCCTAATTTAATAAAGCCGAGCTTCGGCCTGACTTAACGATGGTCATGTGGTTTTGTCCAGTGGGAAACAGGCAGCTCTTTCAGATATAAGAATCCCAAACATACTGCAGTTTTATGATCTGTGTAAGTTAAAAAATTGCCTTTATTTCAGTAAAGATCTGAATACAGCACAACTGCTGATCTCAGAAGCCGAGTAATTCCAGATTCTATCCATTAGTCTAAACGAGGCAGGCATTTATTTCATTACTATTTTTTACAAAGTATTAACGTGTCTTATGAAATAAGTTAACATTCTAAAACAATCTGAAAACTGTGCCATGCATTTGCATTAACCCCCTTTATTCTGACACATCTCAGTAAAATCCTATGCAACTGCTGTAAAATGCCTTCAGAGGTCACTTAATGACGAAGTAGCCCAACTAATAAAGCACACTGAAGTTTGTCAGAGGCTTTGTAGATTTTGTAGTTTTTAGAAAAACAGAAGCTTTGCTTTTGTTTTCCCCACCTTCCCATTGTTTACATATATCCTGTGTGTTTCCCAGAAGTCATGATGGCTCTGTCCTTGTTGCTGGTTCTGCTGGCGGTTACCTCCACCACCCTAAGCACCAACCCAGGAGTCACGGTCAGGCTGACCAATAAAGGCCTTCAATACGGTAAACTTTATAGCTGAAGCATCCTGATGTGATGAGGTTGTGTCCCGTAGTTTCCTCATCATTACCATCATATCTGCTTTTCTTTTTTCAGGAAAGCAACTGGGCGTCGCTGCCATACAGGAGAAACTTAAATCTGTCCAAATTCCAGATTTTTCAGGCTCAGAGAGGGTGTCTCCCATTGGCAAAGTCAAGTACAGTTTGACAAAGTAAGGCACTGCATTATTCACAAAACACTCCAGATATAGAGGAAAAACTGGGAGTCCAACGGACCCTGAAACTGCGTTTCTTCCAGCATTCGGTTGGTGAACGTGGGGCTGCCGACGTCTGCAGTGGATCTGGTGCCAGGGACTGGGGTGAGGCTGACTATCGGAGACGCCTACATGAACCTGCACGGAAACTGGAGGGTCAAGTACCTCAGAGTAATGTGAGTCAAGATCTTCTCAATCTAAAAATGACGTCCTTCTTTCAGCACTGACCCCTGTGTGCATCTCTCACAACAGAAAGGACAGTGGCTCTTTTGACGTGAGTGTCAACGGACTCACAATCAGCACAAGTATCGCCGTGAAAAGTGACGAGACGGGTCGGCCTGCGGTCAGCAGCGTCAACTGTGTAGCCAATGTAGCCAGTGCCAAAGTCAAGTTTCATGGTGGAGCCAGGTAAAATATATATTTTTTTTTTTTTAAACCATGAGGGAAGGTGATTGTGAACGTACGCTACAGAGTCCTAACGTCTGTCATTGTCGTCGGTTTCAGCTGGCTCTACAATCTCTTCAGCAAGTTCATAAACAAGGCTCTGCGTAACGCTCTGCAGAAACAGGTGAGGGTTAACCAGCCAAGAGGCTCACACTCTTCTGCTCTACCATCAGTCTGAAATTTTACATAGCATTGCAGAAATATTCATACCCCCTTAAACTCTTTCACATTTTGCAACCTCAAAATTAAACAATGTTTTATTGGGATTGTATGTTGTAGACCAACACAAAGGACCACAATATTCTAAAGTGGAATAATAACGAATAATGCCGACGCATATTTTTACACTTTTTTTTTTTAAAGATGTAGCATGTATAAGACACCTGATTAATAATTTGATCACCTTATGAAGCCAGCTTTTCTATGAAGGCCTATAAAGGTTTGTTAGAGGACATCGGTGAACGAACAGCATCGTGAAGAACAAGAAACAGAGCAGACAGGACATTTATTAACGTGTGGCGCAAGGACCACTGGCAGTACTTGGAATGCCTTCTGTGGTACTCAGAGGTAATAGTTTGAAAGGTAAATATGAACAAATTAGCTGTGACGTAGCACCAACAGACAAACCAACGAGCTGCTAGGATAATGTTTGCTTCATCAGCAAAAACTCATTTAAAACGTCACCAAAGAGAAGCTGCAGTGAAGACCTCTGTACTCTGAAAAAATAACAAAACCGGGTTGCAGTTCCAAGTTCTAAAACCACCAGGATTTGCTAAATGATATGTCCCATGACCATGCTAACATCTGCTAGCAATACCAGCTAATAGCCCTCTAAAAATGTTCACATGTTCACTCCAGAAATGTGGGAAAGATTTAGTGAGATGCAAAGAAAGAAAAGATTAAACACAATGAAACAACATACTTTATCTAATAACGTAGTGCCAAAGGATAAGAATGTTAAGATGCTGCTGATGTGTTTTTCTTCTTATGACCGAGGGCAGATGGCTAAAATTATAAATCCTCCTGTAATACGGTTTAATGTCAGTGTTACAGGTGCTTCGCCGTACGGTGATTCTTATGATGAAAAGATTAAGAATCACCATATACAATATTTCTTAAAAGCAAGGAAATAATTAATAAAATAAGCAATCTTTACAATCTTTTGCATAGTTCCGTTTTACCCGTTTGATTTTTGAAAACGTTTTCTCCACTTTATGGGGGCTTGAAAACAGTTTTTGTTAAGTAATAGAGCTGAGAACCACTGTTCTTCTTTCCTGTTGCAGATCTGTCCCCTGGTAGACAAAACAGTTGCCGGTTTAAACCCTAAGCTGAAAACACTCAACGGTAAAGCATTTCCTTTTGCTCAGTACGAAGACGTTTTTCTATTCCGGAATGTTAGTGAACACCTTTTTTTTCTCTTACTGCAGTGCTGGCCAAGGTGGACAAATATGCAGAGATCGAATACTCCATGGTGTCATCTCCAGCTATTTCACAATCTGCTCTTGATCTGAACTTAAAGGTAAAGAATTGTGAAACCACAAAGCGTCTTTCAGGTATTGAGTTGAGATCATTCGGTGGTGGGGGGGGGGGGGGCAGACACCTGAGACTACTTTTCTAATTGCAAGCTTAAGGGGGATGATATGTGGAAATGAGGTGTGACCCAGTGTGTTAGATAAATACTGCCAGTAGACCAGTAGATAGAGCTCTCTGGCCAGTTTATCTGTTCTTATCTCACACACAACCATGAACACAGAGATAATGTTTCTCTTGGTGCATATTGTGTCAGAACACTATCTTAATTGATAATTAGGTCCATCAGTGGAGTATCAATTGAAGACACGGACCAGTTATATCATTTTATGGATTGTGTCTAATACATCGGCTATGTATCTATTTAGGACAAGAAAACAACTGTCATGCTATCTAAAGACCTTCCATTATAATCTTGTTAAAGACATCGTCGAAGTGTATAAAACTTGAGTATTGTACATCAACACATTGCCATAACCTGCCTGAGACTGGCTCTTATCTCAGCATGGTGTAACTTCCTTAATTCTTCTAATAAATCATACAGAGAGGAACTAAACTGATTCGCATCTTCCCTGATTAGAAACAATACGCAAAGTTTTTTTGGAAACTGGACAGTATTCAAGTATAAACCTTTTTTGGAATCTAAAATCACCTATTCCCCTCTTTCTGTTATAGGGTGAGTTCTACAACATTGGGAAGCACCAGGAACCTCCGTTCACCCCCGTAGCCTTTTCCTTGCCATCCCAGAACAACAACATGTTGTACATGGGCCTGTCCGCCTTCACCGCCAACTCTGCAGGCTTCGTCTACAACAAAGCGGGAGTCCTCAGCCTGTACATCACAGATGACATGGTGCGCGGCTGCTAAGTCTTCATGGCATTTCAACACCATGAAATCACACTTGTGTAATAACAGTCCTTGCTCTGTTACAAACAGGTCCCCAAAGGCTCTCCCTTCCGACTCAACACCAACACGTTCGGAGTCTTCATCCCGCAGGTGAGAAGCATTCCACGGATTTACTGAGGAATATAAACATCATCGGCAGATGGTGGATAATGGATGTTCTTCTGGGGTTTTTTTTGTTCAGATTGCAAAGCAATATCCAGGTCTGATGATGAAGCTGTTGGTGAGGGCTGAGAAGAATCCCACCATCACTTTCCAGCCCAAAAATGCAACCGTTGAGGCCACCGGCACAGTGACGGCATATGCCATCCAGCCCAACGGCACACTTTCCCCTCTTTTCGTCCTGAACTTGGTACGTCACAGTACCGATGAGATGAAAAGTCATTGTTTGGAAGAAAAAAATCTTAAACACTTCCGACATTTTCTCGGTAGGAGACCAGCATAAGTGCCGACGTGTTTGTCAGAGGACTGACTGTCGCCGGACGTCTCACTCTCAACCAGTGAGTTACTCAAAAATGCAGGAAAATGCTCCTTTAGGCTCTCTGAATGGATGTTCAATCAGTTCTCACTTTGTTCTGCTTATACAGAATGAAATTGTCTGTAGGCACCAGCTATGTGGGACAGTTTCAGGTAAGAACTCTATTCTCTTTTGAGTCACTGTAAGGACCCTCAACTCCAACTCACTAACCATGCCGCTGAATTACAGGTCAGCTCCCTTGACAGTGTGCTCCGAATGGTCCTTAAAGTGGTAGTGATACCCATAGTTAATGGTGAGTTTATCAAGTTTTCTGTTTGAATTTTCTTTAAAATGTCCTAAGGCCCTGGGTAAATCAGTTTGTTACCTCAAAATAACTTTAAACCTTCCAATTTGTCATCAAATACAAAACAATGTGCATTAAAAAAAACGTTCCTATGACCGATTACATCTTTAAAAGGCCTAAAGGGAATCTCAGTCTTCTCACTCCGTTTATTCTAGATGAAATTCAAACATCCCGCAAGGTGTTGCCACTTTACTGTGGCGATTTTTCTCATTTAAATGAGAACATATATTTATCATAATCAGATATAAATCCAGTAACAAGTTTTATATCTCGTTAAAATGAGGAAGTGGCTCAATGACGGAGATACTGCTCCTGAATTTATTTCTCCGCTCTGGCAGATGCTTCCATAGTGTTGTGGTCGGAAGTCAGAGCAGGGAATGATGTCACACCCGAGTTGACAATTTCCAGTTAACCTAGTTGGAAAACTTGGGATTACGCCCAAGTAGCCATTGCACTTTTACCCCTTAAGAACATCGTTTTACCAGAGTTTCTCTATGGCGCTGATTTCTCCCACTCACAGAGTTGTTTTCTGGTTAATGATTATTCAAAAGTAAAAAAGAAATCTGCAGGAATATAAGACCGATCTTTCAATGGGAATTAAGGCAGAAGCTTGTCTGTACTACACTGCATCACTGTGGTGCATTCAAGGAACGTTCGAAATGTATGAGGATTTCCAACACGTAGGACATTTAAAACGTATAACAAAAAGCACTAAAAACAATACCATAAGCAATAAACTTCTGTTTAATGGCGGTTAGCAAGAGACGTTCGATGCATAGAAACATGCCCTCCTTGTTTTTACAAAGTACTAAAAGACAAACAAAAACTATATTTGCTCTATTAATTTTGTCTTCTTGAGATATCTCAGCAAATACATTTTTTTTCAGAACTTTAAGTTTTGTTTAAAAGGTCTTGGATGTCCCGTTGCAATTTAATATCTTGTAAATTTTGTACCAGTTCCCTTTTCTCAACAGTTTACTTCAGCCAAAATAATAGAACATGTTCCACAGTCTCTTCTTGAAGACAGAAGTCACATTTCCCTGAATCAGGTTTCTCCTGTTTAAATAATGTATCGTTTAACCTCGTCTGACCAAACCCTAATCTAGATATAATTATGTCCTCCTTTCTGTTTCATTTGTTATCACGTGATGACATCATTAGGCAAATTAGAAAGTGACGTCATCTAGCGACTTTCTGTGACGGACAAGAATTCGCTTTTTATGTCCGCATCAGTTTGCTCATTCACACCTCTCCATACAAACCGGACTTTTAGGGCAAACGAACTAGAGCTCGATTAAAGTGGACTAAACAGGGCTGGTGTGAATGCACCCTGAATTACTGAACAGCTAAAGCACGATAGCTAAAATAAATTCCAGATAACTTTCAAAATATGCTAACTCGACTAGATAAGCTACATTTTTACTGATCTGCTTCCGTTTGTTGTGCATGTTAAAAAGAAACGAGAAATAAAATATTACTGAAAATGTTCCGTCTATTATTTTCCCTGTGAAACACATGTAAGATGTTTTGTTCGTTTGCATCGACTGCCTCAGGTTTAGAAGCTCAACTTGCTAGCAAGCTTGACTTTACACTTAGCCCTGTCGCTAAACTAATGAACTCTGGTCTCAGTAAAAAAAAGGAAACTGGGCTTTAAATGAATCAACAGCTTAACTCGGGATTTCTATACATGGACATCCATAAATCAGTCTTTAGGTTTTAAACTTGCAGGCTGTGGTTTTATTTAGTCATCTGTGTTGAAAATCAGTTTAAAGTGTTTATTCATTCTGACATTTGACCCTCATAATAATACCTTTGTTTCTACTTGAAAGTTTTGTGATGGACTTGAACCTAAACTGATGAATTTCCTTTTACAGTTCAACTCGGTAAGGGTTACCCACTTCCCACTCTCGGAAACATGCACCTCGTGAACCCCCAGCTTGAAATAATGAAGGTTAGAGACGTTATCTCTTTCTGTTCATCTGTAGCAGAGGTCAAATTTTACATGAACATGTTAAAAACCCTCTGATTTCTAATAACCTCCCCGATGTGTCTATCTGCAGGATTACATGCTGATCGGGACAGATGTTCAGTTCACAGGTTGAACTGCAAAGACTGCAAAAGAGGAAGAAAGCTACAACACTTAAAAGCCTGATCACAGTATTATTATTTTTTTTAAACCTTCACATTTCATTATAATCTGGATTTGGGGTTTTTCTTAATTTGGATAATTTTTATTTTCTCTTCATAAAACGGTGGATGAGGTGCTTGTGTTACTGCTGCTCTCTAATAACAGAACCCCTTCTGCAGAGCTAGGGTCCTTTTCCAGAATACATCACTCCTTCCAAAGCAGATCGCAGCACTTTCAGCTGCTGACTTTGGCTAAATTCTATTTCAAAGTTTCTGGCTTACTGAAATGATTCTGCGAATATGCTGATCTGAACAGTTCTCCAGCAGAATCGCATTCGAGTGCCACAGCAATCAATCAAGTGCAACAGTGGAAAAGATAAATCAGCCAGTCAAGTGTATTAAACGATTATTTATTACAACTGGATTTTAGTAACATAAATACAACTGCTTTAGGCATTAAAAACATACAGAAAGCTGAACTTTTAATAGTGATTTACAGCGGGTTGTGTTTTCAGTTGTTGCATAACAGAATGTAGGATCCCTTGTATCCATCCCAGCTAGGGGTCCATGTTCATCTCAGGGAGCTGTGTCCAAGGGCCCGGCCCCTCAGGCTCTGGGAGCTGGCTGACAGGATCTACAGAGACACAAGACTGAATGTAACAGAAACCAAACTACTGGCTTCATAGATTAATCAGGCTGTACAGACATATGTACCAGATTTAAAAAGCTAAAGGTGTAGCAAATGTTTCCACTCAGAAGATTTTTTTTTTACTTTACATTTTTATCAAGAAAAAGTAAAGCAATAATTTAAATCTATGGTTCTAATCAGAAGTTTCGTTCAGAGATTTTTCACTGTTAAAGCTATGGAAATTATGTAAAAAAAAATAATGTATGAGTGACCGGAAATATGTCATTGTAGAATCATATCTCATCAATGTGGAAATAAATTGATTCTAATAAAAGTTTGCCATCATCTTAACACGTGACATGGAAATGTTTTATTGTGGGTGCACAATATCATATAGACCTATTATGCATAACATTATGACCACTGACAGATAAAACGAACATCACTTATTATCCCCTTAGTAGGTGGGATTGATTAGACAGAAAATTAACGTTTCCTCTTGACAGTTTCTGTGTTACAATCAGGAAACAAGGGTCAAGCTTAAGAATTTGAGCAAGCTTGAGCAATACCGCTGTTTAAAAGGGATATTCCACCCCTGTCTGTTGCCATCTTCCTCAGAGTGGGGAATAAAGCATTTTGTAATCAGCCCAGTCATTCTCCTGATCTGGCAGCAGTCCGTTTGCTTTAGCTTAGCATAAACAATGGAAGTGAATGGGAGCGACTAGCATTTTGTGGGCAAAAATGATTAAAATTACTCAATAATGATCATAATTATTCCTGGTGATCTCAATATTCAGTGGTCGAAGGAGGGAATAGTGGTCATGGGCAGCCAAAGCTTATAGATGCATGTTGGGAGTGAAGGCTAGCCAGTTTGGGTCTGAGTGAACAAACTAATGTAGCACAAATTGCTAAAGCTCATTGTAATAGATGACAATTTGAGGAGTTTGTTGCTTATAGGGCTCTATAGCTGCAAATCAGTCGGTGTGGAAACTATTCCCTAATGGCACTGCCCTCTTCCAGCAGAAAAACGCTTTGGAAATGCTTTGATAAAGACAGGAAGGAATTTGAGGCGTTGACTCGGTCTCTACATTCTGACCACAGTCCAACCGAATGTCTGAAGGATGTGCTGGGCAAACAGGTCCCATCCACGGAGTTCCCACCTCGCCACTTACAAGACTTAAAGGGGACATATTATACAAATGTCACTGTTTTTCATCTTTTGGTGTTGCCATGCGGGTCTCTGTTGCCTCTATAAACACTACAAACATGAACAAAATCACCCATCCTTTTTTTGTGTGCAAATTTTTGCTGTCAAAAATCTTATGCTTCTCTTTGAAAAGGGGCTTTATTGTGACATCACAAAAAGCAAAATTTTCATATAACCACCTCTCACCTGTCAAACCCTGCCCACCAATTCCATGCCGCTTTCATGTGTGGCAAACCAGCAGCCTAGTAACCAGAAGGGTGGGCGTGGTCTGCATAAAAGTGATAGAGTCCTCTAGATAGCTCATTCTGAAAGGGACTAAGTTGTCTACAATTGAATTGGTGAGATCGCTTTATGTGAGTGATTATGTGCAAAGAACTTTATTAACATGTTTAGTACAGAACATAGACCTATTATAACTTGTTTAAAAAGAGGCATAATAATTCCCCTTTAAAAGGATCCGGCGCCGATGTCTTGGTGCCAAATACTACAGCTCACCTTCAGAGGTCTAGAGAAGTCCATGTCTCAACAGGTCAGAGTCATTTTAGTAGCAAAAGAGAAACATAAACACTATGAAGCAGTTCGTCATAATTACTGGACCTGTTCATGGATAGTGGGATCCTAATATTTCAGGATATGGCAACAATCCAAGAAGCCAAGAGGAGATCAAGGACATTTGTGTTACTGTACTGAATAAGATGGGCTGCACTTTAAACCTAGGTTAAACTGTGTGGACCTTCTGAGCACGTTCCTTTCATGCATGATGATGAAAACCCAGCCCATCCTACCTTCACCAGCACATAGTCTCCAGCACGGATCGGTGCGGTGTTGGATGCAGAAGCCTGAACGGCAACATCTTCTTTAGGGAAAATCACTTTCATGTTCCCATCCGTTCTCCCACACAGATCCTCGGCAGATCTTTTACTTTCCTAAATAGAAACGGAGAGCAGAGTTGAGTGCTGTTGCCTGGTAACAGGTAAAAGTAACCTTGTATAGATGCACAACTTTTGATGTTGCACACAATGATTTCTTCATGTCTAAAAGGAGATAATCAAGTTCACATTTCCTTATCCCTGAATTCAGCGCGGCTGAGGAAGTATCCCACTACCGTCTGTAGTCAGGACTGGATGATGGCTTCAGGTTTTCATGATCATTTTAATCTGATATGGACCCTTTCATTTCAAACCCACATATGCAGAGTAATTGTATTTGCTCAGATTTTGTCATGCTCCAACCACAAACTGAATACGTATTTTAACCAGGATGTTATGTGATAGACCAACACAATATGACACAGAACTGTGAAGTGGAATGAAAACAAGACTGAGGTGTTTTTCCACAAATAAAAACATGAAGAGTGTGGCATGCATTTATATTAAGCCCTCTTTATTCTGATATCCTTAAATAAAATTCCACTCTATCTAATTACCATCTAAACTAATGAGCATTAATCAAAGTAGCAGCCAAGAAGCTGGTAGTCACTTTGGAGGAGATGCAGAGGTATACAGCTCAGGTGGGAGAATCTTTTGGGAGGAAAACTGCAAGTCGTGCACTCCGAAAACAAAGCCATAAAAAGTCCTGTTAAAAGTTTGCCGTAAACTATGACGAAGACACAGCAAGAATGTGGAAGAACGTGTTCTAGTCAGAGGAGAACATTCTCTGCTTTGGCCTACATGTAAAAAGCTATGGTCGGTGGAAAACTACTATCCTGAACACACCATTCTCAGTGAGGCATGGCGTACTTTTACTTAAGTAGAAAATGTGTTGAAGTAGTGCTACTTTTACTTGAGTACAATTTTTGACTACTCTACCCACCTCTGTCTAGGTCTGAGATGACGATCATGTGTTCTAATGGGAATCTTTCTTGGATTGATTCAGTTACCTGAACTCTGCGCGTTAAGTTGAAAATGTCAGTCCAAGTGGTCAGGCGTGTGAATTTTTATCTGTCAAAATGACCGACGGCCATCACATTTTTACGTCACCATTAAAAAAACAACAACAAAAAACAAAACACTCTGATATGGAAAATATGCGATAAACGTGACCCCTGGTCGCTCCACATCCAATCGGATTCAGCTTGTGCTATGTTCCAAAGAAGAATGAGGTAAAGTCTCTGGGTGAGCGAAGCTGTCATAACTAATATCTAAAGATAACAAGTAGGTTCTACATGTAAAAAAAACTGGTATCATTGTTTTTGCCTTTCCAATTATGCCCTTCTGTGTGTTGGTCTATTGCTTAAACTCCAGATAAAATACAATAAAGATTGTGATTTTACTGCCGAACGGTGCCGCCCCTCAGGTATTTAAGGCGTTTCAGTCTTTTTAACGCTGCCCAACACCATGTGCCTGTCATGTACTCACTCCCTCCACCAGGACAAGCTGCGTGCTGCCGACGACAGCGGCGTTGACCCTCTCAGCTTCCTCTCTGAAAACACAGATGCACTCCTCCAGCCTCCGCTGCTTCACCCGTGGCGCCACGTCGTCCTGTAGCCGATGGAAGGCATGCGTCTTCTGAAAGAGATCAGGACAGAGAGAGTGATTACCTGAGAGCAGATGTGGAAAACACACACACCACTGCGGCAGTGTCAGAGACTCTCACCTTTCGCATGCTGTAAGCAAACAGGAAGCCCACATTGTAGCCCACCTCACTGATTAGGGAGAGAGTTTGCTGGTGGTCGTCCTCTGTTTCACCACAGAAGCCCGAGATGAAGTCGCTGCTGAAACTCACGTCTGACACACAGGAGATCATTGGTCAACATGATTTTTTACAGAATAAAACATATACTGATCACCACAACATTAATCAGAAGTTCCATTTGTGAGCTCAAGATTATGAATCTTGCTCATGATTATTCATGATTCAATGAAGATTTCCCATCATTGGCACCCTGTTAAATCCAGAATAGAATTTAAGATCCTCCTTCTTACAAATAAGTTATTAGTTATCAGGCTCCTCTCCTGTGGACACTCTGTTTACTTTTAAGGCCAGGCTTAAAACTTTCCTTTTTGATAAAGCTTATAGTTAGAGTGGCTAAGGTCATCCTGAGCTATCTCTGTAGTTATGCTGCTATAGGCTTAGACTGCTGAAGGACACACTGACCACTTTTTTTCACTCTGCTACTTTCGTTTCTACTACTCTCACGTTGAATTATTTGCTGTTATTTTAACATTTAACTCTGTTTTCTCTCCATAGAAGGTATACCTGGTCTGGTATCCTGCTTAGCTACAATGCCGTTTGGACAGTGAGCATTGACTGGGATGATGGTCTCAGCGGCTGAACATCCCCCGTTTCCTGTTATCAACTTTTTACTTTCTTTAATATAGAAAGTTCTCTTATATCAGATCTTCTGTTCTTTCTGTATCTCTGCTCTGTCTTCTTGAACCCCCAGACGGTCGTGGCAGATGGCCGCTCCTACTGAGCCTGGTTCTGCTGGAGGTTTCTTCCTGTTAAAGGGGAGTTTTTCCTCTCCACTGTGTCACTATACATGCTTGATCAGTATGAGGGATTGCTGAGGGATTGCTGTGGTTGGAAGTCTGCATCAATGGGACGCAACCTCAAGTCAATAACTCGATGCAATCTGCTGGGTTTCCTTACATAGGAAATTAACTCAAACTTTAAAATAATTGGAATGTTTGCATGATTGTATTGAAATGACTTTTCTTGTAAAGTGCCTTGAGATGACATCTGTTGTGAATTGGCGCTCTATAAATAAACTGAATTGAATTCAGTATGCAAACATCTGACCTCAGACTGGATAACAGCAACGCGACTCTTATGCCACGTTCACAGCGCACGCTTTTTCGCCGTCAAAAAACGCTCACAAAGTGACTAATTTGAAGCTTATACTTTTTAAGACTGAAGCTTGCAAAGCCCGCCACTTGCTGAGCAAAAAAAAAAAAAGTGTGTGCTTCCTCGGTTGCCGGATGTTTTAAACAATGTTCAAGAAATGTGTGGTGACGTCACTACAGTGAGACGCTCTGAGTGGTTGACGCTCAGGGGACGGCGCCGAAAGTTCAGCTAGCTCAACTAATGCGTTGCTGGCTTTTGCCGCTTAGAAGCTTGGAAAGCAGCAGAAGTTTCAAAAATTGCCGCGGGCCAAAGCACACAAACCACCGCAGAGACTCTGACGGCCCCAACCAGAGTTAACATGTAATCTTGTCGTTCTGGGCGTTTTGGGCGGTGTGAACGGACCGTTACGCTGCCTTCTAACAAATAACTAACTTGCTTCACTGGTGGTGTTCCAAAGACAAATTCCAACTGTTTCTTGTTCAGCTGTTCTTCCTTAGGTAAAAAAAAAAAAAAATGCAACATTGACGTGTTATCTCCATAGTTAACACAAGCCTGAACGTGTTCCGCCACATTGTGGAGTTGCTAACGACTAGCTTCTACTAGCAGAAACGCACTCTGCTCTCTCCTGGGTGCAAAATCAGCCTTTGCGTGGGCGGTCGCAAGCAAAGGTAGGTAAGACCATGAATACTGAATTTCTCTATGATGTAGAAGGGACTGGCTTTATTTGACTCGCTCATTTTTGCCATCTATCTCCTTTCTGTGGCTAATGCAGGCAATGGGGGCAGAAGAAAATGTTCATGTACAGCATGCTCTGTGACCGAACGAAACCTTTTAGAAAAATACATTTGTGACACATATTGGGGAAAAAAACAAAAACACCACCAGTGTAATTCCTTGTTCTGAGTGCATAAAACATATTTAGAACATGTAGTAAGAACGTCCTCTTCTTCTCTTCATATTTCAGAATGCGAATGAGAGGCCAGCAGAGTTGTAGTGAGATAGAAGCTCTTTAGATGATGATAGAGAAGTTTGTCTTGAACAGCTTTAATCTCCTTTGAAGCGGTGACGTCTCTTCAGTTGAACGCTGGATGCTGTTGCTTTAAGGTTGTGGAAGAGTCAGAGTTCTGATCACAGTGTTACTGTAATAATTATTTTTCTTTTCATTCTTTTTGTATCAGTGCATTAACGCTGACATCTCTCTGCCTTCTCATTGGCTGAGTCAGCAGTAAACAAGGCGCCATGATGTGTGCGGGAACGGCCTCCTGCAGCGAGCCGACTAAGCAGAAGGTGTCGGAACGGATTATACAACAACTGACAGCAATTCAACTTTTGTTGTATGTATTCATCTAAAGCAACACAGAGTAGAGGTCAGATGTTGCCATGTGGCCGTAAACGGAACACATTTCTGAAAAATCTGAAACTTTTATTGGTTGATTTGAATCCTGCTTTCAACTTAAAGAGAAAGCATTTTAAAGACAACACATTTCATTTTCTCTTCAACACTCAGGGTCAAAGTTCTACCGACATACTGAAATATCTCCATATTTTAGTCAGTTTTGCTCACATAACACTATTCAAATAAACATCTTATTTAGTGCTATGAAGTGACAGATGATAAATCAATGTGGAATATGATCTTAATCGCTTACCTGGGATGATTCGCTTTATGTTGTCTACCAGATCAAGGTAGGCCTCTCTTGTGTAACTGAAGAGAGAGTCAGATTTAAAAAGATTCCAGAAAAACAAGCTCCTTCGCCACTTATTTGTAAAATTCTAACAGTGATTTCCTACCCACGGCGCATGGCCTTTAGGACTTGGTTGCTCCCGCTCTGGGCTGGGAGGTGGATCTGCTTACAGACGTTCTGTCGCTCTGCAATCAGGTGCAAAACCTGAAGGAACCCGTCATAGACCAGGGTCAGAAAGTCTGCAGAACTCAACATCAGGGATTGAATATCGACACAGAGAGTTTGGCAGAAAATCAACGGTTTACATCCAACTCCACTGGCTGAACATTAGAAAGGAAAGTGACCCTGTGTGGCATACCTCATCAGGAAAATCCTTCGGATGAGGAGAAGTGAACCTAATCCTCATGTCGAGGTCCACACGTGACACTTGGTCGAGCAGGTCAGAGAAGCGCAGACCCCCGTGTTTGGCTTGGTAGATGGTATTAAAGCCGCGGCTGAGCTTCGTCACCTCTGAGCCACAGAACTGTACTTCTGACGTATCCCTGTAGCTGTTCACGTTCTGACCCAGCAAAGTCACCTCCTTCACACCCTGACACACACACACACCCCAACAAAAACCAAGCAACAAGTTGGAATAAGAGTGATAACCTTAACAGATGTGTAGCTTAGATTTGTAGTTTGTGTAAAATCAACTGGAACCAGTTTTACACAGGTCCATCTATTAATAAATACTAATACTACTAATAAATTGAATATCTGTTGTCAAAATACCAACCCCCCAGAGCCCTCAGTTCCTCTGATTCCAGTCCATCAGCATCCCTAGAATCAGAACCAGGCATGGAGAAGCAGCCATCGGTTTCTATGCTCCTCTAATCTGGAACAAACTTCCAGACGGCTGTAAAGCTGCTGAAACACTGAGTTCTTTTATATCAGGTTCAGGGCCGACTGTGGTTCAGTAGAAAGAGTAGTTGTCTTGCAATCAGAGTCGTAGGTTCAATTCCAGCTTCCTCTTGTCACATGTCAATGTGCCCCTGGGCAAGGCACTTAACCCCAAGTTGTCTACCGAGCTCCGTATCAGTGTATGAATGTGTGAGCGTTTGTGTGTGCGAATGGGTCCAGTGAAGAGCGCTTTGAGTGGTCAGTATGATTAGAAAAGCGCTATATACGTTCAGTCCATTTATTTTGCATTTAAATCTGTTTAGAGATGCCTTTGATTAATTGATTATTAATAGCTGCAGTATCATAACAGTAGTATGTTTTAAGGTTCCTTACATCTTTAATATTGTGTTTTCTATTTTAATTGTTTTATTGCTGCTTTTATTTTTTCCCTAATTGCCTGTCACCAAAAGTATGCAACACACAAACATTTGCCTTGCCTAATACGATATCCTAGATTATATATTATCCTACAACTGATTTTATTTTCCTAATCAAGATAAAGAGGCAAATACAAGAAAAATGTTTTACCTGTCAGTTGTTCACTAAACTGAAAAGCTGCAAATTACAATTGTTTTGTTCACTGCAACTACCCTCTATAACAAAATGTAAAAAAAAAAAAATAAATCAGTGAATTTACTCAAATGTCATCATTAAGTCACAAACACATACTCCTACATTACTTACTCAATCACTTGATCTTAAAACATAGAACTTCTGTACATTACTTGGCAATAATCTCTTTCTAGCTGTTTTTCACCTATGGGGTCATAATAACGGGGTCATAATAAATCCGGTCGTAATCTATTTTTACCCATCAATTTTTAAAATGGGAACATATTCAACTGTATTTTTATTAATTCATCTTGAATATTTAAATCTGAACAAGCTGAACAGAGAACGAAATATAAACAATGAATTTAAACAATTGCACTTAAAATATGAACAGTTTACCTGCTGTGGCAGGAACGCACAGTTTCACAACTTCCTCCTGCCCTGCATGGAACTGAAATGATCACTCATTTGTGCATTTGTGTGTAGTCTAATAGTGGGATAGCAGCAGAGGTTATTGTCATGAGGTTTTAGATTAGATTATGCTCAGATGCTCTCATCGGAAACTCTTTTTGATTGATTTAGTTCCCTGTACTCTAAAGTTGAAAATATCTGTGCATATGCACCAAGTGGTCAGAGGTGTGAATACTAATCTTTCACAATGACAGACGACCTTCCGATTTTTCTGTCGCAGTTTTAAAAAAACAGTCAAATATGGAACATATTTGAGTAACGTGACCCAGGTTTCACCCCATACCTCTATACAATAAATCAGATATGGAACAATAAATGCTCAGCTCAGTATGAGGGATTGCTGAAGGATTGCTGTGGTTGGAAAGTCTGCATCAACGGGGCTGGGATTCCTTAAATAGGAAACTTTTTAACTGATAGGAATGTTTGTATAAATGTATTGAAATGACTTCTTGTTAAGTGCCTTGAGATGACATCTGTTGTGAATTGGTGCTATATAAATAAACTGAATTGAAATAAATTACATGACTACCGTAGTATAGTGTCTGGAGTGTTTTCTAAAGAAATGTTTTTTACTTTCTTTAGAAATCCAACATTTTTACACAGTTTTTGTTTTATACATTTTATATGAGATTTCCAGTTAGGTTTATGAGCCAACACAACCCCTAAGAATTGAACTTCATATCCTCTTTCTACTAGAATATCATCTATGGACATAATAGAATCATCTACCTTTCTGTTAACAAAAATCATACATTTTGTTTTACTCCAATTTAGTGATAATCTTTTATCCTTAAACCACTTGTTAAGTTTAGACGTCTCACAAAGCATATGCTCTATATTCATGATTAAACCATCCCCAGAACAAAACATATCTGTATCATCAGTGAACAGAATAAATTGTAAACATTTTTGACACTTCACAAGAGTCAAATGTCAACTCTGATTATGTTGAAGTGACTGCAGTTAACTGTTTGTTTGGATCTTTGGCAGAGGAGAGCGAAAAACGAGTTTCATAGCTTTATCACTCTTTCGCAGAGGTTACGCTCAATAACATATGGAATATCACACCCAGCTTCTAGAAAATGAATACCATTAACTAGGGGTGTGTGTTGGCAAGAATCTGGTGATACGATATGTATCACAATACAGGGGGCATGATACAATATATTGCGATACTATGAGTGAGACTATACATTGTGATTTTTAGAACTGAATTTAACTGTAGAAAAACTGTCCCAGCATTCTAAACACTCCAACCTGTTTCATACTTTAACACATCCGGTGTTATAACTAGATCTAGTAATAAAATCTACTGGAACGAAGAAGGTGAAAACAGCCACCAACTACCTGCATAGTTTTAATTTGACTATAAAAATGATTGTCCAGTGGTTCCATTCAAGTTCTGAAAAGAAAATATAAAATCGATACATTGCTTTTGAATGTCGATACACTATTGTGACATAAAATATTGGGATATATCATCGAATATTTATATTTTCTTACATCACTACCATTGAGAGATTTGTAATAAATAAAGCCAGTACATCCCAATAGAGCATTGTACACCCCAACAGTGCCTGCTTCCTTGATTTTGTTTGGAATGGCAATCTGGTCATGAAACACGTTCCTGGAGGGTCGTGGTGGTTTTTATTTTTCCATTAGAACATAAACACTGAAATATTTCAACATTAACTGTTTACAGCCCTAAACTACAATATTAACCTGAGTGTTTACCCCTTTTAGCTTCAGAAAATTCAAAAGGTGATGGGCGGTGATCATTTTAAAATCCCCTGTGACTTTAGAGAGATTTTACGGATGTGCTTTAGTGCTTGAATCTGTCTGGAATTCTGCTTCAGCGACTGGCTTTAAATGCTGGGGTTGCAAGCCTAAATGCCATCACTTCATGAGCCACATTGGAATGGGACAGCAAAAATAGAACGCTGGAAGTAGTCAGACGATCAGCAACGTTTTCAAATAACTGTCAATCAAAAGAGGCAATAAAAGAATAAGATACAGTGCATCTACAGGCACTGAAGGAGCTAAGATTTCTTAGCTTTTGCAAGTTGCAAGCGTTGTGTGTCTGTGTGTTTTTTAATTTAGTGCAACAGAGGAGAGGAGAAAAGCTCCAGGGAGCTCAGCTCCAGGCCAGGGAGCGGCATTATTAAAACAGAACAGAGAGTATATGTGGATGGCTTAGGTGTTGGGTCATTATTTACCTGGTCAGAGAGCATCTGTACTTCCTCCAGGATGGAGCGGACGGGTCGGCTCCTCTCTCTACCTCTGGTGAAGGGAACGATGCAGTAACTGCACATATTGTCACAACCTCGCATAATGGAGCTGCCGGGGAGAGAAAAAAAAAACGTTAACAAAAACTGAGCAGGATGATTAGCTCTGGCTTGCTGGAGAACAACATACACAAAGGCGCTGTGGCCCTGAGCGGCGTGCTGAACGGGCATGACGTCTGCGTAGGTCTCCTCCAGAGACAGCAGCACGTTGCTCGCCTGTTGACCCCCATCAGCGACAGTTAGAAGTCGAGGAAGGTCCCGGTACGCATCAGGCCCGGCGAGGACATCCACCAGCTTCTCGCGCTCCAGGAGCTCCGTCTTCAGCCTCTCTGCCATGCAGCCTGGTCTCACACACACCTGTTAGAATGTTGCTGTGACATCTGAGAGCTGTGCAGATGTGAACGTTATGTTACCTAAAATGCCTATCTTCATTGGCGAGTTGGTCTTTAATCGTTTCTTCTTCATGGCTGTAAGTTGCTGGAGTCTGTTCCAAATGGTTTGTTCAGCCTTTTCTCTGTTGAGAAAGAATTGCATTGCTACTGTTAATTTGAGCATGAAGTCATACGTTTGGAAAAAGTCATACAATGGGGGAAAAAAGAAAGAACTTTTCACAGTAGAATACAGGGGACCTCCAACTAATCGCGGTTTAGCATTTGCAGATATTTCTGTGGAATGTAACTCCAAATTATTTCGGGAAACTTTTGCCTGTTCGCTTATATTTTCGTAGAGCATATCTAAACTTTTCTAGAGAAAATGCAGCTTGGGAAGCTTAAATACCAAGACTGAATGCTACTTGACATGCTATTGGCTGGTGTTTGCAAAGCACCCAATCCAGAAAGCGCACTAAATTTTGCTCGTCGCTGATTGGTTGTGTACCCAAGAAGAGGTAATGAAGAGTGTAGACGTTAGCTTCTCTTCTGCAGTGTTCGAATGTAATCCAGTCGAGAAAATGTTTGGATCAATGCACTTTAACTCTCCTATTGTGGAAAAAAACAACAACGTTTAGAACGTTTTGAAAAGAGGAAGTAGGTTACTCCCTGTAAATTTATTTTCCTGTTTCACTGTCCCATTGGATAATAATGACTTCCTCATTTGTTAAGACTGACATTAGTCCCGTCAAGTTCAAGAGGCCTTTTGCTTTTTGAGAATAACGAGATAGGCTGTCAACAGGCTAGTTTAGTGACCAAGAAAGCCCCCGAACTCCTACCCGCATACTTGGATTAAAAAGTGATTAATTACAAACTTTTCTTATTCTTGTTTTACACTGTAGGCTACATATACAATATAATCTTTGTGTCTTTTGGTTTAAATAAATGCAATAGTTAAAAAATATTATTTTATAAAAGGGGGTTGGGGCACTGTTGATGGGAGTGAAAGGTTGGAGAGGCAGTGTTCATTGCCAGAAAGCCGATAGCGAGACTATGCCCAGAACCAAACGTTCTGTTGAAGAACCTCATTCTTCTCCTCAGTGTGAACACCACAGGGGTAACAACTCAAACCACTGAACAGAAAACGGAACTAAAAAATAAAATAAAAAAATAAAAAAAACATTTTGACATGACTAACAGCCAAAAGGATAAACTGGAATATTGAGCTGAATAGGAATGGGGTTTTGATATTGATATGCCATCTTGTTGTTATTGTTAAATTGTATTTTGTTTTGTTTTCCCTTCTTTCTACAAATTAATAACTATTGTTGCTCATTTCCTGCCACCAGCCATTTCATTTTGCGTTAGTTCCCATTGTAATCCTGTCATACCTAGCAACTGCTCAATACTATTGAATTATCCAAGACTACTTAACATGAGTCAGGAGTAACACAAACTATTCAAATAGGCAGTTCTAAGCATTCTTAGAGGAGGTCCCAAGTATTTGCGGGTTTCAGGTATTTGCAGGCGGCTGTGGTCCCTAATACCAGGGATCCACTGCATGTGTACCTGAAGGATCTCACCTTATAGAGCAGGTCACCAGGAGGACAACATCTGCCTGGAAGAACAAAAACAACACTAACTAAACAGTGGGTGGGAAAGTGACTTTGAGACAGGATAATAGAAAATTGCATTCCATTTGTACTCTGGAGTCCATTTCCACTCCTTGCGGTTTGTGCCTCAGTTGATTTGTATTTCTTTCACATATTTACAGTGTCTATAAAAATTGTTCACCTCCTTGGTTGTTTTGCCCTTTAATTGCTTTTGCAATTATTTTGGATTCTTTGACAGAAAAACCCAACATTTTCAGTCAAAGTGAAAACTGATTTATACAAAATGTTGACAAATAAAAATATATGTCACACAAAATAAGTGACTGCATAAAAAATCACCTCCTTCAAGTTAGGCTTTTGTAGATTAATCTCAGCATGGAGTCTGTGTAGACAGGTCTCAATCAGGCTCTACATCTGAATGCTGCGGTTTTCCTTCACCCTTCCTGCTAACTTGTTCCAGCTCTGTCAGGCTGCATTGGGACCAGCTGTGAACAGCCTTTTTCAACTTCTGCCTCAAATTCTTTATTAGACTGAGGTCTGGGCTTTGACCGGGCCACTCTAGAACATCTACCTTATTGTCTTCAAACCATTTCTGTGTAGTTTTAGCTGGATGCTTTGGGTTGTTGTCTACCTGGGAAACAAATGTTCTCTGAAGCTGTAGCTTTCATAAAGATGGATACAGATTGTCCTCCAGGATTTCTATATATTTTACCTTCTACCTTTACAAGCCTTCCAGTGCCTGCTGTTGAAAAGCATCCCCACAGCATGATGGTGCCACCGCCATGCTTTACAGTGGGAAGGATGTGTTTGTGGTGATGTGCAGTGTTTGATGTCCAATAACGTAGCGTCTTGTCTAATGGCCAAAGAGTTCCTTGTTGGTCTCATCAGACCAAACAACTTTCTTCCACTTGACCATAGATTCTCCCACGTACCTTTTAGCCAACCCTAGTCCAGCCTTGATCTGAGCCTCCTTTAACAGTAGCTTTCTCTTTGCCACTCTCCCATTAAGCTTTGACTGGTGAAGAACCGGGCCAATAGTTGTCTGCAGAGTCTCTCCCATCTCAGCTGCTGAAGCTTGTAACTCCATCAGCATAGTCATAGGTGTCCTGGTGGACTCTTTCACTACTCTCCTTCTTGCACGCTCACTCAGTGTGTGAGGACGGCCTGGTCTAGGAAGATTTACACATGAGCCATATTCCTTCCTTTTCTTGAAGATGGATTTAACTGTACTCCAGGGGATGTTCAGTGACTTAAGAGATTTTTTTTGGTGTCCATCTCCTGACTTATACTTTTACTGATTTGCTTGTAGTGTTCTTTAGTCTTCATCCTCTGCCCAGCATCAACTTGCAGACCAGCCGCCCACCACGCTCATCATCGGAGACTCTATTATCAGGAAAATAAGGATGAGAGGAGCCCTCACTCTGTGTTTACCTGGAGCCACCGTAAAGGGCATTACTGAACAGATCCTGGACCATATCCAACATCACCCATCTGTGAGTAGAATTATTATTCACGCTGGAACCAATGACATTCGTAAACAGCAATCTGAGCTCCTGAAGCTGGATTTTTTTCATTTGTTTAATCTTTTAAAATACACATGTGTGTCTGTTTTTATTTCTGGCCCCACCCCCACTGTTGGCAGAGGTATTGGTCGTTTTAGCAGGCTTTTATCTTTGAACACTTGGCTTTCCTCTGCCACCGTGATGCACAATACTGGTTTTAAAGACAATTTCAACATTTTCTGGGGCAGGAATCAATTGTTTGGACCAGATAGACTACATCTCAACAGACAGGGTGCCCGCATGTTGGCAATAAGCCTGGCATGCCCTCGCCCCCCCCCCCCCCTGTCTACCACACCAGCCCCAGCTGCTTCTGCCCTCTCTGCCCCTTCCGCCACATCCTGATGTGCAGCTGGTCCCTGCTCCTATGAACTCAGTTCTGATTTTAACAGTAACTCACATATCGGACTTGGACCTTGTTTTACATCATTCATACCTGTTATTGTCAGCAGGGAGCAGAAAAATAATATAAAACATAGCAAATGCAACCCTAATAATCTCAAACAGTTACCAAAAGTCCTACATCCAGTAAACAATACAGTCACTCCATCTCCAATCCCCATTAATATGGCACTCTTAAATGTTCGCTCTCTGCTGAATAAAACTTTTATAATAAATGACCTAATTTTAGACCATAATATTAATTGTTTATTTTTAACGGAAACATGGCTGAGTGCAAATGCCCTCATTGTTCTTACAGAGGCCTCCCCACCAAATTTTAACTTCACTTATTCCACGGGGAGTTGCAAAAGGGGAGGCGGAACTGCTTTTATTAGTTCATCAACGCTTTCTGCCAAAGCTGTTTTATTTGATAATT
This sequence comes from Valencia hispanica, assembly GCA_963556495.2. Classification (NCBI taxonomy): domain Eukaryota; kingdom Metazoa; phylum Chordata; class Actinopteri; order Cyprinodontiformes; family Valenciidae; genus Valencia; species Valencia hispanica. Next base: position 48,036,157 of record OY747708.1, read on the forward strand.
TTAGCAATTTGAATATACTGCATCTGTTTTTAGCACTCCTCAGATTTTATGTGTCACAGTTTATATGCCTCCTAAAAAGAGTGCACTTTTTATTCAAGAATTTTCCGAGTTATTATCAATTTTGCACAACTCTCATGAACGAATAATTTTAGCTGGTGATTTTAATCTACATATAGATAACATCTTAGATCCTTTATCAACAGAATTTTTAAATATTTTGAATTATATGGATTTTAGTCAACATGTCACGCACCCAACTCACAACAGAGGACACACCCTGGACTTGGTCATTACGCATGGCCTGTCCACCCGTGTGTCCTCTGTTGTTGACTTGGCTGTCTCTGACCATTACTGTGTGTTTTTTAATATCACCAGTTTTATCCAGAAGGAGACCTCTGTGAGAACTGTCAGGAAGCGCCATCTAACCCCTGAAGTGGCTGCAGGTTTTCTGGAATTTTTTGAAAATAATCCTCCTATTACCTGTGATTTTATTGTTAATAATTTTAACATAAGGCTTAAATCCAGGTGGTGCTTGGGTGGAGGTGGGGGTACCAGCCCTCCCTCCTCTGGGCTCCCTGGGTCAGTGTCTTGGCTGCTGCTGTTGATCTGCTGCTGCCAATGTAGATGGCTGTAAAGCACTTTGAGAAGCTTTGTTATGGTTGGAAAAGCGCTTTATAAATAAAGTTTGATTTGATGATCCTGTAATAGTTGTCGGAATCTTGATTAACCAGAAAATGGTCCTTCCAGACACGTGTGTCTTTACATACTACAATCACTTGAGTGACACTTAGTGCACTTAGGTGATCTGAACTCCACTCATTGTGAGACTACTAGAACCAATTGGTTGGACCTCTGTTGAATTAGGTCTGTCACTTTAAAGGGGGTGAATGTTCATGCAGTAAGTTATGTTAAATTGTTTTACTTTAATTGTCAGTTTGTAGAAATCTATGGAGGACTACGGGGGTCACTGGAAAAGCAATACAGCATTTTGACGATGAGTGCTTAATTGTGAATTAAAAATATAGATTGCTAAATATAATTTCAAATTCAACAATTAATCCATACCAAAAAAAGACAAATTTGAAAAGCATTTTGTAATTACACATTTTAAATTGAAATAATAAAGAGGAATTGCACATTTTATTTATTATTTGATTATTAAATACTGTGATTTGGAGAAAAAAAATTTCAAATCCTATTTCAAAATGGAGAATTAAATAAAACAATAAATGAGATTGTAAATGTCTTTCCTTTTCATACATTTAAAAAAGTTATTCCCTTTTCTACATTCGTTTTCTCTTTCCGGCTCCCATTTTAAAATCCCTTATTTAATTCTCCATTTTGAAATAGGATTTGAAAAAAAATTCATATCACAATATTTAATAATCAAATAATAAATACAATTAGCTATTCCTCTTTAGTATTTCAATTGAAAATGTGTAATTACAAAATGCTTTGCAAATGTGTCTTTTTTGGTATGGATTAATTGTTGAATTTGAAATTATATTTAGAAATCTATATTTTTAATTCACAAGTAAGCACTCATCGTCAAAATGCTGTATTGCTTTTCCAGTGACCCCCGTAGTCTTCACTTTAACATTCAAGTTTTTTCTGTACTTTTTTGTTAAAAAAAAGAAAGAAAAAATAGACACATTTTGATGACCATGATTGATTTGTAAAACCAATAAAAAGGGTAAAACATCCAAGGGGATGAATACTTTTTATAGGTACTGGATCTCTGATGGCATGGAACATAGAGATTTGTGATGGGATATAACAAAAAGGAAAATAACCTTTTTATTTTGCAAAAAGGAGTGGGGTAGCTTTAATATTTCTTCAAGAAACTCGTGTGAGTCAGACATAACTTTCTGAAAGATGCACCAGGGTAATGAGATTTATTGTTGTCAGGGAACGAATCCTTCTTCCGATGGTAAAAGTTTTCCTTACACGAATTTCAGGCAGACATTATACATGCGGTCTCATCAAATGAAAGTAGGTAGATAAAGACAACTTAAAAAATATTTTATTTTTCATTTACAGTCATAATTCATATCCCAGTGATAAGGTTTTATTTGATTTTATTACCTCTAAGCTAAATGCTTTGATTGAAATGTATTTAAAAACTCTTTTTTGATTTTCAGGGGTGATTTTACTTAATGTTTTGATGATGTCACAGACAGGTTTCCACCCAAAACAAGTCAGTCATTTCGCGGTCCAGATCAATTCAACTAGTCTCTCAGAAACTTTTAAGCTAGAGCAGGAATCCATCTTTTTTTCCTCATTTATGTTCCCCAATTGTCAGATTATAAAATCATAATTCTTATGATGGGTAATTCCCAGAACATTTCCAAGCTAAGAGGTTACTGAAAACACTTTTATTTGTTTTTCAAAGGCATACTCCGCAACTTTCATGATATTTGCTCTCTGTCACCCTCTTCAGGCTTGCCGCGCAACAATCACTGTCGTAAAATCAAATCTCTCTGTCGCTCATAAGAGGCATGTTTCAGTGGCTGCTTTCCAAAATCGCTTGCCCAATCAACAAACAAGCGCCGTTTCAGTTCGCAATTCAACTGTAACAATCAGGGTAATTTAGAGTAAAGATCTCACAGCTAGGTATTCAGTTTGTGGGGGAGGTCGGGGTAATTGGAAAAACAGTGGGCCGCCGCTCAAAAGTTCTATAGTGCAGAAAAAAGCCAAGGACCCCTGTAAGGTGGTGATAACTCTAAAAATGAACATAATAGAAAATAAAATTCCACCATAACTTTTGAAAAAAACATTATATTAAGGTGCAAAAGTTGCGGAGTATGCCTTTAATGAAATGAAATCCTGAATGACAGCTTAAAGGAGGAAATACATGAGATATTTAAGAGTGAAACAAGTGACGAATACAAGAAAAAACATTTCAAATATAAAATAAATATTTCTATAATTAAGAGTAGCGAGTTAAAGAACTGAAGCGGAAAAATAGAATCCAACTTGGTCACTAGACTTCATGTTCTCACAAGAAAATTAAATGTGTCAGATGAAAAGAATTGTAAAAATAATAATAAATGAAGTAGATCAGATTTATCTAGACTTAGCCGAGTGTGCTTTTATATGATCCTGAGCCAAATAGCTGGGAGAAGATCAAAGAGACATCTTACTTTTTTGCTCTTGCAAAAAAAGAAATAGCAAAAAATATCTCTAACTGCACTTAATAACATTGAGCTACACCACCTGCCTTATAGAGAGCCGCAACCTGGATTTAACCAACCAAATAGGTACAAGCCTCCTATTGGATAATTACTGCAAGGGCAATTATCTTTCCGGTGGCAACAAGTTATTTAACCCCGACTAAAGCAAAGACTAGCATCTCATTTCTGAAACAACCATGTTGAAAGACATCTTGTGGTTGTGGAAAAGATGCTTGTCTGTTTAAGAAGGGTCAACTCACTGGCATCAAGTAGAGAAAGTGTCTAACGAGGTTGCAGAGACGACTAAAATTGGTTTAGGGACTGTCCAAAGCATTACTAAAAACTGGAAGGGAAGTGGGGAACCATCGTCTTTGAGGAGGAAATTTGGTTGGGAATGATGGTGATCGGCGACCACTTAAACATTCTGTGAAGTCAAATTGAAGAAAAATTACAATAGAACTCAGGGCCATGTTTAATAGTGAAAGTAAGAACATTTCAACACGCGTAATGTGGAGGGAACTCAAGGGATTGGGACCGAACAGATGTGGAGCCATAAGAAAATGACTAATCAGTGAGGCTAACTGGATTAAAAAGAAATTCTTTAATGGAGCATAAAGATTGGACTGTTTTTGGAAGAAGGTCATCCTGTCTGATGAGCCCAGGTCGATCCACTTCCAGAGTGATGGGTACATCAGGGTAAGAAGAGAGGCAAATAAAGGGGTGTACCCACCATGCCTAGTGGCTACTCTAAAACCCAGTTGGTCAGGTCCAGGACAAGCAACATTATGAGGTCAACTGACCACCAGATTACAATTAATGGCCAGGTTATTCCGTCACAGGATTTTTTATTTTCTTCCATGACGGTATGGGCATATTCAAAGATGACAATCCCAGGATTCACCAGGCTCGGATTATAAAAGAGTGGGTCAGGAAGGACGAGACATAATTTTCACACATGATCGGCCACCACAGAGTCCGGACCTTAACTTCAGTGAGAATCTTTGAGAAGTGCTGGGGACGGCTCTGAGCAGTGGCTAGACCCTCCCATCATCAATACAAGATCTTGGTGAAAAATTAAGGAAGGAACTGGAAGGAAATAGATCTTGACACACTGCTCTAGCTCATCGGGGGGGGAAAAACGCCACGGCGAATGTGTGGTTCTAGGTTTACTTGAACAATTCTGGCAAGCAGGCTAAGTCCGAAGTTTTTACTTTAAAAATGTAGTTCGGAAAATTTTATACAGAAGCTTCAAAGGTTTGAAAAGTTTAACTTACATATTACCCTCCTATAACAGATAACAGACTATAACAGATAAAATGATATTTTTCATTTTGTTTTTATTGTTCTGTGTTCGGTACGCTCTATTGTTTTTAGGTTATATTTACGCCAGTGTTCCCCTTCAGGAGGATCCTTCGCGCTGGGAGGGGATCGCTTTTGTTGCGGTGGGCGGGGCCTCTGCACTGCAACCTCTGTGGTGTAAATACCGGCCTGCCCTGCCCTGACCTTGGTGATCCCTGTGGTGACTCCTCTGTGGCTGTGAGGTGCCTTCCAGTGTGAATGGATCTCCAAGATATCGTTTCTGTACAGTAGCATAATTCTAGATTGTTATTTATATTGTGTATTCAGCTGAAGAGACAGGAACTAGTGATTGGGCTGTGTTTGTGCAGTGAAGGGGTGAGGGTCGGGGTGTGTATGCATCTTGTGTGTGCTGAGCGTGTACGGAAAAGTTGAACTGGTTGTGTATTATTGATTTTGCAATGGATGTGTTCAGCCTGTGTTTTTACTACTGTATATATTGTCGTTTTCATCATGTAAAGCACTTTGCGCTGATTTTAGCGTAAAAGGTACTCTAGAAATAAAATTTGATTGATTGATATTGACTCCTTGAGTTTGACCGAACACCCAAAGGGTGACAGGCTTCACCATGAAGCATTTCATAAAATCCCAAGATAATCTTTATATTAACCTTGCTTATCTTGCCTGGAAAATCCAAATTCATAAACTGCTTGGATAGCCACTACACTGTCTACAATAATGTATTTGTAGTGTTATTGAATTACCAAAGTAGCTTGATAATTCAAACTTGTTTATTCATGCACTGATGTTCACTTTGTTTATTTGTTCTTTTTTTTTTTTTTACGTTGTTACTTATTGTGTTGTTGGTACTCAAGATTTGTTTATTTGTTCTTAAAACATTAGCATGACATTAATTTAGTGTGTGTATGTACCAGTTTATGTATCTTATTCAGGAGTTTCTCTGGTCTATTCTCCAACCTTCTGAAGACCGATGGCCCAATTGGAGCCAAAGCCCGGTTCTAATGTGGTTGGACACCCTTTGTTAGAGTTAGAGTTGTAGTTAGGATTAGGGGTATATTGTGAATTCAAATTCAATTCAAATTCAAAAATACTTTATTGATCCCAGAGGGAAATTAAGTGTTGGTATAGCACATATAATTAATTCTTTAAGGAGTTGTTGTAGATGATGATGGCTGTGGGCAGGAAGGATTTCCTGTAGCGGTCTGTGTTGCAGTGAAACTGAAGAAGCCTCCGACTGAAGACGTTTTGTTGTTGTGTGACTGTCTCATGAAGAGGATGCTCAGGGTTGTCCATAATTTTTTTGATTTTATTTAGAATCCTTCTTTGCATTATCATCTCCAGATGTTCCACAGTTGTCCCAAGAACAGAACCAGCCTTTTTTATCAGGTTCTTGAGCCTTTTTAAGTCCCTAGCTCTGATGCTGCTACCCCAACAGATGACGGCTGAAGAGATTACACTCTCCACAACAGACTTGTAGAAAATCTGCAGCATCTTGCTGCAAACTTTGAAGGATTGCAGGAATTGGGTTTTGGTTAAGTTTAGGAATAGACCGGTCATGTTTTGAGTTAGGGTAAATGTCTGGGTTAGGCATAAACGCAGGTACTGTAAGAACGCAAGTCAATACAACGTCCTAATATGGGTAAAAATACAAGCTTGTGTGTGTGTCCTTGTTTATCTATCCTATTTAGGACCTTCTCTGGCATATTCACTAACCTTCTGAAGACCAATGGACCTTATAGGGACCAAAACCGGGTCCTAAAATGGTGGATCCCCTTTCTTAAGGTTAGGGTTTAGGTTTAGAGGTATGGTGTGAATTATGTTTGTTTAAGGTTAGGGTTAGGTATAAACTGGTAATGGTTAGGGTAAGAATTTGGGTTAGGCATAAATGCAGCTATTAAAATGAATGGAAGTCAATATAAAGTCCTAATATGGGTAGAAATACAGACTTGTGTGTGTGAATGTTCTTTGAATTTCAGCTGCACATGACACTTTGTATGGTTACTAGAGCAAATGTTCAATAAAAATAAATAAATAATTAAATAAATACCTGTTTCAAATCAGCTGTGCGTTGATAGCCTTTCTTCTGAAGTATGGACCAGGCTATCTCTGTGTCATTCACATTCATCTGGCATCCATAGGTTTCAAAATACACTGAAATGAGGCAAACCCCAGACCATTACACGCAGTCTAAAGGAGTTGAACGTACACTCTGTAGTCTAGCACACACTGACCTCTCCTTGAGTTCCCCATCATCCCCAGGTCCTCAGAGAGATAGTCATGTTCCTCGGCGTGTTCGCCATCTGCAGGTAGAGTCACTGAAAGTGCTTTCATGAAATCGTGAAAACGCGGACCGGAAGCTATCTGACTCCTGAAGCTGTAAGAGACACCCTTCTTCTTCTTCTGTCCTGAGCTAGCTGCGGTTCTGGCACCATTAGAACAGTTTCTGGGTTTACTGAGCCACCTGAGAGGAGCCCAGTGTTTGGAAACCCAAAGGAAATGCTTTCCGGTCCTCATGCTTGTTTAAACAGCAGAGCTTACTGTCAAACCGCGCTTTTAGCTTATTCGGCAACATACGGAGCTAATGACTCAGCTGCTTTCACGTGTTAACTTCTCTGTCTTTGAAAATAAGTGACAACAAATAATGGGGTTGGTAGTGAGCTGGGCAAATGTCATTCAGGCGCCGACGTAACGTGCAGCCGAAGATGTTTCCACATCAAGAGGAGTCCCTCCCTGTTCCAAAAAACACGACGCCACCGAACAGTTTGGAGGGCGAGTATTATTGGTTAACCAGAGGAAATGTAATGGCTAAAAGCCTATTTTCATACAATGTATCCGATTAGTGAAATTTCCAATCTGAGGGCAAATTCGGAAGTATGACAATAAATATGTTACTAATATTTAGTGTTTTTGCTCTAATCTGTGGGGATGAATTGACGGAAGACGGTGGATCTTGCTTTCTGCGTGCTGAACACACCTGCTGTACGTCTATATTTGCTGTCCGTCTCTAAAACTTCTCACTAAACAGGGTTCCTGGCAACTTAAGAGGGTACGTTATTGAAACCATCTTACATTGAAAGGAATCTCCTGGTGTCAGAAAAACCACAGACATTATAAACATGTATTGATGTCTAAGTGAAAAACTGGTATTGCACAAAATGTCTACAGTTATACCACAGCAGTTTATTTAGAAAGCGCTTTACACATGACACCAAAGTGCTGTACAGAGGGCAAGGTATCAACACAAGAAACACATTCAGAGCAAACAAAATACAAAGCAATTTGTTTATAGATAGAAATTAAAAAGCAGAAAGATACACCACACTAGGACAGAGTGTATGATAGACAAAACTCAATAAAAACCAGGGGAGTTATGGGCAATTGAAAGCAAACCGGGAAAAAAAAGTGTCCTTAACAGTAATTAAACCCCAAAACAACTTTTCTTTGCTTCTAAACTGTATAAATGGGTCTTTACCAATGCAATCTTTCAGTTTCTGGGATTTTTTTTTTTTTACGTTTTTGTGTAAACTTGTTTAATTCTACACTTTTTGGTCTAAAAACGTCTTAGTGCTGCCCCCTTAGGGTTGAAGTGTGTCTACTGCATTTGAATTTTGTGATTGGTGGAGAGCGGTACATCTTTTCCACTCTTTACGTCACAGGCGTGGTCTCACAGACACGCCCCGTGGGTTTCTCTCAGACACACTCGCCCCGTGGCGAGTTTGGAGTTGGAAAGCGTTTTTCGGGTTACCATTATTATCACATTAGCACTTAGCATAGCTAACATACTTTTTTGAACGTTAGCCTATGTTAGCATTACCACTCAGAGACTGGACTCATCCTGTCTCCCTCTGCAGCACCGGCCTTGCGCAGCTCTGACTCAGCGCCCTGAGCCAGCGGCTCGAATTGATACGGCTCGGGGCCGCTGGGCTCCATAAAGCCTCCCTCTACCTCCAGGGACGACGGAGGAGATCCGCTGCCCCAGGGCGCTGAGTCAACGCTGCCCGAGGCCGGCCTTTCCGGTGCCCGTTGAGGCAGAGAAAGACAGGATGGGTCCAGTCTCTGAGTGGTAATGCTAACATAGGCTAACGTTCAAAACAGATGGACGTCAATCATCGCAAAACTGCCAACGTCGCTTTGGTCACTGTCCATGTTTCAGTGTCAGATCAAGCGAGCTGTCACTGTCCTCCTGACCACACCCCCACGTTCCCCCCACCGCTCATCCTCCACACATTGAGCCACGCCCCTCCGTGCCTCCTGGCACCGCCCACTTTGGTAGAATTTTTCAGATGTCGTCTGGGGGTGGGGTTATGATTTTTCAGGGGGTTCAGTTCCACTTTAAACGAGTTTTAAAAAATATTCAAAGAGGGGGACTGCTTAACAGGGAGAGGGAGCTAGTTCCAGAGTTTTGGAGCGTACACTGAGAAAGCTCGCTCACCTCAGGATTTGGAGCGTGCCTTCGGAACAATTAAGAGAAAGTTGACTGTTATACCTACAATAGATGTGTCTCCACTATCAGAACTTCAGGGTAATTTGACCGGACCTTTCCGATATGCGCGTGTCTCCACTTCATCGGGCCGGGCTACAGGGACGTTTTCGGGGCCATTTCAGGAACCAACGGAGTACCTGTATATAGGCATGTTTCCACTATCGGAGCTTCAGGATAATTTAACCAGATCTTTTTGTGACAGGGTAATTTGTTGGCCCGCTCCTCTCAGGCGCCCTGTCTCCATACACAGTCGGCCCTTTAAGGAATCAGCTAGCAGTGAGTAGCGTCACTGATCAGCGCAAAAAGGCACCCCAAGCAGCAGAACTAACAAGAGATCGACATGGAAGGAGAAGGGCTTGTTGCTGCATTTTTGTTTGCTGTGAACTGCTTCGCCAGCAACTATTCTTATTTTTTCAAAGCTGGCTGTTTGGTACAACCAAATACAGTTTGTTTACAGTTATAGAGATTTACTTTAATAAAAAAGCTACCTTTTTAAAGGCATTACTGTTCTGTTTTCATGTAGGAATAAGTGCTTTTTCGATGCAATTTCAGCTGCATTTTGGGCTAGGCCTAAAAATTTTGCCTCATTCTTCTTCTTTGCAAATTGGCCTGAAATCTCAGATTGTGTAGGGAGTGAACCTTTGTGTGTGTGGTCTTTGAGCGGAGCATTCTAACACATCAGTATATTTTGATCTGAATTGTCCCACTGTCTAACCAAAAGGTTATATTTTGATCTCCTTTGATCTGTTTTTTTTTCACAAATTTACAGCGTCCCCAGCTTGGCTTGTGACAAACTAGAATCAGGACTTCCTATGTTTTATCGTTTAAAAATGGCTTTCTTCTGGCCGCTCTTCCAGAGAGGCTAGATAATCTAGCCTAGATTTATAGAGAGCACAACTAATAAGTTATCATGTCAAAAGATTCTCCTGCCAGAACTCAGGGTCTCTGCAGCTCCTCCAGAGTTTTCTGTGAGCCTTTAGGCTGCTTCTCTGACAGATCCTCTCATTTTTCTGGCCCGTCAGCAGAGGTGCGTAGAGTATCAAAAAATTGTACTCAAATAGGAGTAGAACTACTTCAACGTTTTTACTTAAGTAAAAGTAAAAAGTAGCCATTCAAGAAGTTATACCCAAGTAAGAGTAAAGTAGTATTTCATAAAGTAGTATTTCATAAAAAGGCTACTCCAGACCTCTGTAGTTGTATGACAGTCTGATGTAGAGGATGCTCTGGATCCATGGCGTCTTCTTTTCAACTCATCAGGGTTTTGTGGCTGCAGTAGAGGTATTATTTGAGCTTTTGTGGCTACTCAAGGCTACTCAAGTACTGAGTAGCTTATATCATTTTGCTGACATAAAACTTATGAAAATAATACTTTAGATATATACATTACAATAGGTAATGTATCTATATGTTTAAACAGGATTAAGTACTTTTAGTGACAATATATTGTTTTTACTGGATATCCACTTGACCTTTAAATGGCACAACAGGTACAGTAGATAGAAAATAGCACAAGAGTAACAAAGCTTGTGTAGAAACAAGAAGTCTCCCTTTAACATAACCTGTAGGTTTGTGTCTGCAACTGGTGGATTTTTGATTAAAATATGTTTTGTTCTTCATTCGGTGAAGTTAACAACCGTGGGTAGGGGATCCAGTATTTTTACTCCAGAGATTCAATTGTTCATAATAATATTAGGTAAAAATAGTGTTGTAAAACAATTCCCAAAAGTACTTTTTTTTTCTTCCCCAAAAAGTAACTCAGGTAAATGTAAATAGTTTCTACCCACCTCTGCCTGTCAGTTTAGGTGGACGGGCATGTTTTGCTAGGTTTGCCGTTGTGCTGCACTCTTTCCATTTTCTGATTATCTATTGAAAAATTCTCAGTGAGATGTTCACAGCTTGAACTATTGCTTCATAACCCAACCCTCTATAAACATCATACAGTTTTAACCCTGACCCAGGTGTTGTGTTCCTTGGGCTTCATGATGCTGTTTCTTCTCTTACCTTCTCTAACAAACCTTTTTTACACAGCTGGTTATTGTTTACTTCTAATTGGTTACCCGGAATTTTATTTTGCAGGTTTTAAACAAAGGGAGCTAAATTCATTGTTTTTTGCAAAGATTTTGAAAACCATAATTTCCCTTACACTTCACAATTACGGACTACCTTGTGTTGGTCTTTCACATAAAATACCAATACAGCACATTAAAGCTTGTGGTTTCAATGAAACAAAAGACGACAAGAGATATGAGACACTGTAAATCAAATCTCCTTATCAGACGGATCCCATCCTCCCCAGGAATGACACAGAACATAAGTTGTCTTCACAGTTTTTAATAATAATTAATAACGTCCTTTTAACAAAGACTAATGAAAGACAATATTACTAATTTCATTTGTATAGAATATATTAGATACAGCAAAGAACACAAGCAGTGGTGGCTTCCATTCTTCAGTTAGTCCTCAACTCACAAGTCTGTAGAGAAGAAGGATTTGGGTTAGTTTTTTTCAACAAAACGTACAGTGGGAAAAGTTCGATTTTAAAGTTTGAGCTGTATGTTATTTACCTGGGCGTCATGACGTTCCCCTGCCCTCCTCTGTACATTTGATTGCTCTGGATGGACGTAAGATCTTCTTTAAAGGTCCCCTCATAGATATCTGACTGACGTTTAATGAAGCTCTCACTTTCATCTCTGCAACGGAGGGCAGAAAGGCCCGTAATAAGATTTTGACAATGAATCCCTGCAGTGACTAACACATCTCAGCGCTGTCATCCCTGCCTACCCGAGCCGTTTGCCCATGATGGTCTGAAGAAACTTCCTGGCGGAGATCTGGCCCAAGACCTTCCTGTAGCTGTTCGTAAAGATGGCATCGGCGTGACGTTCAGAGCTAAAGAAAAAATAAATAAAAAAATCAGAAAAAGGGGACAGCTTACATCAGTTTGGTATAACGGACAACAGTTTTCTTACCTTTACATTACAAATAAATTAATGAATGCGCCTTGTGAGTAACTTTGGTTTAATTTGCCCATAATGTGAGATATTCTTCACAGACACGTTTCATAATCTTTACTGGAACTGGGCCATCCATAATAAAAAAAATACACACCGCAGTTCTTCTCCATCCCTCGGTGGAAGCCTGTCTTCCTCCTGCTGCTCTGCTGGATTCTTCAGAGAAGACATCATGAGGATTGACGTGTCCCTTTGGCCAAACCTGTCAAACATTCTTCCTGAATTTCCAATACTGAATTCAAACCATGCCCCTCCCCAACTTTAGACCACACTTAGGAGTTATTAAATTCAATTTTCCCACGCGGGCGTTGGATGTCAAACCGTGCTCAGGGTTTACAAAATGCTCTTGTCCTTGTCAAATGACATGTTCTGCTGCCTGAGCGCCGGACAACATGATTAGGATGCTGTGCCAGTGGAACAATGTAACTACAGTGACTAATACAGACATCTTGACCCTTCTTTGCATAACAAGAGCAGAGGACAAAGTCATGACAGCCAAAGTAAGTGGTGAAAAGTTCAAAACAACATTTGCATTAGGCATAGATGTAGACTTGTCTAGTTTTTGTTTTTTTACCTGGCTGAAAATTGCAGGATATCTTAGTTCTATTTACTTATTATAGAAAGTAAAAATGTGATTTTTTATTTTTATTTTACATTTATGTTGATGTTACATTAACAAAACAATTTTTGATGATTTCATGTACCATTTGAATCCAATGTTAACACTTTATTTTAATTTTCAATCAAGCATATTAGTTTGTAAACATAATGTTTAATTATGTTCTGATAAACATTTATTTTAAAATTTCTGTAAGATATTGCTTCAGCCAGCTGTTGTTCTCATCTGTTGTATGTTGTGTCCAGCAGAAAACTGAAACATTAATTTCTCCACTCTGTGTTTAACAAAGTTTCAAACTTGCCACAAGAATTTAGGTGTTTTGTTTCCAGCTTCAGCTAGTTTAGCTACAGCGCTAATGCTAAAGACAAACTTGCTAGCAAGGAGAGCTTCCTAATCCCGATTCAGTTGTGTTTTTGCTCAGCCGTGGTTGTCAGGGGAAAGGTCAACATGTCACCTTGTTAGAAAAGATTTATTGTTTTTATTTTTACTGTTTTAGTAGCTTTCATTAAACTGTCTACCAGAATGTGGCAGATGACTTGGAGTTCACCATGAGTTTGGCCTCTGGTAAAGGTTTCCTCTGGCAAACTGGCCTCAGACCGTGAGGATGATGGGCCAAACTGAAAGGTAAACCTTGCCTGGATCGGGACCGCCCTCCTGAAACCAGGGCTGGGGTCAACTTACTAGCAAGTACAACCTATTCATACATCTCCGTTTGCGGGGATGCAGAGACACGCAGCGCCATCATTCATTGATGAAAGCAGTCTGCAGCAGGCCGTCAAAAGCTAAAGGGAGCATAGGCCTGTGATTGGTCAGCACTCCACTTCCTTTTAATTCGTCAACAGCACCGACATGGAGGAGATCGAAGAATGTCTTGCATAAGATAACTTATAGCAAGTGAGATCCTTTTTCATCATATTTGTGTACGAAAAACTCCTTTGAGTATTGAAAGAGGCATATGTTGTTCAAATAAAGAGTTTTGGTGTAAAAAGCAAAAAAGCAACAACACAGTCGTTGACCAGAGATGTGACTCCCCTCCCACCCAGTGGGGAAAACCGCTATGACCCCTGTTGTCTTGGCGGGTAATTGCTTTGCAAGACTTTCCAGGCCACGGAAAAGTCTGAAAGGAAAACCTCTCTGTGAATACATGTGCAAATGTGCTGAGGGAGAAATACAAACTAGGATTAACTGGTGATCAAGTCTGGGCTCAGGGGGTTCAGCCAGGCTCAGCCCAAAAAAGCATCAGGAGGCCTCATCCACAAGGCCTCACCACCTGCAAGGTGGAACGCAAGGTAGGGTTCAGTCTGTCAGGTGGAAGGCAAGGGCAGAGGTCTGGGTTTTCTGATTTAAGTCATCAAACTTTTGGCTTCTAGAAGTGCCACCTCCCTGGTAGAAAGGGAGCCTGAGCTGGGGTGTGAGGTTGAATGGTACCATCTAGATATGGTTGGATTCACCTCGACACACAGCTGGGGCTCTGGTACCCCACAGCTGGACTTTCACCTTATCCACAGTTGTACATGGAGAGAGGTGTCAGGCATGGGTGGGGATACTTGCAACCCCAGTTGGAGTTCTACCAAGCTAGCATGGGGATGGGGTTGCCATCTGGATATTCTGTGTTGCTCATGGGGGATTTTAATTAAACTGTGGGAACAAAGGGATATCTGGTTGGTATGATTTCCATGATCTGACGGTGACCACTTCTGTGTTAGGCATAGGATGTCCACAGCGAACAAGTTTGAGCTCAAGGTGGATCAAAAGTGTTGTACCAGGCCAGCAGGATCCAGAGGTTGATAGTTGACATTGCAATCACATTATCAGACCTGCAGTGTGACATCTTGGACACCTGAGTGAAGAGAGGAGTAGGGCCACCAATTTCTTACCACCCGGTGGGGTCCAAACAAGTAATGTTGGTTAAATGGGAACATCTGGTGGAAGAGCCTATGTGATAGACATTCAACTCACAACATTATTAGGAACATGGAATCTTCAGAGTGTGCTGGACTCTGCCCCTTTCCACCGGTCCTGTTTGTGGGGTTCAGACAGGATATGAAGCCATAGTCTTGGAGAGAAGGATGTCTGGTTTGGGAACTTCTGGGTCTAATCTTTGCTTTCTGCAGAGGATGTGGTTCTGTTGGTGTCTTCAATCATTAACCTTGGTGGATGTCTCTTTCCAGTTGTTTATTCTTCATGAGCGATGGAAGGATAGAGCAGGAGATGGATAAACAGATAGGGGCCTCTTCTGCAGAACAGCGGTTGTTGCTCCAGAGTCCAGTCTTGTCATGGTGAGGAAAGTAATGGTATTCTGGTTACAAGTACCTAAATTCAGCTTCCTCTGTAGGGTGATGGACTCAGCCTTAGAGCTAAGGTGAGCGGGGAGCTTGAAGCAGATTCCTGCTCCTTTACATTGGAGGTAATCATTCAAGGTAGTTCAAGTATCTATTTAGGATGCCTACTGGACACCTACATTTTAAGGTTTTACAGGCACGTTCTGGGGTAGGAGACAACAGGACAGGCCCAGAACCTGCTCTAGGGACTTTATGCTTTCTGGCATAGTAATGCTGTGGTATCCTCCACAATGAGCTATAGAGTGTTGCTGGGTAGAGGGATGTCTGGGTTTATCCCCTGTACCCCTTGCCGGATCTCCAATAAACAGGCGACAGATGGATGCATATTTCAGTTCAAATGTATGTCTTATTTCCAAAAGGATGTCAATTTTTTGTTTCTTTTTGATTTAGGTTTAAAAATCAGATTTTATAACATTTTTCCTACTTTGAAATATTGAAAAAAAACCTAACATAAAATGTAATCGATTAAATTGTTTCATTAGTGTAGTTTCTACCTTCAAAAGCACCGTCTTCAAACAGACAGGAGAGTTTTCCAACACTTTCAAATAATCCTTAAATTAATCTATAACAACAGCACTTAGCAGGACGTGAAGCAGTGTTATGAATCTGTTGAGACATACCTGATGGACGGGTAGAGCGGCGAGCCCGACAAAGACATGACCAGGCAACAGAAGACCAGCAGCAGCACAGCAGCTTTCTCCATCATCGCAGCCAGTCCTGGAGAACACTGAACAACCAGAATAAATGACAGGAGTTGAAATTACATTAGAAGAAAAAATAAATGCTGAAATCACAGTTTCCCACCATCAGCGTCATCACACAGCTGAAAAAAAAGATGAAAAAACTAAGTTGAGGCGTAGAGGTGTGTGTGCTGTGATGTAAAATGGGAACGCTCAATAGAACAGTTCTTTAGCACATTCTAATGCACATAGATTAGCGTACTGTGTGTGTGTGAGTGTGTGTTGTTAGAGTTACCTAGTTTTAAAGCAGATTCTGAGCGTCCCTGCTGAGCCACTACTCAGTGCCTTCCACTCTCATCGTCTGTCGCTGCCAGGAAAACCAGGACAAAAGAGACACAGGAACACTGCTGTTTGTGCCCCCTCTGCATCCATGGTCAGTTTATACTGAACCTGGGGCTCGCGGTCACACCCACAGCTCGCATCATCACTCTACCTCTCTCCCTCGTTGAGCTCAGCTGTTAACATGAACTCTCTGGGTTTGATTGTTTTTTTTTTGTTTTTTGTGGCCGTGACCATAATTGAAGAGCACTTTAGTGGCCTAGCATATTATGGTTTTCCATAACCATGAATTAGTAAAAAGAATGAATGCATGGAAATAATAATAGATTGTGAACAATGCGAATTAAACAATATTTCATGTTTTGGTTAATCAATTTCATTTTATGTAAATTTCTTCTGGCTTGAACGACAAAGTAAAAGAAAGTTGGAACTGGAGACTATAACCACTTTGCTATATTTTCATTAGTTGATAAGCAACAAAGCATTATTTTATCACATATTTACCTGCAAATACATTGTACAGTCTGTATAAAGTAGGGAGCTGTTGCTGTAAAAGGCCACCCCTGTACTGCTACGCTGTTCATAGAGCCTTGATTTATTAAATAACAGTTAAGTTTGACCCAATCCTATCCTAAATATGGATCAGGGTTCTGGTCAAAATATTGTAAATGGTTGGTATCGATGTTCCTGACTAAACTGAACTCCCAGTACTTAGTGCATCATTTGATTGCCATTTTTACAGTGACCAAAAGACCGTAATTCTGCAAATGCATGGCTTACAAAAATGTAGTATACAATAGGCCAACATACATTTCGGTTGATTTATTGAATCTGGCTTTTCCCTAATATTGTTTTTTTTGCCCTTTACAATGAGTTCAGCAAACTCCTTTGCATTAAGATGTCGTCTGGACCAGATGGAGACACGACGGAGCAGTACAAGACTTTCAGGTAACAACTTTCTCCCCGGGTGT
Organism: Valencia hispanica; assembly: GCA_963556495.2. Lineage (NCBI taxonomy): Eukaryota > Metazoa > Chordata > Actinopteri > Cyprinodontiformes > Valenciidae > Valencia > Valencia hispanica. The sequence continues at coordinate 48,053,089 of OY747708.1, forward strand.
TGAGAATATTTAATTATGTGGTGCAGAGTAGGGTCCCCCTTGTTTTCACTGAGTGTTAAGGCAGGGGCCAGTGCGCCATTTTGTCCGTTTCCATTGCAAAAGCGACTCATGCAACCAACCCGTATGGCACCATTCCTAGGCCCCCTTCAGTTGTAGGGTCCATAGGACAACGGTACAGTACGGATAGTGTGGACCTACTGGCGTTACACAATACAGTCCATTGACTGGGGACAGAAAAACATCAGTGCTTGCAACAAGCTTGAGACGTACTGGTACATCAAATTTGTGGTCACACTAGTGTGATGCAACATTAGGTCTTATGTTTGGGTTTAACCCCACATGCCCAGTGAGAGTCCAACTGGTGAAGGAAACACTCTACTGAATACGCCGTACCATAAAATAACGTACCAAACCGCACTCGTGCCATACTGCTCAGTGGAAACGAGGTAGAAGTATTAAAGTCTGGCAGCTCATAAGAAATAGGATTTTATGTATTATGTATGAAGATGTAAAAAAGTAGGAAATAATGCAAAAAAAAAGTTTATTTAGTTCTAGAGTTATTTAAATGTACCTCAAGGGGTACATTTAAATTACCGAGTGTGAAGCGGCTGGGATGAAGATCAGCACCTCCAAATCCGAGGCCATGGTCTTGAGCCAGAAAAGGGTGGGGTGCCTTCCGGGTCGTGGATGAGGTCCTTCCCCAAGTGGAGGAGTTTAAGTATCTGGGGGTCTTGTTCACGAACGAGGGAAAAATGGAGCGGGAGATCGATAGACGGCTTGGTAGGGCGTCTGCAGTTATGCGGGCGCTGTACCGGTCTGTCGTGGTGAAGAGAGAGCTGAGCCGAAAGGCGAAGCTCTCGATTTACCGGTCGATCTACATTCCTACCCTCACCTATGGTCACAAACTCTGCGTGGTGACCGAAAGAACGAGATCACGGATACAAGCGGGTGAAATGAGTTTCCTCCGTAGAGTGTCTGGGCTCTCCCTTAGAGATAGGGTGAGAAGCTCAGTCATCCGGAGGGGGCTCAGAGTAGAGCCGCTGCTCCTCCACATCGAGAGGAGTCAGTTGAGGTGGCTTGGGCATCTGGTCAGGATGCCTCCTGGACGCCTCCCTGGTGAGGTGTTTTGGGCACGTCCCACCGGGAGGAGGCCCAGGGGAAGGCCCAGGACACGCTGGAGGGACTATGTTTCTCGGCTGGCCTGGGAGCGCCTTGGGATTCCTCCCGAGGAGCTGGAACAAGTGGCTGGGGAGAGGGAAGTCTCTGTGTCCTTGCTTAAGCTGCTGCCCCTGCGACCCAACCCCGGATAAGCGGAAGAAAATGTATGGATGGATGGAAGATGAAGAAGAGAGGTAGGAAACAAAAAGTCAAGAGAGAGGGTGAGTTGAAAATAGAAGAGAGAAAGCAGAACAAAGAAAACACAAGAAAACATCGAAGTCTGCCTCCATACCCACAGGATGGCAGGGAGGGGGGGGAAAAGCAAAAAAACAACAAAAAGGAACATCGACAAAACAAAAGCTGAAAAGCCCATGGTACCGATTAATCAGGATCTAGTAAAGATAACCTCAGCCCAAGAATGTATATGTAAACACCGAAGTCCCCACACCTATATGTGTGTGTGAGCATGCTGGTGCATATAAGGTTTCTCCATACGCGTGCTCGATAGCTGGTGTGAGGAGCCATCGATCGCTCCCCCAGGAATTGACGCAGACATGAAGGAAATCGGAGCCACAGACGTCCAAAGGACCCCCAGACGTCCAAAGGACCCCCAGAGCCCAGGAGCCCCAGGCGGACTAGCGCAGGGATGACCGCATCCCCCAAGAGAGGAGTAGAGGAGAACCTCAGGGGAACATGCAGCAGCTACAATGCAGGGACCATGGGGGCCGCAGTGACATGCCCACGGGCTCGGCCGGCAAATGGCTACGCCAAGGTGGGCCCAGCCGCAGACCCGGAGACCCAGGGGCACCCCAACTCCCAGCAGGGACCCAACCAGGGATCGGCCGACAAAGGGCCCCCCGCGACCGCTGACCTCCCAGTACCCCACCCCTACCCGACGTCGGGGCACCCCACCGATAGCCGCAACGGATGGACGGCATCCCCAGGCCAAGCCCAGCCAGCACCTGGACACCAAGTTGTACCAGCCCCTAAATCCTGAATCCATCAGCCCGCCACATCGGCCGACCGACACACCTGTCCACCCAGGCCCGGCCAGGCACGCACCAGGTCTGAACCAGATTGCCCTCCCGAGCACCAGCCCCGGACATCTAGAGCCACCAACGCACCAGCGGGCAGGGGCATCAGTCACCGGCAGGGAGTGACGGAGAGGAAATAGGCCCCCCTTTAGATGTAAGCCCTGAGATGCGCCAGGCGAGAGGGCAGCCCAAGACCCAACCAGACAGGAAGACAGAGACATACAGACAGTCATTCATTCCCTCCCTCTTATGCACATACACTCTCACCGACACACCAAGACACCCAAGAAAGGACGCTGTACCTTCACTCATACATCCCATACGCAATCTATATTCCCAGGTCCAGGTACCGATGCCCCAGTAGAAAAACCAGCCCCCGGACCAGCGAGGTGGACCCCCTACCTTCTAGGATGGAGAGAAGCAGACCGCCAAAACCCCCACAGTGGCGTAGATGCCCACCAGCCCAGGTCCCCGACCAGACCACCTGTTCCTCCTTTGGACCCCAACCCCTGATGGCCAATAGCGAACAGGGGTGTGAAAAGACCCCTAGCCCCCATCCTCCCACTCGAGTATGGTGTTGTCACGTGTTGTTAGAATGTGCATTTAAAACAGAGGGGTGGGATGTAGGGAAGGCAGCCACACATCCCCCAACCCTCACCCGAGCCCTCAGTGTCTATATGTGGTTTAACAGTGGGCACCGGCACCAGAGGTGAAGCTGATTGAACAGCTCCCCCTCTGGATGCCGAAAAGTGTGCCCACCCAAAAGTCCATACATGTGTGTCTCATGAAAATGTTATTAGTGGGAGTGTCTAAGTTGTACAGTATAATTGGGACCCAGGTCGCCACGGGATAGCGAAGATGGAAACCCCTCCTTGCTCCCCAGTGACGTGCCCATGCCCCAAGACCCTATATGAGTGGTAAAGGGATGGAGCGGGTGGACAGAGGTGTTCGGGGATGGGGAAGGAAGGTCGGGGAGACAAAAGGCCTTCCCAGGGAGCCAGCTCCCCCACTGACTTCAATAGGCACCGCTATTCACCAAGATCCACCAGGGGAGGGAGGCCATGGCACGTTCTACCCGGGGCCCACGGCCGTAGCGCCACAAAGCCCCATGGATCCCAAGGCAGTCCCCCCAGTCCCATCCTAGAAGGAGAGCTATACCCACCCCGACATTCGCTCTACTATCCTAACACAAAAGACACTGGACAACCCAGGTTGAATTTAATCCCCCTCCTCCCGCACACCCCTCCCCCCCGTCCAAGTGCACCCCGTAGGGGGACAGCACCTGTCGCTAGATAGCAACAGCCTCCCTGCAAGCAAAGGAGGCCCCCAGCGCCATCTGCGCATCAAAGGCCCCGCGCCCAAAACCCTGGTGACATACCTACCCAGATCAGGAGCGAACCGAAGCCCCGGGCGGCTGACCTACCAGGCCGACATCCACCACCCCCATTCCCTGGCCGATACCCAGCCTTTGAGGAACGACCTCTGCTGTCCGATGGCTCAGCAAGCGACCAAACCCAGCGACCCACCCACTCACCCACCCTGCACATCCATTACTCGGCCAGTCCACCGGCAAGTCCAACCGACCCCAGCCAAACGCCTGACCCCCGCAGCCCACAAAGACCAAGACCCAGTAGCCAAGTCCAGTGCCAAAAAGACTGATCAGGCCCAAAGAGGCTGCCCAGCCGCTGCAACCACTAGCCCGAAACCCCAACAAGCAAATAAGGCGAGACGCCATACAGAAACCGAGCATGGCCAGTATTATTAAACGTGGTTACAGCTGTCGTTTCAGAATAAAGGGTGATCCATACCCGATTGCTGTTGCTGAGGACTGAATCTGAAATAGAAATCCACTCGTCAATGTTTTATATTTACAAATAATGTTCTACAAAAGACTACTTTGTTCATTTTATCAATAATATTCAATGTTTAGTTTTTTTCTCAAGTAGGAAAATATATTTTAAAAATCTTTTAGATTGAAAAAAAAAGTATGATTTTTTTCTGTAACACCCTCTAAAGTTGCTAATCCTATCAGAGAGTGACTGCTGGTGGTATTTCTGCAGGTTTTGGCACCGGTTCAACAACAAAGTGCTAAACTAAATCTGCCTTTAATCTAAACACTTACTGTTCGATATAATAGGGGTGTTTAAAAGAAGTGAATCAATCTTAAAATCTTTATAACGTTTCCTTCCATATATGGAAATACATTGGGAGCTTCTCATGGGAACATCCTCTAACTGTCAGTATTCACAGACGACTGTAGAGCTCATTTCATCAATCTGTTGCTGATCACCAGAAGAACAGTTTTCAATTCTCTGCCATATGTTCCTGATTTTAGATCATTTTAGCTGAGCACCCTGCTCGGCTCTGATTGGACTAAAAGCTGCTATTAATTTTGAACACCTTCCCTTTTATTTAATGATTCATTTAGACCGGATCTGCACCATGAATGCCTTGATTGTTGCCTTTCTTTTACTCTACTACCGGTTATTGAATTATTTGTTGTATAGAACTAAAACTATCAAAAGCAATGAATGATCTGGTTAGCGCTTTTGGACTTTTATTATTCTGAAAACAGAATAACTAAAGTCCTACCAGAGGAAGTGGTTAGATAAGATCATCAGGAAGGCCAGCTCTGTCCTCGGATGCTCCCTCGACCCAGTGGAGGTGGTGGGAGAGAGAGGAGCTCTGGCTGAGATAACAGGCACGTTTCCACTATCAGAACTTCAGGGTAATTTGACCGGACCTTCCCGATATGAGAGTGTCTCCACTTCATCGGGCCGGGCCGACATCGGAGTTTTTGGGGGCCATTTCAGGAACCAATGTAGTACCTGTGTGGGGGTATTTACTCGGAATGGCCCGATCCGAGTCGCTCAGCGGGAGCTGTGGTTACGTCGTGCTGACTGTTTGTAATGCAGTGGGAAATGAGCAGATGATGCCAAGCAGGCTTTGTAAAAATAAGGTTGCATTAACCGAATATATTCCGCATTTAACAGTTTTGTGTTGTTTTTTAAATAGGTGACGGAAAAACCTGAAGGCCCTCTGCCATTTTGACAGATTACTATTTACACCTCTGACCCCTTAGTGCAAATGCGTGGACGTTTCTAACTATGTACGCAGTTCAAGTAAATAAATCAATCAAACAAAGATTCCCATGAGGGCATCATCTCAGATCTGGACACCGTACCCAATACATCTCACGATCCAGGAGCTGACAGCGTGTTGAAGTGTGACTGAGGCTTTGGAGCGTGTCGCTCCCAAGAGCCCTATGTGGTGCCAACCACCGGTGCATGCTGCAGGATTCCTTCCTGCTGAAGTGTAGGCTTGCAGGTCAGGAAACGGTTCGTTCAGAGTTTTTTCCAACTTCTGATTAGTTCAATTGAAGAAATGTTCCCTCATTTCAAAATTTTGGCTAAAGTGGCGCTAAATTACAGTATCCAGTGTGGCGCTATTCGTTTATGTGAGTGAGCATTTCAGTTCCAACTTGTGAGTGATATGGAATTAATCATGTTAGAAGGCTAGTCTCTTTGTTAACTGGGGTGTGTGTTATGCTGAACCAACATGTGAGATCTCAGGGATACGCGTCTGTATCGTCTATCTTTTAAATCCAACAACAGAACTGAACCTGATATAGTCAGACAGAATGGAAGGCAAACTGTTAAAGCGACCTTACGGTTCAGTCACATGGTGTGCAGAGCTGGCAGACTTGAAAACCCTTTTTATACTAGTTTAGAAATCATTGGATGGCTTACCAACCCACCAGAACACTCAAATCCTCGAATTCCAGTCTACTCAACATCCCTAGAATCAGAACCAAACATGGAGAAGCAGCTTTCAGTTTCTATGCTCCTCTAAACTGGAACAAACTTCCAGACAACTGAAAAGCTGCTGAAACCCTGACCGGTTTTAAATCAAGGCTAAAAACCATCTGTTTAGATCTGCCTTGGGGTGTGTGTTATGCTGAACCAACATTTAAGAGTTCAGGGATACGTGTCTGTATCTTGGGTCACAGACATGTGTCTGCATGTGCACTGAAGGACGTCAGAACCGCTCCATATCTGCACTCTGACCCAGGGAGACTGAGCTGTTTTCTACTATCAAGGTTATAGTTATCCTATCTTACTGAAGTCAGACACCTAGTTTATGCCGGAGGAGCTGTAGATTATTCAATTCTATACAGTAGAATGTTAGGATGTGGGGAGCGAGTCAGTATCTGCTATGCTTGTATGTGCTGAACTCCTTGTTGATCAACAAGCCAAATTTAAGTACTTGAACTAAGAAGGAATTCTTTCTCATCCTTGTTTATATTTCGATAATATGAGACTGTACATTCAGGCCACAGCAGGTGAACTGTTCATGTTTCATTCGTTTAATTAAATTTTTTTTATATGTAGTTCTCAGTTCAGCTTGAATATTATTCACCATGAATAAAAAAATACTATTGAATATGTAATAACTTAAAAAACTGACTGGTAAAAACAGATGACCGGATTTTTTTGACCCTGTCGGTCAAAATGAAGGACAGCAAAAATATCTAGCACTTAAAAAAGGTTTTGGAAGAATGTAAAGAAGTTACAGGTTCTCAATCATTTGGTCACATATTCCACCTGTAGAGCCTTTTTTACATTTTATTTTATTTTTTTACACGCAAACAGAAATGGCGTGGTGTAAGATCCTTCGCGAAATTTTTTTTTCGTGAACTAAAAAAGACAAACAAGTATAAATTCACCTCTTGCTTCTTTATTTTCCCCATCTTCATTACAAAAACATTGTGAAACCACCGATATTTTACTATCAACAAATTTTCATGGAAGTACCACAGGCAAACATCAGCACGATTAATATTAATCCAGCTGTCAGTGCTATGTCCAATTGTTGCTTATTTATGGAAGAAGAAGCTCCTTTCTGAGGTGAAATGGGCACTGGGCATCAACAAAGAGGAATGTACAAAAAAAAAAGGGACAAAACCCAAATTTCATCAAGAAACCACAAATAAAACTCACTAAAAAGCTGTTCTGTGTTGGGCAGAAAGAAACGCTGAGAGGAAGGTGAAGTGCAATGATCAGTAGCTTTCCATCCCTCTGCAGGACAATCTGTCCAGTCTTTCAGAGACCATGTCGCGTCTCCATCGCTTCCTTTTGGCAACACAGCTGTACTGCATGTTTACACCGTCGATTGGATTCTTGAACATCTGCCATTTTTCCCCCCATAGTCTGATTTTGAAGCAAACGGAAAAAGAAAAGAAAAAAAGTGACCACCGTCGGCATCTTCTTTTAATGGTTTTTTTTTGCCCTTATTTTTTCTCCATTCTGTGGGGGAAAAAAAGAAAACATCAGTTATTTCCAACAGTGGAGGAATGAAAACTTTGATTCATCCAACAAGTGAAGCGGGTCATGCATTTTGATGCGCACCCTAAAGAGTCTCAGAAATGTAAAAATGAGGGGAATGCAGAACTGTTTTGTAGAGCATTGAACGTTAAAACACAACCAGAACCATGATCATAGACCACAATGGAACAACTACTATGTTGCTGCTATGGCTTTAGTTGTAATGGTTATGATGGGATGGAGTGAAGAGGCAACACAGGGGATGGGGTACACACTTTGGGTTAGAATGAGAGCACCACACAGCCATGCACACTGCCAGACATTATGGAGATGCAGTGTGGATGCAGTCTCAGAGGAAGTTCTTACTTCAGCCTGGAAGTAGAACCGACTCTTATGTTACAAAAGGGGGGCTTTACCGAAGGCTCCTATACTTTGCCAACCTACTACTCTGCTCTGCAGCAATCCTGAAAGAGGAGTAAAGAGACAGCAAGGTGTGGATAGGAGGGTTAAAAGAGACACAGGGCAGCTGAAAGGAGGCAGAAGGAAAACGTCCAGCGTTAGGGAAATCAGTCAGTGCAACATCCAGCTTGCTTAGAGGGGTTAAATGGGGCGCCGTAAGAGACGGCAGTCAAAGTGACCAATTACAAAGTGACCTCTTCAGTCAGTGACAAATTGCTCACTCCGGCCCATGAAGAGCTCTACATACTGATGGGGGGAAAATTGCCCACTCCGATCGTCACTCTGTTGCTATGCTCCTCTCCTTCTATTCATGAGCTCTTCTTCTGGCAGAGACCGCTGGACTGAAATTATCCTTTGAAGCCCCATTAAAAGGAGCTACAGACACAGAAAAGGCTCTTTTCCCTCAGGTTTGCAGCTAAGAATTACAAAGAAGCCCGAAAGCAGCAGAGTCCTCGTCGCCGGAAAGGGGCTAGGCTTTTCTCTCCGGGATGAAGGACTCTCTGGGAGCTCGCCGTGCTGGGCACCATCAGGCTACGTACCTCTTCACCGCTTTCTGGGCCAGCATCCGGTTCCCGGCAAGGAAAGTTACGCCGCCGATGATTGCCAGGTACTTCAGAGTCTGAAACATGTTCAGGTTGGTCCAGTAGACGTACATCAGGCCGAGCGTGGCTGCAACGACACCACAGAGAACACTCAAGAACTCACTTTCCACCAAAAGCAATGCCACTAGATTCATTTTTGTGTTTGTAGATGGTAGCACAGTCAGGGTAAAAGAATGAACCCCCTCTATCTTAACGAGCGTGTTCTTTAATCAACACAGTAAACGGGAGCCTAACAGTACCTTTCAATGGTATTCATACTCCTTGATTTTTAATATTTTATCAACATTTTTTACAAATACAAATCTGAAAAACGGGCCAGGTATTAGTCTCTAATGAACAGAGAGGAGATATAATGAGTAGGTCTATTTGGAAGAAATCAAATATGCTGTAAGTTTAGGTCTGTATAAAAAGAGAAAGAACCGTTCTCAACAGTAAACAGAGTTAGCTTAGCATAACAGCGAAACGGTAACTTTGCAGACAAGAGGTATTTGATGCTTCCACTCAAACAGCAGCATTCACTGAGCTTAACTGAAAACAACACCAATGGTGGTGTGCTCTGTTCAGCCTCAGCAGAGAAGAGCGCAAAAAGAGGCGGAGTCTGCTCAATTTCTTCTTTTAAAACCAACAACAGAACTGAACCTGATATAGTCAGACAGAATGGAAGGCAAACTGTTAAAGCGACCTTACGGTTCAGTCGCATGGTGTGCAGAGCTGGCAGACTTGAAAATACTTTTTATACTAGTTTAGAAATCATTGAATGGCTTAGCAGCAAAGTATGTTGAAGATCTACTGTTACTATGCCAACCCACCAGAACACTCAGGTCCTCTAATTCCAGTCTACTCAACATCCCTAGAATCAGAACCAAGCATGGAGAAGCAGCTTTCAGTTTCTGTGCTCCTCTAAACTGGAACAAACTTCCAGACGACTGCAAAGCTGCTGAAACACTGACCTGTTTTAAATCAAGGCTAAAAACCATCTGTTTAGATCTGCCTTTGAGTAATGTTTTAATGTGTCCTTTGTTTTATGCTTTATTGCCGTTTTTACACTATCCCCTAATCACCCAAAGCACATTCAATTGTCTTGTTGTCAAACGTGTGCTATACAAATAAAATATCCCTGCCTTGCCTACACAGTATTGATACAGGCAGGCCGAAAAATGCCACATTTCTCAGGTTCATTGCTTGAAATGTATCCTTTTCTTTCAACTTCACAACTACGCACTGCTTTGTGTTGGTCCATGACATAAAATCCTCCTTAAAATACATTTCATTTAGAATTCAAAACATGAGGAAATGTGAAAAAGGTCAACACCCTTCTCCAAGGCACTGGGCATAATATTTCATGATTTCAATATGTTAAGATTAAAGATGGGAGAACCTGTGAAACAACCATCGGAGCTTACCTGCGTGTCCCAGATGGAACAGGATCGTGCTTGGAGAGAAGCTCAAGTTGGAGATGTTGGCTCCGAGCTTAAACCACTAGACAAGAGAGGGGAAAGGAGATCGTTTTTACTCGCCAGTCAGAGCGGCACACAAAGGAGCTGGACGAATGGTTTACCGCTAACAAAATACAACAATTAGCAGCAACAATACCCTCAGCAGACCAAAATAACAACAACAACACGGCTGTATTGTGTGTTCAAATTAAAACAAGCCTTATTTTTACACTGGACTGTCCCATTGACCATGTTCCTTCTGAGAATGGGATCGTGTATATAAAGGTAACAAATGCTCCACGAGTGGTGCTTCTACATGGATTTTTGAACTATTTCTGAACTACAAAAGATCCAAAAATAATAGAACAAAACAGAAAAATAAAACAATTTAAACATGTTTCCCGATATTACCAGAATGAGCAGGAGCAGGAGGGGGGACAGGACGAGAGCTGTGAAGGTGTTGGAAACCACTGTTGGAGGCTTCTTCTCTGGCTCCCTGAACAAGTGCTGCACAGAAACAAAGAGATTTAACTTAAGCTACTGACTGAACAATCCTTTCTCATCATAATCCAGTGAACTGGGCATGGAAAGCAGATGGGTAATACCTGAATCTCTGGTTTGGGTATATAAAGGGTTTTGGGCTGAGCGACGACTGGAGCTTCCTCATCCGCAAACTTCAGGACAACATCCGCCTGTTGAGAGATCTCACATCAGCTTCAGCAACACACTAGATATGAGAGAGCCCAATTGTCCCAGAACAAAGCCTGATTGGACACTGACCACGTTCCACAAGATGGGGTTCTCCAAGGTAGCGTCTCCGACCATGAGGTAGAGAGAATAGGTACCAGACATAGAATCGAACTCAGACTTCCGTTCAGCAGTGTCCAACTCGAACTTGTAGAGATTTTTACTGTCGGGTTCAGCGACAAACACGACCTCCTGGCCGGTTTTCTGATTGTGCAGCCGGACGAAGGTCTGATGGAGACGACAAACGAGACTAATGTCAACCGCAGTGATGAGCTCAGTCTCTCAGCTTGTGTAATTTAATGCTTCTGGCAGAGCTTGTAATAGGCAGCTTGGAGTATGACCACATACCTGATGGGGGGTGAGCTCCTGCTCGTTGTTAACGTCAACCAGCTGGAAGGACATGGCAAAGTTCTGGTGGCTGTCTGCAGTGAAGGAGCTCTTGGCTTTGGAGGGATACTGCACCCTGCATCATCAGAGCAGAAGAAGAACAAAAATTAAAACAAAAAAATAAAAAAAACAGGCAACATTAATGCCTCAGCTCTTCGGTCTGTAGGACATCAGCTATAGATATCCGCCGTGTTTTCCTGACCTGGTGGTCTTCGTGCCGATGCTCTGATCCTTATCCACCACAGACAGGTCCATGTTGGCAATGGCAACCTCAGTGGAAACCTTGACCTTCAGCTGCAAGTTGACAGTTTCAATAAGAGTCAGTTTATTTCATTTAGAAGAACCGAAGAAGGCCCTGTTCATATCTCCCCCCCCACATTTGTCCCATTACAAACACAAACTGAAATGAAACATTTTATCGTCCTTTAATGTTAAGGACAAACACAAAATAGCATGAATTGGAAGGATAGTAAACAGCTTGCACATTTTTTTAAGCTTTTATACCCACAACCCCTTGGTCAATACGTGGCAGAACCATCTTTTTCAGCAGTTACAGCTCAAAGTCTAATGAGGTGTGTCTTTACTAGCTTCCCCCATCATTTACAGCCTACTGTTGAGGAGAAGCATCCCCTCAGTATGATGCAACCACCACCATGCGATGATGAGTCCTGCAACTCAGTCTCAACCCGCCTGAGTCCCGGTAACCGGGTGATTAGCAGGACTTGAATGCATCAGGAGATAACCGACTCTACACAGCGACCGACCAATCAGTGCTTTACTCTAGAGCTCACTCACCTTCCCCATGGGACACATGGAGATGTGGCAGAGGGAAGCTGGAGTCAAACCAACAGCTTTCAGATGGCAAGACAGCTCCACTTCCCCCTGAACCAGTGGCCCATGAAGGTGGGCTGGGCCTGGAACAAATCCAAAGGTTGAGGGACATCAGCCCTCGAGGACTGAAGTTACTGCCCCTGGTTTAGAGCGATGTTATGAGGACCAAATCCCTCCATTTTTGGACCATCTTCTACATAAATGCAACTAATTTTACAACAAGTAGATTCCTTTTTGCCTGTCTTCCATAAAGGTCAGGTCTGTGGGGTTCACTACTAATATACTGCTTCTCTGGTAAAAGCCACCCTTGCCTGAACTTGGCAGTTTAGTTAGACAGTCATGTGTAATGGTCCTTTTCTACCCGTACCAGCCGAACAGCTCTACTGTTCTACAGGTTTTTCATTACAACCGAGTAACAGCTCTAGTGAGTGGGGTCGTCACATAGTAGAGCAACGTGATCTGTGTACAATACAAACATAAACAATGGAGAGATGGAAGCTATGTAGAAGATTCTGCTCAGTCCAGGGGTTGCACTATCCAAATATTTTCCGTATCTGACGGATAAAAAAATTAAATCTAAACCTCCAGGAGAAGTCACCTGTCCGAGGCAAAAATCCAAAACCTCTGCAGCGATCCCACTATTTTATTACTATGCACAAATGGGTGTTGATTTCAGTTCCATGCAGACCATGAGGATGTTGTGAGACTGTCTGTTCAGGCCACAGCAGGTGAACTATTCACTATTAACTAGCGATGTAAGAAAATATCGATACACCGATATATCGCAATATTTTATCTCCCGATATTGTATCAATATTCAAAAGGAAAATATCGATTTTTTCAAGGATTTGAATGGAACCATTATTGATTAGTCATTTTTGAGGTAAATATAAAAGTATAATTGGTAGTTTGTGGCTATTTTCACCTTCTTCGTTCCAGTGGATCAACTACTTCTACAGTTAAATTCAGTTTTAAAAATCACAATACATCGTCTTACTCATTGTATTGTGATATATCGCAATCGTATCATCTCCCTTGTATCGCGATACATATCGTATTGCCAGATTCTTACCAGAACAGGTCCCTAATTTTTTGTGCTGTTCTCAAAAAACAAATACTATTGAATATGTTATTTTAAAAATTGACAAAATTATTTGATCCAGTCGGTCAAAATGACGGACAACGAAAAAGCCTAATGCGACCTCTGGCTTAGTCTGATGGCTGTGGCTTTCTGTCAGATTCAGGCACTGTTGTGAGTTTTTACTAATTTAAAGGAAGTCGTTGTTCTGATGCAACAAGTGACTCCACCAACTAGCCCATCAGTGTCCGACAGTCTTCTGGTGCCACGTTTCCAAACCAACTCTGCATGCTTGGAACCCCAGCAAAGTAGGTTCTGAAAAAAAGAGGCTGGTACCACATGACGGTTACTAGTGGAAAACCCTGATACCCCCGTAGAGCCGAGCAGAGTTGCGCTGAATAAGGGCTAGTGAGTCATTTGTTTTCCGACGTCAGAGGAAAAGTGGTGAATGATAATACTCACCACAATTTTCAGATTTCTATTTGCAGAAAAGTGAAAATCGTGTAACCCTAGTCTCTGACCTTCTGCCCTAAATATAGTGAAACAAAATGTGAGTATTCTAGGGGTGCAGAAACTTTTGCAAGGCATGTGGCATAAAACTAGCAGACGGAAGGACAAACTGGATCAGATCACTCTGGCTGTACCCAGAGGTGCTATGACTCACATGTGTACATCCTCTTTTGATTGTATATGCAAATATGCGGTGATCCAAACAGGACCCTCCACTGAGTCAAGCAGCTGCAGTTATTATTAGACTTTATTTCTGGAGTACGTGTGTTTTTAGGGGTCAGGGTGTGGAGGATTGATTTGGAGAGAGATAACTTGTTTTTACTGAGATCTGACCAGTTGATTCTGGGTCTCTTTCTTAGCACTAAGATGTATTTTAATTCAACAGGTAAATGGAACAAACAACCATAAATTCATTTTATCTGATTTTTTTACTGAACCTAAAGTGAATCAAGCACCATGCAGTTTGTAAAAGCAAGTAGAGGCGTTATGAGTTTTCCATTTTGCTCCAGCCTGTAATGTTAAGGAGAGATAAATGCTTATTTTTCTGTATCTGACCTGCTGATCAGAAGGGAAATCATCTGGTTTTAATCATTGAGTGAGAATGAATCAATCAGTCAGCTAGAGATGAGTTGGTCAAGTGCAATAAAAAAATTTTTTTTTTAAATAAAAACCGGAACAGGATAGGTCAAAATTCTAGACTGATAGCCAAACCTCAAATATGTCTGAAATCTGGTATTGGCCAGAAAACAGACTGATCGTTGCATCTCTGCAATGTCACAATTATACTACTTTAATTAACTATTTGTATCTTTTTATTCTGAACTAACCATAGAATAGTTCTAATACTCTCAATGACAGTAAAGTCTGACAAAACGTTAAAACAAACATCTACTGGAAATGAATACAGCCCATAATACAAAAAAAAGAAGCCTGTTTCCTTTTTACAACTTCTAAATAATAACCCTAAACAAAAATAAGCACCTAATTATATATAATTGTTTTTATTATTCAGAGGTTTTGTTCCATTGGTGACCGCCTAAATCAATCTAGTTCAAAGGTTTCTCTTACAAAACATTTATATAATTAGCTTCATGTAACCTGCTGTCCTCATCCTATCACAGTGGAGCACCAAAGTAAAAGAACTGTTCTTTTGTTGCAGAACAAAACATTTCCCATACTGGTTGCTTTAGACCCTGGGATGAAGGGAAAAAGTACCACATTGGATTTAAATATGCCTATTTTTACTCTGAACTTCTGTTGTGTAGTTTTTAAATATGTGCTGCTGAATCTTGTTAAATATTTCAATGGTAGATCTTGAATTCGTGTGACTTTAAATTAGTAAAACTGACAGTCTTCAAATGACTATTAAGTACTACCTACTTGTCTGAGTTGGAGCTTCAGGCGTTGTTTCCTGACAGACTCAATGGTGGTGGCTTCTGAGCACCAATCACAGCTGGCTTCAATGCTTTTAACTCTTTAGGCTTGGGACATTTTTGTGGAAGTGTAATTTTGAGCTTTAGGACATATAGAATGATTACTATGAAATTACTACTTGTTTATCAAGATTGAATTTTTTGAATAAAATCAGGATTTCTTTCCCCACCACCACATTCCTCCAGTGTCCATAGTTCAGACTGATGTCAGCTCACCGGGGGCCAACCATCTTGTTTAAAGATTGTATTTAGTAGGTATTTGAAATCAGGTCAACTCCCAGAAGGGAAGATTGAAATGAAAGCCAATTGTTTTTTTAAATATTTGTTTTTTCTGATTTGTTTTTTCCTGAGAAAAGGGAGACAACAAAAATAATTGAAAACCTATGTAAATTGGAAATTGAATTTGGAATGAAAAAAAAAGATTAAAAATCTGAGATTTTATTTTTAAGCCATTTCATCCAGTATATCCAAGTATTTGATTTTGTCTGAAAAAGGTGACGTTTTAACCAGCAGCCTTTATCATGTAAGTAGGGCTGGACGATATGGCCTCGAATCTATATTGCGATATAATGTGTGATAACGATATCCAATGCGATATAATCTTTTCTATTCTTTATATCTGTCAAAATGACAGTTTATGAACATTCTCACTTTCCAGATGCAATGCAGCAAAACAACTTCAAAAAAGTATAGATCAATTAAAGATCATTCATTGTGCAAAAAGCATTAACAAGAGTATATTCATTTTTTTCTCTCCAAAAACTGCCACACAAAAATTCACATAACATAAAAAAAAAGATATTTTAAATCAATTAAAAGCTAAATGTCATGAAAACACAAATTCAAAATTGTCTGCTTTCTTGGTTATTTGTTGTTTACAGATTTAATAATCGCACAAAAATAAACCTGCACACATTTGAATTAAAAATGCTTCAACAGGTTTCGTTTCCGTTAAGCTAACCGTACCTCAACTTGATTGGCCACCAGTCGGCTGTCTCCGGCAACGCCGATGGTGAACTGGTAATATCCGCTGGCCGGCTGGCTGGACATGAAGTTCAGTTCAAAGACGCCACTAAAAACAGGAAAGAGAGAAGAAAACAGTGAATGAGATCAGCTGGAGAAATGCTGCCCACACCGATACAGGATCTAAGAGTTATTAAAGGCAGATCCAGACTTTATCTGTATGATAATGTTGTTGAATATTGTCTTGGTCATATAGATTGTCACATTTTAGAGTCTTGGTCACTAGAACCTCTATCAGGTGTGCTCCATGCAGCTGGTCGGATATACTACTGGGATTCAGAGTGATGTAGAAACTAAATATACTTCTGTTTGCTTTATTGTTATTAAAACACTAAGATTTCTGATTTTATTTTAACAGTGCGGATAGGGTTGCATATATTAGATATTAGAAAAAACATATTAATATCAATATTTTTTGCTTTTGTTTCGAGACAGATAATTCTCTGTCACCGTTTTCATGAAGAAAAAATATTCTACGATCAGTCTAAATAAGGAACTGATACAAGTCAAACAACTGGTGATGCACCGACACCAGATTTATTCAGATTAAGAGTATAGAAAAGGTTTATGCTTCTGAAACGCAACTACTTCAGCATTGTTTTAGCTAGATACGAACATTCAAACTTTGAATGAGTCACGAGGCATAAGGGCATGTTGGAATGATAAAGCTTTTTCTTTTAACAACACAATAAATGGATGAATCAACAGCTTAAACAGTGATTTCCACTCTGCTCCTTTAGCTGCTTTCCTGTAAGATCCAGTTAAACCCTGTAAGGATTTCTGCTTCAAATGCTATTTTTCTTTTTAGTTAATCCTGATCTTTTTTTTTACAAACCCTTAAGGCTGAGAACTGATCCTCTCCTGTTTTCTTGGTCACTTTCAACAACCTGGATGGCATACCGTAAAGCCAGCATTGAGCCATCTGGTCATACGTACTCATTATGAGTGAAAGGCGCTTGGTTGAGGACGACGCTCTTGGAGGCCACAGCGTACGCAGATTCCACCAGAACGTTGGCCGAGGCCAGAGGCTGAGACATGACATCAGTGACGAGGAGCTGCGGATAACACGCAGACGAACGACATCACGGTGACATCATCACAAACCACGGAGAGGGATGCGGTTAGAGTGAGAGAGCCGGGCTGTACCTGCAGGGTCGGCTGGTTGTGAGACACCGTGGCCGGTCCCTGAGCGCTGACGACGACCGGTACGTGGAAGCGGTTGTTGGACAGAGCGGCGGCGGCACTGGCCACACCGAAGGCCTCAGACAGGGAGTCCCAGGACTTCTTACTGAAGATGGAGTTCACCAGTTGGATGACCTGCTCCTGTGAGAGCGGGTTTTCAGAGGTTTCAGAGACGAGCAGTGCAGACTGAAGAGGACTTCTATCCCGTTACACAGAAATCCTACCTCCTTGAGAGGGGGCTCCATGTCTACGTGATCCGACAGGCCATACGCTGCAGCCACGAACAGGGCGGTGGCCTCAAGTCCCTCTTCAAACTGGAGGTAGATGCCTCCTAGGTCATCCAGACGAGCCGTCAGATCCTGAAAAAGAAATGGTCTCACACCCGTTCTAGAGCATCAACACAGCACCACCTAGTGGACACTGGAAAACTCACCTCGATCTCCTCCAGGATTCCGCCAAGTTCTGCCTGCTGGGACAGGCGGGATGCAGTCTGCAGAGCTGAGATGATGCTGTCAAAAAGCAGAAGACAGTTTACCTAAATTAAGAGTTCAAAAAAACAGGAGCAGCTAATCCGGGTTTGCTCTCAGCACAACACTCACGCCATAACATTGTCCTCCTTGTTGATGCGTGCCGTGAGGGCGCCGACGACTTCCTGTGAAGCAAGAGGGAGCCCCAAAGAGCTGAGAGCACCGACCGCCCGATGGATCTGAGACATGGAGGAATCCTCACTGACGGCTGCTAGAAGGATGTCCCTGGTTTCATTGGACACGGGGATCTAAGAAAAACCAAATTGTTGCATTTTCACTGTATTAAATGTAGGACGGTGTGGGCAAACCTAACTCGCATTAGAAAAAGCTGTGACTGATCCAAAACTTTGGCCATGTCACATTCATGAAACAAAGAACAAACCAGCGTATGAACGAACGTTGATAAATCTGGAAGCTACAAACAATTTTCTTTTTCCATTTATTCACAGTTTAAAAACCCCTAGACACAGAATTCGCTGAATGTTAACATCAAACACCCCAAAAATAAATATTTTGGTGCCGTCTCCATCCAACAGTCCTCAGATCAACCAGAATGATGTCGCACACTTTCTCCGACATGACCAGTGCCTCTTCTCAAAGTGTGGCCATGACAGTTAAAATGAGAATCTTTCTGATATATTTTTTGCGAGTGAAACTAATGTCTCATCTTCCAGTGCTGCCACCCAGGCCGTCAAGGCGAGTGTGTCCTGACGCCGTACGCCTAACAGCAGAAGAGACAACATTTTTTGAGACACCTGGCTCCACTGTTCCTCACTCTTGACTTTCTTCTTCTACAGCTCTAATTGCATTATCTGCTGTTATTTTAACTGTTAACTTTATCTTTTCTCTCTAGAGAAGCTACACCTGGTCTGGGGTTCTGTCCAGCTGTGATGCCTTGTTGGACTGGGATGATGCTCCCAGTAACTGAACGTTCTCTCTGTCCTGTTATTAACTTTTTACTTTCTTTCACATAGAAAAAAAACACACCAAGAAAACAGAGTTAACAGTGGAAATAACGGCAAATATTGCAATTGGAGAGTAGTAGAAGAAAGCAGCAGAGTTATTCTGTTCTTTTTGTGTCTCTGCTTTGTCTTCTCAAACCCCCAGACTGTCATGACTGCTCATACTGAGCCAGGTTCTGTTTCTGCTCGAGGTTTCCTCCTGTTAAAAGGGACTTTTTTCCTCTCCACTGTCGCTACAGGCTTGCTCAGTATGAGGGATTGCTGTGAAGTCAACGACAACGCAGGCAACTGTCTACTGTCGCTACATGCTCGTCAAGGGAGGAGTGAATGCTGCAGGTCAATGACTAGATGCAATCTGCTGGGTTTCCTTATACAGAAAACTTTTAAACTGACTGGAATGTATGTGTGATCGAATTGAAATGAAATGTAAAGTGCCTTAAGATGACATGCATTGTGAATTGGCGCTATATAAATAAAGCGAACTTGTCTCTGCAGAGTCAATCCAGCTGTAAAATATTGCTTTTTTTAATTCTTCTGGCTTGGGATGTGTATTGGTAAAAATCTGGCGATACAGGGGAGATGATACGATATATTGCGATGCTATGAGTAAGACGATATATTGTGATTTTTAACATGAAATTTAACTGTAGAAAAGCTGTCACAGCATTTTAAACATACCAACCTGTTTCATACTTCACATCCAGTTTTATTAGTAGATCCACGACAACGAAGAAGGTGAAAACAGCCACCAACTACCAGTTATACTTTTATATTTACTACAAAAATGACTGTCATCAATAATGGTTACACTCAAATCCTAAAAAAATATTTAAAACATTGATATTTTTTTTTGAATATCGGGAAATAATATATCGGCATATATCGGTGTAGCGTTATTTTCTTGTATCCGTACTTCAGGGGTTTTTCTTCTTTTTGGCAAAGTTTTTTTTAAAGTGCAACACATTTTGCTTTTCTTCTAGTCGTGAGTAAAGGCTGTGGGGCTTAGGGAAGTGTAGTACTTGTTTTCTTTATTATTATTTTTTTTGGGGGCGGTAAAAAAAAAAAAGCCACTCTTAATACAATCGTGTGCGGTCCTGGGGTCTTTCTGCATTGAGTTTGCGCATTCTCCCCGTGCATGTGTGGGTTCTCTTCAGGTACTCCAGCTTCCTCCCACAGTCCAAAAACCTGACTGCTAGGTTTATCGCTCTCTAAAATTCCCCTGTGGCTGTGCAGGGTTGTGTCCTGTGTGTGTCTGTGTTGCCCTGACGACCTGTCCAGGGTGTAAAGAGCCTTTTGCCCCACGCCCGGCTGGAGATAACCACCAGCTCCCATGTTAACCTGCTAGGATAAGCGGCTATAGCGTTAGGATGGATGCCACTCTCTGACGGTTATGCTCATTTTGTTAATTTTAATACGCTTTTGATTTTCTGCATCATTTCTTGTTTTTTGGGGTTGAACCTTTTTTTACACCGCTTATCCCGCTGAGATACAAAAGTAATTGTATGTGGTCAGAGTCATTATGGGTCACAGGTCTAAGAGAGGACCTTATCCACCACTTCCAATATGCAACAATGTAATGCTTATATTTGGCTTTGAGGATATGAATATTAGGCGTTATGCAACATTTGCTGATACTCTTGTGTGAGGCGACTTCAGCTTTTGTGTGTGTGTGTCGTTAAACTAGTCAACCTTCTGTTGTGATCCTGAAACTGTCTTCCATTATCCATGTTCTGCATTCTGTAGTAGAGGGCAATAAAGCGATGAATGAACAGGCGTGTGGGTGTGGGATGTAAAGTGTAGCTTCTAGTCTCCGCCACACGGTTGGTTCTCTGGGATTGATGACATGTTTCCATGAATCCCATCTGGAAAATGTTCTATGATCATTACTGCACCAAATCTACACCAGATTTTGATAAACGAGGCCCAGTATCAACCAAACCTCAACGTGGAAATGTATAAAATAAACCTCCATAGCCATAATTTATGCATAATATCTGAAAGTTCAATCAAGAATGTATATTTTACAGATTTTTTTACCAGGAATCTTACATGATCCTGTAAGATTTGCTCTAAAGGTGGGAGGACAATATGATCATACCTCGCATCCTGAAATGGCCTTACTGGTTTCAGCAGCAAAGAACAGAGAATCGACACTGCCGGGGTCCAACTGGGATTTCAGGAACTGGCAGACTTCCTGGAAAGCAGATTCACGAGGAAAAACACAATTTAGGGCTATAATTCATCATCGGTGGGACCCACAGTTTCTGCTCGGAACCATAAGCAGCCCGCGGGCACAGAGGGAATCTTACCTCGGCATCCGGAACCGACGCTCCTAGCTTAGCGAGCCCGACCACAGAGTAGTACCCGGACTCCAGGTCGGCGTACGGTTGGCTCAGGACGTTCCGCAGCCGGCCCACATCGGACGGGGAGAGGTGGTGAGACGGTGTGAGCGCCTGAGCTCCAGGAAGAGCCAGCAGGCTGAGGAAGAGCAACCCGAATAGCTCTGCGGAGACACGGCCGAGGTTAGCAAAGCCGCCGCTTGGTCTGAACGCTTTATTCATCATAACTGTTACACAAGAACGAATGTAATACATATTAGAAATTCTATTCTATTCATTCATTTATTTAATAATTAATTCATTCAGTGAGATAAGGCTCGGTCTGCAGCAGACTAAAGGGCTAGCTAAGAGAACAGGCTAACCTCGACAGAAAGCACCGCAGCGAGCGCCTTTTCCATCCAATTGCATAACTAAATATTCATCTATAGCATAAATCAAACGAAAAAAAGAGGAACGCGTAACACAAAAAGCACCTTTTATGATCTGAATATACTCACTTGACCGGATCATATCTCGCAGTCTAATGCAGCGTCACCAAAACCCACGATTGGTTCCGGTGTCACCGAGAGAAACCGGTCAGGTCAGAGATGGCTTCCGGCTACAAGGGTTACTTTCAAAATTAAAGCACGAGAGTTTGTGATTTTACCTTTACGTGGAAAAATAAACAGAGGCGGGGTACTCAAGTAAAAGTAGCACTGCTTCAACACATTTGTACTCAAGTAAAAGTACAAAGTAGTCATCCAAAAAAAGTACTCAAGTATGATCAAAAAAGTATTTGGTAGTAAAAAGGCTACTCAAGTATTGAGTACTTGAAGAGTAACTAAACCCCAAAACAACTTTTTTTTGCTTCTAAACTGTATAAATGGGTCTTTACCAATGCAGTCTTTCAGTTTCTGGTGATTTTTTTACATTTTGGTGTAAACTTGTTTAATTCTACACTTTTTGGTCTAAAAACGTCTTAGTGCTGCCCCCTTATGGTTGAACGGTGGCTACTGCATTGGAATTTTGTGATTGGTGGAGAGCGGTACATGTTTACGTTACAGGCATTGACTATATCACAACAGCCATGGTCTCACAGACACGCCCCGTGGGTTTGGGTATAAAACTATTAGACATACCGGCCCCGTGGCGAGTTTGGAGTTGGATTGCGTTTTTCAGGTTACCATTATTATCCCATTAGCACTTAGTTAGCATAGCTAACATACTGTTTTGAACGTTAGCCTATGTTAGCATTACCACTCAGAGACCGGACCCATCCTGTCTCTCTCTCCCTCAGCAGCAGCGCCAGCCTCAGGCAGCGCCGACTCAGCGCCCCGAGCCAACGGGTCTAATTGATATGGCTCGCGGCCGCTGGGCTCCATAAAGCCTCCCTCTACTCCTCTATCTCCGGTGACTACAGAGGAGATCCGCTGGTTCAGGGCGCCGAGCCAGCGCCGCCCGAGCTCGGTGCTGCTGCTGCTGAGGCAGAGAGACAGGAGGAGTTCGGTCTCTGAGTGGTAATGCTAACATAGGCTAGATGAATGTTGATCAGATCAATCAGTCGTAAAACTGCCAACGTCGCTTTGGTCGCTGTCCATGTTTCGGTGTCACATTAAGCGAGCTGTCATTGTCCTCCGGTACACACCCCCACGTTCCCCCCTCCGCTCATCCTCCACACTTGGCCATACCCCTCCATTCTTCCTGGCACCGCCCACTTTGTAGAATTTTTAAAATGTTGTCTGGGGGCGGGGCTATGATCTTTCAGGGAGTTCAGTTACACTTTAAGATCATAGCATGTGATTTAATATTTTCAAATGACGTAATTGGACAAAAATGTAAAGTTAGGTGCAAATTCTACATAAGACATAATTGTAAAATAACAAATTTGACTAAAAGAAACATTTTTCCCAAATCATTCTTTTCTAAGTAAAACTAATGAAACAAATACAGATAGATACACTCAACAAAAATATAAACGCAACACCTTTCAAATATTCTAGAATTGCGCTGCTCTGGCTGGCTGCATGTTGGAGTGGCTCTGTTGGCTACATATTAAGTTTTGTTTTTTTGTATATTGGTTCCTCTTTTTTCTTAAAGAAGATTGCATTTTTTTGACCTGTATACTTTATAGTTTTTGGTGCTGTGAAGCTGGGAGGATTTTTGCTGTAAATTTTTCCCTTTTTGACAATTTGTTATGATGCGTAACCATGGCAACAATGTGGTTTACAGCCGGGAGCAGCTGATTAACATCGCAAAAGCTGAAATAATGCCTCAACTGAAGCCACAAATCCCTGATGAGTTGATAAGGAGGAGACGTGGATGCAGAGCAGGAGCGAAAAGGAGACAGAGAAAGAGGAAGTTCAAGCCATCTCTTCCATCGATCATGATGGGCAACGTAAGATCACTGGCTAACAAGATGGATGAACTCCAAGCCCTTACAAGGACTCAGCCAGAGTACCGTGAATGCAGTGTTATGTGTTTTACTGAGACGTGGCTGCTGGATCATATCCCCGACTCCAACGTCTGTCTGCCAGGCTTCCTAACTGTACGAGCAGACAGAGATCTGAAAACGAGCAGGAAAAGAAAAGGTGGTGGAGTAGCAGTGCTTGTCAACAACAGATGGTGTCATCCAGAACATGTTACTGTGAAGTGTCGTCTCTGCAGCCCAGATGTCGAACTCTTGGCAGTGAGTTTTCGTCCATATTATTTGCCAAGAGAGTTCACCAGTGTAATTTTGGCAGTTGTTTACATTCCACCTTCAGCCGTTGCCGACAATGCATGTGATGTCATCAGTTCCATTGTTGCTAAGCTACAGACACAGCACCCCAATGCATTTGTGGCAATATCTGGTGATTTTAATCATGCCTCGCTCTCTACTACACTTCCAACATTTCAACAGTTTGTCAGCTGCTCTACAAGAGAAAACAGGACCTTGGATTTGTTTTATACAAATGTAAAGGATTCATACAAGTCCAAACATAGACCTCCTCTGGGACAATCAGATCACAATCTTGTTTTTCTCTGTTCAGAATATAAACCACTTGTTCAGAGGCAACCTGTGACAAAACGAACTGTGAGAAAATGGTCACAGGAAGCTGAAGAAGCCGGGCAGGGTTGTTTTGCAACCACAGACTGGATGACTCTTTGCCAAGCACATGGAGAGGACATCAATGCCATGACTGAGTGTGTGACTGACTATATAAACTTCTGTGTGGACAACATCCTCCCCACCAGAACAGTGAGATGCTTATCTAATAACAAACCCTGGATCACCAGTGACCTGAAGGAACTGCTAAACAAGAAAAAAAGAGCCTTCAGGGAGGGAGACAGGGAATTACTGAGGAGTATACAGAAGCAACTTAAGGTCAAGATCAGAGACAGCAAGGAGGCATACAGGAAGAAGCTGGAGAACAAACTACAGAGGAACAATATCAGAAATGTCTGGTCAGGAATGAGAAAGATCACAGGCTTTAAGGACAGGAAGGATTGGGTAGATGGAAGTCTGGACAGAGCCAATGAACTGAACACATTCTTCAACAGGTTCAGTTCAGGAACTAGCTCAGCATCTTCCTCTCCTGTTCCCAGCCAAACAGACATCCCACTCTCCTCTGATCAACAGCTTTCCTGTTACACCTCGGATGTTTTATCCTTCACCTCAGCCATGGACTCTTCTAATTCCACAAGTTTGACTTCAACCAAGTCAGGAAATGCTGCTACCCCCTTTGCCTCCCCCTCCCACTTGTCTGTCTCAAAAAGTCAGGTGAAGAGGCAGCTGGAGAAACTGAACCAGAACAAGGCTGCAGGTCCAGATGGTGTCAGCCCCAGAGTCCTGAAGGCCTGTGCGGAGCAGCTCTGTGGGATTCTGCAGCACCTCTTCAACCTTAGTCTAACTCAGGAGAAGGTTCCAGTGTTGTGGAAGACATCCTGCCTTGTTCCAGTACCCAAAAGAACTCACCCATCAGTCATCAATGACTATAGACCCATTGCCCTGACATCCCACATCATTCAAATTCAATTCAAATTCAAAATTACTTTATTAATCCCAAAGGGAAATTAAATGTTGTTGTAACTCATTATGCAAGTTCCTTCAAAGATGTGTTGTAGATGCTGATGGCTGTGGGTAGGGACGATCTCTTGTAGAGTTCTGCAGATCTGAAGAAGCCTCTGACTGAAGACGCTCTGTAGTTGTATGACAGTCTGATGTAGAGGATGCTCTGGATCTATGGCGTCTTCTTTTCAACTCATCAGGGTTTGGTGGCTGTAGTTGAGGTATTATTTGAGCTTTTGTGATGTTAATCAGCTGCTGCCAGTTGTAAACCACCTTGTTGCCATGGTTATGCATCATAACAAATGTCAAAAAATAAAAAGTATCAGCAAAAATCCTTCCAGCTGCACAGCATTCAAAACCAGAGAGAACAGTTGTCCACAAAAACAATGTTTCTACCAGAAATGGAAGAATAAAAGTTTTAAAAAAAGAAAAAAATATGAACCAAAGTAACAGAGCTACTCCAACATGCTGCCACCTTGAGCGGCGCAATTCCGCAATGAATGTCCTGGAGAGACTCCTGTTGGCACCCCTGAGTAAGCAAACAAGAACGTATCAGGACCCACTGCAGTTTGCGTATCGCTGTGGAGTTGGAGTTGAAGATGCCATCATCCACCTACTTCAACCAACCCACTGTCATCTGGACAAAGCAGGCAGCACTGTGAGGATCATGTTCTTTGATTTCTCCAGTGCATTTAACACAATTCAGCCTGATTTGCTTTGTCAGAAACTCCTGAAGACACAGGTGGAGCCTTCAACAATCGCCTGGATCAATGACTACCTGACCAACAGACCACAATTTGTGAGACTGAAGAATTGTGTTTCAAACCAGGTGGTCAGCAGCACAGGAGCACCACAAGGGACCGTACTCTCACCATTCCTTTTCACTCTGTACACATCAGACTTCCAGTACAAATCAGAGACCTGTCATCTGCAGAAATACTCAGATGACTCTGCAATTGTCGGGTGTATCAGAGATGGACAAGAAGCTGAATACAGAGAGCTGGTGGACTGCTTTGTGACATCCCAGATAGCAATGAGTCGGCGGACCGCCGGCGGCGCTCCGGTGGCAGTAGAAGCGTCAGAATGGCGTAATCGCAAACACGTTTGACGGTGCACCGCCGGCGGCAGCCGCTTTTTACAAGCGGCAGCCGCCTTCCTACCGCCTTTGTTCCGCGGGCCAACCGCCGTCCCGCAGCCGTTATATCAAAGGCGACCCTTCCGCGGCCCGTCGGAGGCAAACGCTATTTTCGAGCGATCGGTCGCCGCTTATATATATCTCATGCAGTTTATCAAGAATAATGATTGATCAAACCAGACAAAATTCCATTTGACGTTTTAATTCCACATTTCAAAGTACAGTAACTGTCATTGAAACATGATGTCAGATCACTGAAATATAAATAACAGAAAAAAAGAGAAAAAAATATATATATATACACACACACACACAAAAGAACATGCAGGTTTCCAATTAAATTGTAAAAAAAAAACAAAAAAAAAAACAGCCTTAGCTTACAAAATTATAACACAATAATTGTTAATAATATTAAGAGGTCAGCTCTGGGATGAAAAGAATTACCAGTACACATAAGTAATGAGTATATCTGGTACCAAAGAATGTGCAGGACACAAAAAAAATTCAGGTATAACATCACACTTACAAACCATTTCTAACAATAAGATTGATTGAGCGGCGAACTGATGCGAATGTGTGCTCTAGCTATGTTGTTTGGGGAGGGGCCAGGAGCTCAGTGGCTCCAGTGCGTCATCGAGCCACCGTTTTAGCTCCGCCCCCCCCCCAAAAAAATCCTGAACACAGCAATGGTGAAAACCTATACATTACTAACATTTATAATGTGTTTAGATTTTTTTTTAAACACTGTCTTAAACATTTGTACAGGTCGCAATTGCAAATCAATCCCTTATACATGTAAAAAGTCAACAACAACAAAAATAATCGAGGTTTAAAAATAAAATGGCTTTAAAAAATAAATTAAAAAAAATTCATAATATGGGATTTAATTCACATATAGGATATGATTTTATAATCGCTTCAAATGTGAAAAGTAGTTAAAATGCTGTCAGTTCCACCTCCATTCTAACTCCCATAGCCATGGCTGCTGGTCGAGTAGAAATCCTTGTATTTCAAAGTGGCTTGCCGCCAGCCGGCCGCGGTCCATTAGACGGAGGCAACCGCCAAAGAACACGAAGCAGTCGGCCCGCCGGCTTTTCGCAAGAAATGGGAGTGACGTAGTCGGCGGCCAACGTTTCATCCCCGCCAGCGGGACACACCCATAGCCGACAGCTTACGGCCGGCGGCAAAAAGAAGCCGTGCGGATATTTTTTGCTAGCTGGGATGGTGCTGGAACAATCGTCTCATCTTGAATGTGAACAAAACAAAGGAGATGATTGTAGATTTCAGAAGAAACAGGGATAAGTCAAACACTGTTTCCATCATGGGAGAAGAAGTGGAGGTGGTTGAGGAGTATAAATACCTCGGAGTTCACCTTGACAACAGACTGGACTGGAGACTGAACAGTGAAACCGTCTACAAGAAGGGACAGATCAGACTGTACTTCTTGAGGAAGCTTAGGTCCTTCAAGGTTTGCAGCAAGATGCTGCAAATCTTCTACAAGTCTGTTGTGGAGAGTGTAATCTCTTCAGCCGTCATCTGTTGGGGTAGCAGCATCAGAGCCAGGGACTTAAAAAGGCTAAACAACCTGATAAAGAAGGCTGGTTCTGTTCTTGGGACAACTGTGGAAAATCTGGAGATGATAATGAAAAGAAGGATTCTTCATAAAATCAAAAAAATTATGGACAACCCTGAGCATCCTCTTCATGAGACAGTCATACAACAACAGAGCGTCTTCAGTCGGAGGCTTCTTCAGTTTCGCTGCAATACAGACCGCTACAGGAAATCCTTCCTGCCCACAGCCATCATCTACAACAACTCCTTAAAGAATTAATTATGAGCTATACCAACACTTAATTTCTATGAGAAGAAGATGTGTTGCACTGCATGAGGCAAATGGTGGTGACACCAGATACTGACCGGTTCTGAGTCCCCAGACCCCCAATAAAGCAAAAAACTGCACATTCCAGGGTGGCCTTTTATTGTGGGCAGTATAAGGTACACCTGTGCACTAATCATGATGTCAGATCAGCATCTTGATGTGGCACACCTGTGAGGTGGGATGGATTATCTCAGCAAAGCAGAAGTGCTCACTATCACACATTTAGACTGATTTGTGAACAATGTTTGAGAGAAATGGTAATATTGTGTATCTGGAATGAATTTTCGATCTTTAAGTCCATCTCATGAAAAATGGGAGCAGAAACAAAGGTGTTGCGTTTATATTTTTGTTGAGTGTACCTTAATAATCCCAAAGGGACATTTCCTTGCTACAGCAGCACAGTCACAGAATTGGCACAGCCAGAATACATACATAAAATCATGACAATAATAATAAAACTTAAGTCCAAATGACAGGTTGTACCCTCACACTATACTATAGTACAGAGAAATAGCAAAACGGGAGGAATGATTTCCTGAACCTCTCTATGGCAACAAAGTTGCAGCAATCTATTAGAGTAGCAACTCCTCTGCCCCTCAATAATGGAATGCAAGGGGTGAGAGGGATTGTCCATGATGGCCACAAGTTTACTGATGGACCTCCTATGTAATCCTACTGGCGTCCCCCGCCTCTCACCCAGTGACTGCTGGAGATAGGCACCCCCCGCTACCCTGCAAAGGATGGACCAGTATAGATAATGGATGGATGGATATGGTCATGTGATGCAAACTGTATTTAAAGACTAAGAAATAAAATGTAAAAAACCCCAGCCTTTTTTAGCTTCGGGTCCCATCAGGTAATTCAGAGCTACGGTTACCAAAGCTCGATTTTCTTGAACAGAATAAGCAGCATGAAAGAGCCAAACGTGTTCTGAACATACAATTGTTTTTATTCCAACTGATGACAAACTGTCACCAGAGTAAAACATATTTGACTCAATATATTTACAAAAGAGTGCCAAATAACAACTTAACCTTTTCAACAGTGCTCAGTTAAATTCTCTGCTTCATGACTCTTGGACCATAAAACTTACCAAGCTGAACAAGTTTTTTTCCCCCCACTTGTTAATAGGTAGCGGGTCAACTTTATTCATATTCCTTTAAAACATACTGGTTCCTCCCCATGTGGGAGGGGGTCTTAAAACCACATGATCCCTCAACCTACAACTGATCAACCGGTCTACGTCTTCTCCATACAATGACTACATATGGAGCGATTCTACCCGAGTGTTTGTAGTTCACAACATTACAAAAACTTTTAACATTTCAGATACATTATGCAATGTAAAACCCCTGACTTTTCACTGATAGTAAAACTTGACCCTTGATTCTTTCTTTTACAATCCTTGTTCTTTTCTAACAAGTATAATCAACAGTAATACACAGAGCAGTACTCTGACATGAGTCTTTCTAACTGTCCATGTCTGGATCGCTGTGTAGACGGATCTCAGGACAGAATCAGAGCCCGGCTGGGAGGGTGGCTCTTCAGGGAGCGGAGGTAGCGTCTCGCTTTCTCCGTCATTATGAGCTGGTCTTTAGTTTGCCCGCAAACCACCGTCTTCCATTCTTTTGACATCTGCAAATCATAAAAAGCATATTAATATTCAACTAATTTGTGATTTTCCTAAACATTTTTCTTACTCCTTTTGAAAACTAAAAAGGAACTCACAGGCACAGGAGGCACCGTGCCGGGGAATATGGTCGTGTCGCTTGGTCCCAACAGGAAGCCCTGGTCTAATATGTTTTCGTGCCTCTTGCTGCAAAACGACGAGGAGTTGAGACAAACTGTGACCGGTTCTTCCTGCGACCAAGGAGGAGAGGCAGAAAGCTCAGAGTTTAGTGAGGTTCGGTCTACGGGTTAACTGTTATTCCTTTCATTCCCGCTTACCTTGATGGTGCGCTTGGCCACAGCTTTGCCGGACGTTGGCATCACCTGGCAGTCCATGACGTCCAGAGCCAGTGACTTCCGTACTTTCTTCATAGGAGGGCGATGCTGGGGTCAAACGGAGCACAAAAGTGGAAGACCAGTACAAATCAGATCACACGTTTTTATTTAGTGATTTTTTTAATTGTTTTTTTTTTTATAAGTGAAAGTTTGAAAAGTGTGGAACGCATTAGTATTCAGCCCCCTGAAGCTGTGAAAAAGAGTAATGCATCTCAAAGGACACGGTGCAATCCATCGTCTGAAAATGGAATGGCACAACACCAAATCTGCCATGACATAACCGTTCAGATAAACTGCCAGGCTGGGCGGGGCAGGGAGAGGACCATTCAGAGGCAGGCAAGAGACCCGTGGTCACTCTGGAGGAGTGGCAGGGATCCAGCATGATCAACAATCTCAACATACATCCAGAGTCTCAATGATTGGGTAAACATCAAGGAATATTCATGTGTTAGAGGCGGTCTAGTCAAAGTTCAGAGCTAAACCCAGATGGATAATCTTTCACAGGAGTTGAAAACTTCTTTCCAGAGACACTCTACATCCAATCTGACTGAGCTTGAGCTCAGAAATCCTATGCAAACACTTTAGAGCCTAAATGTTCACAGCTAGCAGAAAGATGCCACCAACAGGCCTGCAGCTGTAACCGCAACTAAAGGTAGTTCGACAAAGTACTGATTTAGAGAAGCTGAACAGAGATGTACTGTTCAGAAGCTGCTGAGCCGGTCCTACACCATCCTAGAGTCTACATAGAGTCTGTGATGCGTCATCTACTCAGTCATTCCATTGTAACTGGAGAAGTGTTAAAAACTAGGCAACCGTTTCCTTCCACTTCACCATCATGCACTCCATTGTGTTGTAATTTGTGTATTTGGGCTGCTGTGAATCCTCCAATAACCCTTCAAAACATTTCCATTCTTAGGTCTTTCATCAGTCGCTAATGACAGTATTTACTTTGACATTCAACAAGAATGTAAAAGTCATCGACAGGAAACCTAGAGACTAAAAGGGACAAGAGTAGAGATCGACCGATATGGGATTTTCTTTTGCCGATGCCGATATGTAGAGGTCAAAGTCAGCTGATGGACGATGTGTGCTGCCGATTCGTTGGGCTAATTTCATGGCTGATATCTAAACTTTTTTGTTTGTTTCGCCTTATTTGCTGCTAAAGTGTCCCACTAATAACTACAGTGGATGCACAACATTTCTGAACTTAATCAGTTCTGGAACACTGAATTTATCAGACTCTTCAATCTTAACTTTGGCACTAGGTTTGATTTTTAAATGTTATTTTGCACACCATGCACACACCATCATCATAAAAAACACTCGGACGTTTTGATAGTGGAAACGTGCCTGGTGTTTGAATCTTGTTTTCTCAAGTGGACTAAGGTTTCACTTCTTGAAGACAAAACTGAAGGCAGAAATAGGTTATAATAGCGCTTCAAGTCAGTAACAGAAAAAATCTGGGACTTCAGCTACTGCGGGATTCTTACCAAACAACAAATAAAGAGTTTAGACCACTTCTACCTGTCTCTCTAAGGCATGTAAGGGAACGCTGTAGGCCAAAACCTTTACTTATGTCTGAGCGTTTAAATCCAAGATGAAGGTCAGGATTTGAACATTTTCTTTAGCTGCTGATCGAATGTTAAAATCAGTTACAAGTGTTTACATTAGCCGCTGCTGAATTAAGAGGTTTTCTGTAGTCTGCTGACCGCATGTTTCAAGTTCAGACTTTACCGAGCCTTAAACAAGCGAAGCTCTGTTTGGTTACCATTGTTTTGCGCCTCGGATCAGGTGGCGTCACCTGGACAACGACCAAGTTGATTCCAGCATCCCTCAGGATGACCTCGTTGATGTCGTCTTCAAGGTTTGGAGTCTGCGGCTGACAAAGGACAGTTGGAGATGATGGGAAATTCAAAGTGACGAGGCAACAGCTGCTGTTTGGGAAGTCAAAGCGACGCTCACCAGAGGCTGCAGTGGGCCGTATTTCTCCATGGCGTTTTTGAACGGCGTTGGAGTTCGTGGGGTCGTGCAGAACTCAGATTTATGGTTGGGTGTAACAAACCTAAGAGGAAACAAAAGGTAGTCACAGACACCTGATCACTGGACAAATACGAGTGAGTAAGACTTTTCCCCCAAATAGAACCAGCAGCCCGAACCAACCGCCGGGGTTGATTACTTACACAGAGTTCTCCTTCTGGGTGAGGGGGGTCTTGTCTCGCTGCAGCGGCGTGCTCACGATGACCTTCTGACTGCACACTGGCGTGGACGTAAGGGAAGGGTTTTCTAGGTCGTGGGAGTCCTGCTTCGTCCACAGGTTCAGGAACTGAAACAACAAACAGTGAATCACCAGCAGAGATGTCAGGATGGGGCAAAACTACTTTTTTCAAGCATTTCTGCCCAATGACCACTAGATAGGACAGTGTAACAAGACACTGGTCATGCAGAACACTTTCAATTTAGAGATGCACAGAGAAACCAGCTGGTGATTTGAACAGGACGGTATGGACCTTAGCGGTACCGGGCCACAGTAACAACAAGACTTTGGTGAGGAAGTATTGACACATTTAGCTACTCTTGGTATCACCGAGGTGTTCCTTGAGGAAGTCAGAAGAAGCACAAAGACTTAAAAAGCTACTGGAAAGGAGGCTACTTTCTACAATATAACAGTAAATGTTTGTGGGTCATCAGAGCTGCAAGAGGGCGAGACAGAGCACCGCAAACAGGGTGTTTTAAAGCAAGTTGATCCATTTTAGCTTTTTATGGTTTCAACATGCCATTAAACAGGCTGAATTTGGAAACACTGGCAGCCTTTCTGAAATTCAAGTTAAGAGTTAAAGTTTGGTTCTATACATTAGGGATGGACGATATATCGGCTTCAACATCGGTATTGTCCGATGTTTGGTATTTTTAAACAGATCGGTATCGGTCCGACAAATAAAACTGGGCCGATATTAACAAATTATGCTAATCAGAAGGGGGTCTCAGGTAGGGGAGGGAAGGGTGTGGGACATGTGGTATTTGTTGAGTCATGCGACAGTGAGTGATGCTGCGAAGGATTTTGGGCTGTTAAACTGAAGCAGAGAAGCAATGTAGGCATATGTTTGTATTTGAAGAAAATGAAAGTATGAGCTAAAACCACAGATTAAAACAACCAATGGAGGAAGTGATCTCGGTTTGTTAAATGATGCATTTATGTAGTCTTTGAAATCGTAAGAATTCTGACTTGCATTTGTCTTGCTGTCTTTTAGAGCGTCAAAAATGCTGTAAACAAAGAATGCTTCAAAAACGGATGTGTTAGTCATTTATTTTCATCAATCAACAAAAAGCAGCGAATGAACAAAAGAGAAATCTAAATCAAATCAATATCTCTGACCACCCTTTGCCTTCAAAACAGCATCAATTCATCTAGGAACACTTGCACACAGTTTTTGAAAGAACTCTGCTGGTAGGTAGTTCCAAACATCTTGGAGAACTAACCAGATATTCTGTGGATGTAGTCTTCCTCACATCCTTCTGTCTCTTCATGTAATCCCAGACACTCCATGATGATGAGATCAAGGCTCTGTGGGGGGCATACCATCACTTCATGTTCTTCTTTACGCTAAATATGGTTCTTAATGACTGGCTCTATGTTTGGGATCGTTGTCCTGCCGCAGAATAAATTTGGGGCCAGTCATACGCCTCCCTGATGGTATATCATGGTGGATAAGTATCTGCCTGTATTTCTCAGCATTAAGAACACCATTAATCCTGACTAAATCTCCGACTATATTTGCAGAAATGTAGCCCCAAACATTCAAGGAACCTCCACCATGCTTCACTGTCATTATTGTACCGTTCTCCAGTCCTTCAACAAAAAACCGCCTTCTGCTACAGCCAAATATTTCACATTTTGACTTATCAGTCCACAGCACCTGCTGTCATTGTTCTCCATCCCAGTTCCTATGTTTTTGTGCATACATGAGTCGCTTGGCCTTGTTTCCATGTCAGAGGTATGGCTTTTTGGCTGCAACTCTTCCAAGAAGACCACTTTTGGCCAGACTTTTCCGGACAGTAGATGGGTGTACCTGATTCCCACTGGTTTCACATTGTCTCACTGTCTCACCTTGGTAGCAGAGTTTGGCTGTTCCTCACCCAGTTTTAAGCGTCCTACACAGCTGTTTCTGTTTCAGTTAATAACTGTGTTTTAACCTACGTGTGGCATTGATGATCATTAGCACCTGTTTGGTATAAACCTGAGTATAATCCTACAAAATCCCTGACTTTGTGCAAGTGTACCTGTAAGAATTGATGCTGGTTTGAAGGAAAATGGTAGTAGCACCAAATAGTCATTTGATTTAAATTGTTCTTTTCCTTGTTCATTTTGCATTTTATAAATTGATCAAAATAATCATTTATATTTATATATATATATATTATTTTTTTTCCACCTGCCTAAAACTTGTGTGAGTATATATATATATATATTCAGCAAAAAAAGAAACGTCCCTTTTTCAGGACTGTGTATTTCAACAATAATGTTGTAAAAATCCAAATAACTTTACAGATCTTCATCGTAAAGGGTTTAAACAACGTTATCCATGCATGTTCAATTAACCATAATCAATTAATTAACATGCTCCTGTGGAATGGTCGTTAAGACCTTAACAGCTTACAGAAAGTAGGCATTTAAGGTCACAGTTCTAAAAACGCAGGACACTAAAGAGACTTGTCTACCGACTGTGAAAAACACCCAAAGAAAGATGCCCAGTGTCCCTGCTCATCTGCGTGAACGTGCATTAGGCATGCTGCAGGGAGGCATGAGGACTGCTGATGTGGCTAATGTCCGCACTGTGAGACGCCTAAGACAGCGCTACAGGGAGACAGGAAGGACGGCTGATCATCCTCGCAGTGGATGTCCACGTGTAATAACACCTGCACAGGATCGGTACATCCAAATATCACACCTGCGTGACAGGTACGGGATGGCCACAACAACTGCCAGAGTCACACCAGGAACATACAATCCCTCCATCAGTGCTCAGACTGTCTGCAATAGGCTGAGAGAGGCTGGACTGAGGGCTTGTAGGCCTGTAGTAAGGTAGGTCCTTACCAGACATCACCAGCAACAACTCCGCCTATGGGCACAAACCCACCTTCACTGGACCAGACATGAGTGGCAAAAAGTGCTCTTCACTGATGAGTCACAGTTTTGTCTCACCAGGGGTGATGGACGGATTCCTGTTTATCGTTGAAGGAATGACCGTTATACCGAGGGCTGTACCCTGGAGCGGGATCGACTTGGAGGTGGGGGGTCCGTCATGGTCTGGGACGGTATATCACATCACCATCGGACTGAGCTTGTTGTCATTGCAGGCAATCTCAATGCCTTGCGGTACAGGGAAGACATCCTCCTCCCTCATGTGGTACCCTTTATGCATGCTCATCCGGACATGATCCTCCAGCAGGACAATGCCACCAGCCATACTGCTCGTTCTGTGCGTGAGTTTCTGCATGACAGCAATGTCAGTGTTCTGCCATGGCCAGCGAAGAGCCCGGATCTCAATCCCATTGAGCACGTCTGGGACCTGTTGGATCGCAGGGTGAGGGCTAGGGCCATTCCCCCCAGAAATGTCCAGGAACTTGCAAGTGCCTTGGTGGAAGAGTGGGGTAGGATCTCACAGCAAGAACTGACAAATCTGGTCCAGTCCATGAGGAGGAGATGCACTGCAGTACTTCAAGCATCTGGTGGCCACACCAGATACTGACTGGTACTTTTGATTTTGAGACTCCCTTCATTCAAGGACACATTATTCTATTTCTGTTAGTCACATGTCTGTGAAACAGTTTAACGAAATGGGATTTAATTAAAATGAGTATGGACTGGTGGAAGCTTTACACTTAGACCAGCGCTCTGGATCTTCAGAACCACCGCATCTCTTAAGAAAGTTTCACAGCACTAGCAGAAATTCTGCTTCTGATCAACCCATCCAATTAAAATTCTTTAAGTCACAATATTATTGCAATTAATTTAACAACTCGATGCCATCGACTACTAACTGTTGCCAGATGTTCGCTCAGGAGCAGGCGCTGCTACAAACTCAATGGGATCGGCTGGAGCTCCTCATTGTTTTTGTTCTTTAACCAAATGACATAAACTGAATCTGACTGAACACTATTATATCTAGGATCAAATTTCAAGGGATGCAATTAAATATGAATCCATCTTTAGGATTGGATTGATTATATTATGTTTTTCTGTATATTAATCTGATCTGTCCGTCTTCTAAAGTTGGTTTTCGTTGTAAAACGGCGCTATATAAATGAAAAACTGAAATGAATGTTCATGTCACTGTTACTTTCTGAAAGCAGCAACAAACTGTTATTTACATTATACAATAAGGTATTATCGGGCACATTTTAATAACAATTTTGGCTCCAAATAATAATAAAAACTATTAAAAGCTTATGAAATCCAAAATATTAAAATGATATGTCTACATTTTAATAAGCAAGCTAGTACATCAACAGTGATTTTAAAATTGCTAAAAGTGTTTTTGATTAATGTGATCATCATCTCTTATTGGGAAATGTACCAGGCCTAACCAGCAGATAGGAGGGCTTACCTGAGACGGAGAAAAGGGCAGGATCTTGACAGGAGTGCTCTTTGGTGTCATAGAGTGACCGCTGTCTGGAGACAGCGCCACGCGTCTCCGGCTGCGGCGGCTCAGTATGGACGGTGGGCTGATCCCTCCAGGAGAGATGGGGATGAGCTCTCCCTTGCTGCCTTTGCTGAGCTCCTGCAGGGCGCTGCCCTTCAGGCGAAACTGGTGCCGCTCGGGGCTGGGGTTGTCCTCGGGCAGGTCGAACGCCGCCAGGTTGCACCAGCCGTCCAGGTCCTTGAAGCAGAAGAAAGGGGAGCGAAGCATCATGCTCTGTGCGTCTCTTCCTCAACTCTGGTGTTCTCGTAGATCCTTACCCCATCCACCATGTCAAGCATTTCCTTTAGCACGGGGCCTGTGGGGGAGAGAAACCCGGAGCTGTCTCCCGCCCAGTTGGTGCCGCTCGGCTCCTCGCTGCTCTCCTCTTCCGTCTTGATGCCTGGATTGTCCTTCGGTGAGGAGACAGCTGTGGACGGCTCCGCTTCATTGGGAGATGCAGCAGGAGCAGGAGCGACTGTTTCCTGCAGTTTATGGTGAAATGAAAGAGATATTAGCATTTGCAGCGCCTTGCAAACGTAGTCACATCCTTTGAATTTCAATCAAGTGAAGTGGAAGGAAAATGTTTGGTTTTCACATTTTTTGAGCCCCATTCTCTCTGGTGCCCCCAAATAAAATACAATAAATAAATAAAAATCTACCAATTCCCTTTAGAAGTGACCTAATCAGAGGAAACCAAAATTGAACTTTCTAGCCAAAATACAAATATGTGAAGTATGTTGGAAAAAGTACTCTGAAAGCAACGCCACTGTGAAATGTTTCTCCTCAGTACAGAGAAATCTCTTCAACAGAGATAATATGTGAACCTGGTCTGGAATATTCATCGCATCCTTATAGTGGCAGCCTTTGAAAGGGAGCTTGTTGTCATGGTCGCGCCATGGCTTCAGGAGATCGGAACAAAAAGGCAATCATGTGTACTGAAACTTTGGGATCTAAGCACCTTGAGGTAAATGTAATTTACAAATTGCCACTATAATCGTTGAGCTAGTTTTGTCCTTTCCACGTGTGAAACATTTAGCCATTTTTAAGTCCAGAAACATTGCCTGGAACAACACAGAAACCCCTTCATTGGACGTGTGTACTGCACGGCAGTGTTCAGACAACAGAGCATCAAAGCGCAAAACGTCGCATTCCCTTTAAATCACACCCCATTGTTCCACTAGTGTTTACCTCACCTGCAGTTGTGCTATTTGTGGTGGTCACGGTGGTCGCTGAAGACGTTCCGCTGTTGGGTACGGAAAAGTAACTAGCCAATTAACAATTACAATAACAATTAACTGCTGTATGTCTCTTCCAGCTTATTTGTGGCTGTCTGACTGCATGCAAGATTTCACGCCATCCATCCATCCATCCATCCATCCATTATCTATACTGTATCCTCTGCAGGGTTGCGGGGAGCTGGTGCCTATCTTCAGCATTCGTTGGGCGAGCGGCGGGGTACACCCTGTATAGGTCGCCAGTCCATCGCAGGGCAACACGGAGACATACAGGACAAACAACCATGCACGCACACACTCATACCAAAGGACAATTTAGGAAGACCAATCAACCCAACAGTCGTGTTTTTGGACTGTGGGAGGAAGCCGGAGTACCCGGAGAGAACCCACGCATTCATAGGGAGAACATGCAAACTCCATCCAGAAAGACCCCAGGTCAGGATTCAAACCCAGGAACAACTGTGCTACCAACTTCTCCACTGTGCAGCCACATTTCGTGCCATTAACACTCATTGTACCAAGCGTCTTTTTTTTATTTTATAACAAACTATCAACAGGCTGCTGTTGAATTTGTGACAGGATTCTACGCAAACCTTTTCTCCTCCTACTCCAGCGCACACCATTTCTTTTCAAACATCTGGGTTCACGACTGTCTGCACGACAGGTCGGGAGCAATTTCCAACACGGTTCTGTATGTTGATCCTAATGTACGTCGAATACACAATTTAACACCGAATCGTTGTTCATAATTATACGTTTTTTTTATCAAAACCACAAAACTATTTTTTTTAATGCTTATGAGAATCCGATTTAATGCTCTCCGCATAAACCCTGTTTACCTTAAGATTAGAGCTGTTTAGATAAAGCCAGCTAGATTAACTTTAATGATGTCCCACTGCCAGTACGAAGGATTGTATTTTGGCGCCGGCTTGTTCTCTTCTGAGGATTTGCGAGGTCTGACTCTAATGTTGGACGAGCTAAACTAACTCAGTCTCTGTTCTAATTAGTCCAAAAAGCCTTCCGTTGGGTTGAGGTCAGAACTCCGTGCAGGTTGATAAAAGTTCCTCCACACCAAACTCGCTCAGTTCTTTG
This sequence comes from Valencia hispanica, assembly GCA_963556495.2. Lineage (NCBI taxonomy): Eukaryota > Metazoa > Chordata > Actinopteri > Cyprinodontiformes > Valenciidae > Valencia > Valencia hispanica. Next base: position 48,092,173 of record OY747708.1, read on the forward strand.
GACTGATGTAGACTCCTGCTGGAACAGGAAGGTGCCATCCCCCAAACATTTCCAACCAAGTTGGGACTTTGCACTTTGGTGAAGTAAGGCTTGGATGCAGCAGATTGGTCATGGAAACCCATTCCATGACGTCACTGTGTGCCTCAAATGGGTATTTTCTGATTATGGAAATGTCTCAAAGGGACTTGTTGCACAGGTGTCATCCGATCATGGCACCCCAGTGAAATCATTAAGCTCCTGAGAGCGACCCACTCTCTTAGAAATGTTTGTAGAAGCCGTCTGCATGCCGAGGCTTATACAAGAGTGACAATAGTTTATCCATTCATAATTGATGTTAAGATGAAGCAGGATAGACTGACTAGAGCCTCATCCGCAGCAATCAAAGCATTCCTCTGGTCTGTTGAGGTGCCACAAAGCAACGCTCTTGATTTCCAGGTCTCACGCCAACTGTCATGACCACAGAAGAGAACGAGAGGCTAGCAGGAGCTTCCTTTCTAGGGTGGTGGGCTCAGCCATGGGTCTAGGGAAGAACTGGGCATCTGGGCACCGAAAGGAGTCCACTAAAGTGGTTTGGGCATCTGAGGGCACATCCCATGGGAAGACCCAGAATGCACCGCAGGGACTCCATGTACCTAATGTTTGAGAGTGTCACTGGGGAGAGGGAAGTCTGTCTGGGTTTCCCTCTTGCTCTGCAATCCAACCTCAGATTGGAGAACAAACAGAGAACCCGTGTTGATGAGAACATGGATGGCGCTGACTGCAGGGCAATACAGCCGGACTGGACTTATAAAGCTGACCACTCAAACCATTCACACTCGCGCGCACATTTATACACCGATATGCAGATCGGTGGGGCACATCAAGATGTGACAGGCGGAGGCTGGAATCGAACCTACCGGTACATCCTTCTGATTACAAGCCCTCTACTCTAACCACTGGGCAACAGTCGCCCCAAAATGTTTAGAATAAATCCTCTTCATCTATCAGATTGGCCCAGTCAAAGTCCAGACCTAAATCCAATTAATAACTTGTGGCAACACCTGAAAATTCAATTTAAGGGATGTCCTCCAACCAGAATGAAACTAAGACTGAGCAAGTTTGGCTGCTGAAAGGATGAGGAACACAGCAAAAAACATGTTAGCAGACAGTGGTCATCCACTTTTTTGCCAGTTTGAACTCTAAAAAGGCGTTATAGGGTGCCTTTAGCAACAAAAAAATATATACACTGTACTCTTTGGACTATTGAGCGCACCTGAATATAAGCCGCACCAGCTAAATAAAAAAAATAAAAAAACACATTTTGTACATAAGCCACACGTTTTCATGTTGCAACGTGAGTTTTTTTTTACATAGAAATTGGTACACGGAATATTTTTGTTTTGTGTTAATTACCTGAGCCGGGAGGGAATGTTTTCATGCCTGTCTGTCTATCAGCAACATAACGCAAAAAGTTATGGATGGATTTCGATGACATTTTCAGGAAATATCCGCAATGGGACCAGGAACAACTTGATTGAATTCTGGGGTTGATCCGACATGAAGCACGTACCCACACACCGACCAGTGGTGCTAACCTCCACTCCTCTCCCGTGTCGGAGAGCTCACAAGCCTCGTGCAGCAGCACAGCGACGCCACGAACGCAGGCATGCATCCCATTAAGAGACATTTTATTGTACCAAAGTTAGAATTGGATAACAACATGGGGATGAGTGGCCCTGGCAGAGGTCTGGGCTCTCTGAAAATCGGCAGAACAGCACCGACAACAACACAACAGTAACATGCCTGGTTAGAAGATAAAACATACTTTAGCCTGCCAGAAAAGTTTGGCTCGCTATCTTCATCATCCTTATCCTCTTGCCCACTAAAGCCAACGTCTCACCATAGATTCGTTGATGCCAAGCTTACTTGCTGTAGCTCTATTTCCCTCTTTTTCAGCTCCATTGCCTTGAAGTTCAAAGCTGCATCATATGCACTTATTTTTGTGTTGTTCATGATGAGGGTGTGTGCATGATGTGCAAAATAACAGTTCAAAATCAAAACTAGTGTCCTCTTAGGCACACAATCTTTCCCCACACGTCTTACTTTTGGGCTTCCTGCTATAGTGCCCCCCGGAGGCCGTTAGCCAGTAAAATTAAAAAAAAACCTATAAATTTGCAGCATCGTTGAATAGGCCGCAGGGTTCAAAGAGTGTGAAAAAAGTAGCAGCTTATAGTCCAAAAATTACGGTAAGAAGTCATTTGTTCCTAGTGCTGTAAGGATTCTTAACCAGCGTAAATAATGAGATCCAATGAGGGTACATAGTCTCATAATGTGTGTATATATACGCATGAATAATTTATTCTGGAGAGCAGAAGGAAAATTTCCACCACGGGGGACAATAAAGTTTTATTGTATTCTATTCCAGTTTGGAAACAATTCCAGTCTCTAGATGGTAGGGACTTTTTTTATTTTATCTTTTTTTACTTATTCCTTTTTTAAGTTGTTTTTTTGTTTGTTTTTAGATGTGTGGAAAAACATTTGGTCAACCCTGATTGTCTTATATTTATACATAAACTTAATTCAATCGTGGGAAATTGTGAAGTATCATTTTCTTACACTTCACAAGTATGCAAACAAAACAAAATACAGTTTGAATGGTGACAAATTGTGAGACGGTTTCATGCAAGCTACTGTCAGCTCTGATGTCTTGTTGATTTAAATGTAATGCTTTGATATATCCTCACTGAAAGGCGGGGTTTCTGCTCCGTTTCCTTGTTTGAAGCATCCTGAGAGCTGCCGGCCCCCTGAGTGATAGACGGCACGATTGTCAAATCAGAAGGCACAAAAGATTGCTGTCTGAATCTTAAAGCGGAGCGTCGGGTAAAGATGAACTACCTGCATCTCTTTGTTAACGCGCGCCAGCAGCTCTTCCAGCTCATTCGGTCGGAACACCTCTCGAGCAAAGAAGCCCATCTCCAGCTTGCGTTTGATGGTGGAATTCCAGTGATTCTTGACGGCGTTGTCCGTCCTGTGAACACAAGTTAACAAACCGGATCTTTAGGGACGGGGTTACGTTTTTCCAAACTGTCGGGGGGGAAAAAAGGACTTGGGAGAGTGCGGACCTTCCAGGCAGCAGCTTTGCGATCTCGGCCCAGCGGTTTCCCAGCAGGCAGTGAGCCTTGTAGATGATGAGGTCCTCCTCGGCTGTCCACGACGACTTCTTCACGTTGGGGTTGAGGTGGTTGTGCCAGCGCTCTCGGCACTGCTTGCCCAGCCTGCCCTTCAGATGCTTGGCCACCATCGCCCACTGCTTGTTGCCGTAGACATTCACGAGCTCGATGACCTGGAGGCAGAAACTCACAATACATACAATGTCTTATCCCTTCATCTGTGCAGCATTTTGTCAAATTAAAACCAGACACGTCAATGCACACTGCTAAGAAAGATAAAGTCATTCAAACACCTGGGATATCTAGATCTGTACTGCAATACTGATCATAGGGCTGGGAGATATGGGAATTTTTTTTTAAATCATAATATTTTTCATGTTAGTCTATTATATATATGACAAATTACTATTTTTGTTGATATTTAATCACTCCCTGGTACAATCTGAAGATATCAGGGGGTTATTTTTGAATTTAAGATTTATTTTCAAAAGTTGAACATGTCATCAGACATTATACAACTGTTTGAAAATAATTAAAGGAGGTTAGGGCTGGGCAATATAGATTAAAAATAAAATCTTCTGGGGTCTTTTCATACAAAATTCGATTTTTGATCTAAATCATATCTTTTTCTCCCTTTCTAGTCTTAAAAAAGAAAAACTTATAAATGACAGAAAATATTTTTAAGGTGTGCTTTTATTTCAATCATTCTTTCTTGGAGTTGACCTGAATTCAAAGTCTAAATAAAAACACGATGTAAAACAAGATGGAAAGCCTTGGGTGGACTGACATCACTTTGAACTATGGAAACCCAAGAGGTGCATTGGTGACTTTTTTTGGTCGGCATTCCAAAAATGCAGTCTTCATGAATAGAAAAATTCGATAAATCGACATATTGCCCAGGCCTAACCGATCGTGAGTTAATGTCCTGTTTTATAAACAGGTCAGACAACAGGTGGAAAGAAGAAGCAAACAGCAAGGAGACCTCCATTTAGGAGGTTGATTCCTGGCTAGTTGTGTAGTTTTCCAAAGCCCTGTTCCATCCTGGATCGCACATCTACACGAACAATGTGCCAGAGTTATTGTTGTGTCTCCCGGCACCTTGACAGGAGCATGGAGGAAATACCAGGAACTCTGACGGGCCCCTGGTGGGCATGTTTCTGCCTAAACTGTCAAAAGAAATAGCCTCCATGAGTGTGACCTGAGGGCCCGACGTCTAGTAGCAGGACCTTTGCACAAACCCTGACACCATGCAGCCCAGCTGACATATGCAAAGAAAAACCAACATTTGGCAGTTTTGCCTCTGGTGTCTGGTTCCCGCAGGTTTAGACCGGGGCATGTGTGACTCTGTGTCCGATCCGACGGAGCTAGTTTGTAAGACGAATAAAAATTACAATAAAGAAAGGAGTCTCAAGAGATGCAAAGCTGCTCCAAAACACTTGTATTTGTCGCTGCAGAGACGGGTGCCTCTGAAAAGTATTCATTCAACTGCATCCCAGAATTGGCCAAGTTTAATTTGAACAGCTTTGCGTTGGTCTGCCAAATAAAACTTGATGTTTGTGCTTTTTGACATGCAAAAAAAAAAAAAAAAAACAACAACAAAAAAACAGTGAAAATCTTAAAAGGTGTATGAACACTTTTGCGAGCCACTGACAATATTCTGCATTCGAGCCAGCGACCTAAAAAATGCTGCTACCCACCCTCTCATCCTCCTCCTTGGTCCAGGGACCTTTAACCAGCTCTGGATCCAGGACCTTAAACCAGCGGTGCTGACACTGCTGCTCCGTGTGATTCTAAACCAGGGGGAGGGAGGGAAAAAATGTCAAAATTAAGCCAAAGTTATTAAGTATATAACCCTGGGATCAGGAGAGTCACTCACTGGGATGTAGCTGGCTATGTGTTTCCAGTCGTTGGATCCCAGTTTGTGAACCAGCGCCTTCAGCTTGTCATCCTGCAGACATGAACAGGCCCCGTTTAGGCAGACGGTCCCAAACTGAAACACAATCCTCAACTGAGGGCCAAACGGGGACATATGTCCCAATGATCACCTCCTCTTGTGTCCACTTCACCTTCCCCTTCCCTCCGTCCCTCTGCTCGGCCACATCAGAATCGGTATCCTGATGCATGGCTTCGTCCCCATCCTCACTGGGAACCAGACAAAAACATGGATGAGATTAGGAGCCGCCCCGAGGAAAAGCAGGCTGAGCGGGTTTAGCTTTTAGGTTGAGGGGTCAGAGGCTAAATGTTGGGTTGCCGGGACATTATCGGGAGTTTTAACAAACTCCAGAGATAAAAGCCGTGATTTGTCCAATCTGTCTGGGTTTACAGAGAAAGCGGTCGGTGGAGGATAAAAGGCCCAGCCTGCGTTCATGAGTCCGGGAAAAGGGCGGCAGTCATGAGTCGTGAGCTAAAGTTAATGCTCGGCTTCACATAACTTTATTTATCCACGCAGCATGAATGTTTTTAACACTGTTTGGTGAAACAGAAACTCACTGTAAGCGACTAAATAACCTCCAGAGAGCAGTCTCTTACCCGCGCGGCCACCAGGACATTTCCCTCTTGTTTTCTTCTTGTTTACGGTCAGCCAGTGGTTCTCCCTGCCGCCGCCGCACGTCATGTGCAAATATAATAAGAAATATCACGCATTCGCCGCTTTATGAATTTTTTAGTGTTGCAGCCAGCAGCGGTGCGGGAGGTCGGAGGGTTGAGGCAAACAGCGCAGCCTGGGTACGATCAGCTGCGGCCGAACGATCATTCCGTCCGCGCTCTGCAATTTCTATCTCGCGCCCTTCTCCTCGAACCTACCAGAGCTGTGACGTGGTGCGCTTTACATGTGCGCAGAGGGCCGAATGGGCAGAGGGAAATCATCCATTCGGACCTTCAAAATAAAACAACTTTTTATTTATCTATTTTTACCTCATTTGTTCTCTACGAAAGACTACAGCTGACACCCAGGTGAAATAAAAAATAGAGCATTATAAAGTGAAAACTTTATTGTTCTAAAAATATTACGTTTTTGTTTGTACAGTATACTATCATGTTGTTACAATATAATTTTCACGCTTTAACAATATACATATTTATCACGTTATACCAAAAAACGTTTCATGTTCTTACAATAAAAAGGTAGGCCTATATTGTTCGAACAATATATTTTATTGTAAGAACGTGAAACGTGCTGCGTTCAGAAACCCAAATCAGGCTAAGGAGAGCCCTCAGTTTTTAGAACTGGCGTCTATGACCTGGTAGCAACAAACACGTTTTTACTTTCCTTCCCAGTGTAATACAGTCCAAACTGTGCAATTACAGCCAAATCTCTCCATGCATAAAATAGAACTTAATCAGTTCCGATCGGTTCCGATAGATGAGACATTTTCTCAATCGCTACTCTCTCTGCCCCATCATCAACTCTGTGTTAAAATTATGTTCGAAGAATAAATAACACTTTATTGTTCAAACAATAAACCTTTCATGTTTGTACAATAATATATGTGTATAAAATAGCCTATATTTTTATTGTAAGAACATGAACCGTTTTTTGTTATAACGTGATAATTTATATTCTTATTCATTTATATTCTTAAAACGTGAAAAATACGTACGAACGTGAGTACAAACAAAAAAGTTATTGTATATTGTTAGAACAATAAGGTTTTCACGTTATAATGTAATATAACTCTATTTTTATTTCACTTGGGTGGCATATATATATACATACACATATACACATATACACATATATACATACACACACACACACAATATATATATATATATATATATATATATATATATATATATATATATATATATATATATTCATATACACACACACACAATATATATATATATATATATAACACACACACACACATATATATATATATATATATATATATATATATATATATATATTCATATGATATATACATATATATGTATATATATATATATATATATATATATATATTCATATGTATATATATATATATATTTTCATATGTATATATATATATATATATATTTTTTTTTTTTTTCATATGTATATATACATATATATTTCTTGTGTGAATCTACACCCTTTGATTGCCTGTCACTTTGCTTCTGTTACGTCTGAATTTCCCCTCTGTAGTAGAATAAACAAGATTTCTAATAAATAACAAAACCACCTGACTATCATGTTCATAAACAATGGTGTCAGGACTTTTCATTTTGATGACACTGTCTTTGACATGAATACTTGCTGCTGAGGAACGAACTGTTCTGAATAAGCGACTGCCCTTTGCGGTTTGTGCTGTTTTGAGAAATGCACTAATTGTTGTCTAAGTGTTGATAGTGATGGTGAAGACAAACTACGCTGGTTTAGGGCTCACAGCTTAGTTTGGCATCAAACCTTAAACTCAATCTCACATTGACTTTTACAGCCTGAAATAGAGGTGATACTTTTAGGGGCTGTTTACACGACAACGTTGCCGTTTTTGTTTGAATACGCGGGTGAAAACGCACTGCGTTTACACGACAGGGCGCGCGATGGAAAACGATGTAGTACATATTCCCGGCCTTTAGATGGCAGTGTGCCCCATGTATGCAGTTTTCCAAGGTTTCCCCCTCACAACCCGGAAAAGAAACATTTCATGATACCCAACAATGGCGGTCTTCTCGTAGGTCGCCGCTCAAATAAAGGCATATTGATTATTTGACGCACGTACTGTATGCGACCAAATAACTTCAGAAGCTGCATCAGCAGTAACCGCATACCTGGATCCGCCATTGTTGTTGTTTTTCTGTAGAAAGGCGGAGTGCGCAAGTGCAACATGTCCGTAGGCGGCTGGCAGTGACATCATCGTTTTCAAAAGTCTCCGGCTTGCGTTTACACGACAACGAATCCCTCAGCGTTTTCAAAACTCCCCACTCTGGAAGCCGTTTCCCAAAAGCTGCGTTTTCGCCCCCCGTTTTCCCGTGGTCGTGTAAACGAGAGGCCGAATCGGATAGAAAAACCTCCGTTTTGCTGAAAAACGTTATCGCGTAAACAGCCCCTTAAGCGAATCATGAAATAGTTGTCCCTTTTTACTGCATATTAGGGTAACCCATTAAAAAAACTCGATAAAAAAATAAAAAAAAAGATTTCAACTTTAGGCTCTTTTCTGTTCATTCTGCAGCTAGAAATAAAGTCAAACTCTTTAAACTGTCTTGACAGACTATAATAAGCAATGAACAATACCATGATGTTAAACCACACTGTGTTGCTACCAGTCCTTCAAAGGTACCCATCTAAGATGAATTCTCTGATGGGACTTTAAGCAACTCTTTAAATGACCTTCCACTACAATGGTTAATTATAATTCCAGCTCTTCCGAGGTTAAACCCTTTGAAATCAGCTTTTATTTTGAAGGGGCGTTCTTTCTTGTACTGCCTTCTGAAAGACATCTCAGTGGTGGTTAGGTTTGGATAAAATGGTAGCTTTGCTGTGACTTTTAGAGACATTGGACTTCTCTCCTCCAAGGGAGCTGTCCTATCAGAGAGCTGAACATTCCTGAATTAACTCTTTACCAAAACAGTGAAAGGAATTCATTGCTTTTCCAGCTTGTTCTGTTGAAAGCACAACACATAAACAATAAGCGATCAGACAATATTAAATAAATATCTACTTAAGGCCCTATAAAACCCAGGACCGACTCTGGACTTTTACAGTAATTATTTTCTAAATAATGCTTTTATATTTTTTTATTATTATTTAAATAGAAAATTAATGTAGTGTTAAAAGAAAAGAAAATCCACAAAGAAAAGTGAAATATTTGTCCTTCCTTCTGGACCCATACAAAAAAAAAAAAAACTTGCTGACTCATTGAATTCAGGAAGTTTATACAGTTTTAATCATTGACATTTTTTAAATAAAGTTTTCAGAACCATTTTTCCTTGTACAATGTTATATACCCTCCCCCTCCAGCTGCTTCAATCAACCAGCAGCTAAAACTCACCTGCAGCTGATTGCACCATTTACTGCTCCGTGGACACAATGGAGAAAGCCTTTGTCTTCAAAGGTAAGGTCAATGTTTTTGGAAAGCAGCCTGATTTACATCTGATTGGGTCAACTCTTTATTCCAAGCGTTCCCACTTTCTAGATGTGAAAAGCTTTGAGTGCTCCTCGCCCTCCGAGTTGGACAAGAAGTTTTTTGGGGAGCAGAGTTTGCTGTCTGCTCTGTCTCTGGAGCAACTGTCGACATCGAAGCCTTTCAACACCACCGGAGCTGACGGCAGGCCGTCCATCCTGGCTTCCCTCTGCCTCTCGTCGGATGCCATTTCTCCCTGTATGGGGTTTTCGCCTTGTGGTTCCAACATACAGGGGGCGGACAACTGTAACCTGGCCATCCCTCTGCAGGGGAAGTTCTCCACCCCTCAGGTGCTCCCCAAAAAGCCCAGGAACGCCACCAGCTTTGACCAGTCGTACGGCGACCTCACGGCCTCGCAGATCTCGTGGGACGTCTCCCTGATCAAGTCGGAGAGCAGCAGCCCCAGGCTCTTCATGGAGTCGAGCGCTCAGGAGCCAACATGGAGCCCGAAACCAAAGCAGCAGCACTCCCTATCCGAAGCCTCCCCCTGATGAGGGGATCAACAGAAACACAAGCCGACTGGACAAAACTTGGTGGAGGGAAAACCAGATTTTGACTGAAGGTGACTTCCCATCGGGACCAAATTACAGGGAGGGAAAAAAATGTCTAATATAAATGTTCCAATAAAGTAAATGTTAAGCATCTACTGTAGTTTTCCATTAAATAGAATGTCAAATCAATATTTGTTGAATATGTAGTCTGTTTGCCAAAGATCTCTTAGAGTCTGTCACAGTGTAGGTTATTTTGAAGTCATCTGGAAAAAGTCTAACATGATTGACGGTCCAATCAGAGTGGCGTGAATCGCGTCTCAGGGTTGACTTCTTGTTCCTGTAAAGAAGTAAGACACTTTCTTCAGTTAAAGCTCCCACCACTGGGTGTCAACATGGGTTATCAGAGGCGTCCGAAACGTGTCCCTGCTTCACAGATTATCCTTCTAGGGCTTCTACAGAAACTCTCATGGCATTGGGAGGTAACTTGCTCAACCCATAACAGTTTGTTGCAGCAGGGACAGAAATGATATTTGCAGAGCACTGGGAAGGTTGACCACCCCTACGAAAGGTTGGTGGCGCCATCTCACCTGGTTAAGTTTCTTGAATTCCACCAGCTGGAAGAAAACGTATTCCAAGATGTGTTTGCCGTCCCTCTTGTCTTTATCCAGCTTTGGCGTCACGCCCAGAATTTCACCACATTTGCGTACATAAAATTCCAGATCATCATCTGTGCCTGTTGTGTTTTTTTTTTTTTTTTTAAAAAAGGGTAAAATTAGTTATTTGGAGAAGTTTGCTGTTTTCCTACCAGGTGTGCTGACTGAAGGAGTCAAACATTTGACTCTCACTTTCGAGCACCTAAACTCTTAACATTTGGATCTGGTTCAGAATCTGGTGTTACTGACATGTGTGAACAACTTCACATTAGGAAATTGCTGTGGTACTTTGTGCAAACAAACACTTCTAAGCGTGCAATAAAAAGTCCAGTTACACCCTGCCATTAGATGTTAATCGGGTGTGTAAAAGTCGCCCAGCAAACCGATCTGTAATATGTTGGGCACCTAAACCTGTACATTGAAAGGCAGAAAACTGAGCGGTGTCAGGTTAAGGAGAGCTTGCATGATTTACTGTGAATAATGCAGGTTAGACAATCACTGAAGGAACCCCCCCCCATATGAAATGTCACTCTTTAATTGGCTTCTATAGAGCCCCCTAGTGGACATGGAAGATTCTATATTTTCCCTGGCAAAAGCTGTGCAACTAAGATCCTGATCTATTTGGTATACAGTCTGAGATAAAAACATGTTGCACAGATCCTAGGTGAAAATGTGTATCCATGTGTTGGGGAAAATCCATCGGTTAACTGCGTGTTGGGTTTTGTATCTTTTGGTGGATAAATAACATGATGGGAGTGAAAACAGGTTCTTTAACTAGCCAGACTACCAGCATGAAGATTCCACAACCAAAACTGTCTGCAGATGGCGCCATTACCCTGAGAATAACTCAATAGTCCAAATAGTTTGGATATCTTTTCTGTTTCTTACAGAACGGTTCCGTCATGTTTAAGTTTGAAAGCAGGGATGGAAGACCCATGTTTGACCATTACGCACATTAGTTCGTGGTGCGTTTTTACCCTGAAGAAATAAAACTCCAGATATCTGAGGTTAATGTTCACGTTAAAGCCGTACAAAAACCTTTTGTTGTTGCAGAAAGACTTTCAGTATTCAAGGTGCTGCATGAAGTTGTTCGTAAAAGCATCACTGTAAGGAAAAACAAAGTGTCCCCTAAGAGGGTTCATAATGTACCATTATACAACCTTCAATATACTGCCTAATTGTAAAGAGGAAGAATGATGCATCATTTTTAAATGTCTACAAATCCAAACCTGGATAGTGTGGGATGTGCATGCTGTCCTCCCTGAGTCAGTGCTCTGTAGAAGCCTTGCACTACGATTACAACTGTTTTGGGGATTGTCTCTCAGCTTTGCAGATATAGAAACTGAACATTTTTGCCTACTTAAAAAAAAAAAAAGGTTTAAGAGTGGGGAGGATTTTTAAGTCTTCCTACAGATGGAGGGTTCCCTTCTATGCAAGGCAGGCTATGATATGCTGGTTTTATACACAAGGTTTTATACACAAGGTTTTATAGATCGGAAACATTTCTCTGCAGAAGTAAACTTCTTTGTGTGAGTTTAACTACAGTTTTAGTAAAGATTATGCACGAAGTTTTCTGAATGAGACCCCAGATTTGTAGATAACATAACTAAGTTTTCCTGTAAAATTCTTCCACATGAGCTGTGGATTTCTGCAGCTCCTTCATAGTTAGGATGGGCCTTTTGGTTGCTTCTTTGGTTAACTCTCTCCTTTCCCAGCCTTTCACTTTAGGCGGACAGCGATTGTATGTCTTCATATGTCTGTAATTGTGCCAGACCAAAAAGTCTCCCCAAAATACATTGTTATTGAAATCAATGCTACAAGATGTGAAACTGCTGTAAGGGTGTAAATACTTTTGCAAAGCACTGTCTGTTAGACAACCTGGAATAGAAAGAGATGGGAATACACTTAATTTGCTAGCTACCAACTGAACAGGAAGAAGATGGTGTCTAAAATGAGCCAGATATTGGAGTTTCTAAGCTTACATTTATTGGTGAGTTGGGCGAGGCGTACTTTCTCGGAGGAGAACGTTTCATCGAGATCAAACAGGTCTAGCATGGGAGGAGGCAATTCACTTAAGGCAGGTGGAAAAACCTTAAAGGAAAAAACAAACATCCATCACTGAATTAAAATCTTGGTGGATCAAACGGTTTCTATTCAGTGAATGTAAAATCCAGAGACTTACAGCGGGCTGAAGCTGAGGCAGCGGTGTCTCAAACTGTGGTGTGATGAGCTGAAGTGCCTCATGTTTTACATTGAGCTGCTTAAAGGCACTGCAAAGAAGTTGTTTAAGCTGTTAGAGGAAAGAAGAACCGAACAGGGGTGTGATGAAATGCTCGCTGCACATACCTTATGACTTCTGGTAAGCTGTCAGGAGACAAATTGAACAAAGACATATCGAAGAGGGAGGTGAAATCCCGAGGGTTCTCATCTCCCTCTTGTAGACACACCCGTAGGTGTTCCGACAGGCGCCCTGTGTCTGGCAGCATGGTGTAATCAGCAATCTAGGCGACAAAGGAGGTGTCAAAAATGAAGGAAGGAAGCGAGCCAACGACGATCTTTGGTGGCGGTCCACTCTACACACCTCTGGATCTTCTGCGTCAATCTGATTCAGGTGAATGTTTTCAGACATGAGCCACTGGAGGACAACTTCCTGGAATGAAACCAAGCAAATAGAGCATCAACAACCAACATAAGTCTTAGATCTGGATTCATCACCAGACATGGATTGTATGAGACTTTCATGGTATAAAAACCTCAAGTAAAATTAACACCATACCATAGTACTGATTAAAGAATGTGGCAGGATTTTATTTTACCTTAAACAGAAAAAAAATATTTATTCTTACTGCGGTTACTGTGGGACAAAAAAGTATTTGGCAGCCACCAATTGTGCAAGTTGTCCCAATTAAAAAGATGAAAGAGGTCTGTAATTTTTCATCATAGCTATACTTCAACTGTGAGAGACAGAATGTAAAACATATACAAGAAATCACATTGTCTGGTTTTCTATCAACTTCCTTCAACTCAACAGTGATAAAACAGAACTTTTTTTCGGCACCAAGTCCACCCTCTCTAAAGTAAACAAAATCTCTTTCACTATTCACAACTCCATAGTTACCCCCTCCCTCAAAGTAAAGAGCTCGGGTGTCATTCTGGACAATACACTATCATTCACATCAACATTATCACCAGGACTGCATAGTTCCATCACGGAAATATTAATCGTCTCCGTCCTTCCCCCATACTGCCCCCATCCTGGTCCACAGCCTTGTCACCAGCCGTATTGATTTTTGCAACTCTCCTCGTTTTTTTATTGTTTTACATTGTTCTTTTTTGTCCTTGCATTGTTTCCTATTGTTTTTGAATCCTGTTTGTATCTGTACAGCGACCTTATGCAACCTGAAAGGCGCTTCAAATTACATTTATTATTATTGTATGATTTTCTTTAAGAATATAGTTGTATAATCAATAAAAGTTCACCTCAATCCTTTGTAAAGTAACCTTGGTTGTCAATGACAGAGGTCAAACGTTTCCTGTAGGTCTTCACACACTGTTTTGGGGCTGTTGCTGGGCAACACAGACTTTAAACTCCCTCCACAGATTCTCTATTGGATTGAGGTCTGGGGACTGGCTAGGCCGGACCAGAACCTTGAAATGCTTTAACATATCCACTCCTTCGTTCCCCAGGCGATGTGTTTGGGATCAATGTCATGCTGGAAGATCCAGCCATGTTTCATCTTTAATGCTCTTACTGATGGAAGGAGGTTTTTTTGCCCAAAATCTCAGGATACAGATCAGTCGTCCTGTCCCCTTTGCAGAAAAGCAGCCCCAAAGCATAATGTTTCCACCCCCATGCTTCACAGTAGGTATGGTGTTCTTGGGATGCAACTCGGCATTCTTCCCCCTCCAAACACGGGGGCGAGTGACGAGTGGCGTTTATACCAATGAGTTCTATTTTGGTCTCTTCTGACCACGTGACATTCTCCCAATCCTCCTCTGGATCATTAAGATGGTCTCTGGCAATCTTGTCTCTGGTGTCCTTAGACAGCTCTCTGGTCTTGGCTATAGTGGAGGTTGGAGTTTGACTGTTTGAAGGTGTGGACAGGTGACTGTTATACAGATAACGAGTTCAAACAGGTGCCTTTAACACAGGTAACGAGGGGAGGATAGAAGAGCTTCTTAAAGATGGACTAACAGGTCTTTGAGGGCCAGAATTTTTGCTTGTTTGTAGGTGCTAAATACTATTGTACTATTATACAAATACATTCTTGAAAAATCATACAATGTGGTTGCCTGGATCTGTTTTACATTCTGTCTCTTATAGTTGAAGTGTACCTATGGTGATAATTACAGACCTCTCTCATCTTTTTAAGTAGGACAACTTGCACAATCAGTGGCTGCCATATACTTTTTTGCCCCACTGTAAAATACAGCATATTATTACAGTTATAGTAATGTTATCCTCAACATTTATCATTATTTTGATTTTGATACACATGCTTAGTAGAATTATAGCATAAACACCTAAAATAAGTTTACAAGTGTTTATTCTCATAATTGTATTTTTTTGGTTGCTCTACATTCTATAGACTCCTATACTCTGCTAGAACAGCATGGTGGCAGCATGTCGGAGCAGCTCTGTTACGTTTTTCTAGTCTGTTCTTGTAGATTTTTTTTCCGCACTTTTTGGTTGAGGTGTTGCATGTTTGGACAATTATTCCCTCTGTTTTTGGGATGCTGTGAAGCTGGAAAGATTCATTCTGTTACTTTTAAACGTTCGGACAATTGTTATGATACGTAACTATGGCAACAAGATACTGTTTTTAAAACTGGGAGCAGCTGATTAGCAGAGGAGTTGAAAAGGAGGCTTCATGGATGTAGAGCAGGACCAAAGAGCAGAGAGAGAAGGAGGAAGTTCAAATCATTTCTTTCATCCATTATAAAGGGCAAGGATCATATCCCCTACTCTAACGTCTCTCTGCCCAGTTTTCTAACCATACGTCTAGTAGTGGACGATATAAATGGTATAAGATAGTAATGATATAAATTTAGCCAACAATAGAGATTTTGACCTTACAGGTCTACCCT
Organism: Valencia hispanica; assembly: GCA_963556495.2. Classification (NCBI taxonomy): domain Eukaryota; kingdom Metazoa; phylum Chordata; class Actinopteri; order Cyprinodontiformes; family Valenciidae; genus Valencia; species Valencia hispanica. Next base: position 48,107,661 of record OY747708.1, read on the forward strand.
TATTGTGCATTTTGATGATGTCATCAAGCTGTGCCTACAAACCTTGTGGCAGGGATGCAAGGAAGGAATATAGGATAGGAATATGTTCCTATTTAGACTTGATATTAGAAGTTTGAATTTTTGTTGTTTTCAATTTAACAAAAAAGAAACCTGGTGAATGCGAAAGCAGTTTTATTTCAAGTATGTGCACCTTTACTTTTATGCGATAATACATTTATAAACAAGTGATCAGGAAAGCAGTAATCTCTTTTTACGTTTTGCACTTCAGTTTAGACAATTTTGCACAACTTTGTGTTTTTATACCTTCATTTTTATGTTGGGAATTTTTCTGTTGCTGTCTTTGGAAAAAAGATTTGAATATTTTTAAATGCATTTTGGACAATAAATGTTCATTAAATGTCATTCTATACTTATTTGAAGTTGTTGTTCTCCTGCAATGTATCTGGAATGTGAGAATGTTCATAAACAGTTTGACATATATAAACAGAAGAAAATAATATATTGCAATAAATATTGTTACCGCACATGCCTTAAATTATATCGCAATATAGATTTGAGGCCATATCGCCCAGCCCTACATATGTCCATAAACAGATTTAAAGAGGAGCAGCAAAAACAAATGAGGTGGATTAGCAGGGCTTTGTCGACAACTGATCGTGTCATCCAGGACATTTTATTGTGAAATATCGCCTCTGCTGCCTGGAAATTGAGCTGTTAGCATATGACAGTGTTTCTCAAACTTTTTTTTATCATTCCCCACTTTGGACAAAGGAGCATAAACAAGCCCCCCCATGCTTTTATCGCCCCCACAGAATGGTGACCACGCCTGATTTTTAAAGTGTTTTATTTATTTAAATAGCCGAGTTAGTCTACAAGTTTTTAAGGGTATAAATTAGTTGGAAAAAAGGGGTTGCACACTGGTATAGAACCAGCTCAGAAATATATGCTGTCAGTAGTTGCTACATGTAGAACTTCAGCTCACAGTTGGAGAAAATGAAAGTTGTAGTTTTATCAAATTTACAAAGCTTTCAAAAGTACAAAATAAATAAAAAAAATAATAAAAAAAAGAGCAAGATAGTCATCCCTGTATTTCCTCTGTGGTTGACCGTGTGACTTCTCTGACTCTGAAACGTTCCCTGATCTTTTTAGATATTTGTACATTTTGTAGATGGAATCTCTGATAATGCGGCTACTTCAGCTTGTTTTGTTCTGCTGCGATATATTCTGACGTCAAACTCCAAGCCCGATGCTCCAGGTCCCGGTTCTGTTTACAATGATGATCACAATTGCTAATTTATTTGAGTGTGTTTAATTTTGTGAGAGAGGGGAGCTGATTGATTTAATGTACAATGCAGTGAAACATTTACAACGACAGAATCTAGGGGGGAAAAACTATTTAAATCCCATTGATGTCACGCCCCACCTCCAATACCTCTGCGCCCCACTAGTGGGGCTTCCCCCATAGTTTGAGAAACACTGGCATATGATAATAGCAAAAGCCTTCAGTCAGAGGCTTCTTTAGATTCATTGCAAGACTGACTGCTACAAGAGATCCTCCCTACCCACGGCATCATCATCCACAATGACTCTTCTTTGAATGAGTTACAACATTTAATTTCCCTTTGAAATAAATACAGTATTTCTGAATTTAATATAAAATTACAAAAATCTCAATTTTAAGTTCAAGAGTTCTGCGTGAGTAGCCAGCGTATTTTTCATGACTGCCAATATTTCTAAATATCCATATTTGTCTTTCTTCTAACTGAGGGAAGTAAGCCTTATTTCAGCCAGCTGACTGGTACTGTGCAGCAACAAGTGGGGGAGGCGCAGTGTTGCTTTACTCTACAGTATGCTCCAAAGGAAGCCAAAATTAACTCCAAGTACCCCTCTACTCTTCTGTTGTGTTTCATCAAAAAGGACTTTTAATCATTAGAAGGAAATCAGAGAAAATTTTAGCAGCTTGGAAGGTAGGGATAAGAATGTAACGTGTCGCTTGGATTTTGATTTGTCATGACTACGATAGCAGTTTCATTGTAGGCCTCAAAACCAGTACAGTATTGCTGGGATCATCACGTTTTCTGTTTGTTCCACTGTTGGTTCCATGAGAGCATGGATAAATAACAACAAACAAGAAAAATAAGATTAAATGCTGTTTGTGTGCAGTTTTGTGATAAAAAATCATGCTTTGTTATGTAATTGGTGTCATGGAGAGGCCTGTTTCATTGCAGGTTTTTTATTTTAAGAGTAGTATTGTTTTTGTGGGGTTTTGACTGCAGCTATATGCAGCCACATCCATACAACTCCTAAAAGAAGACTGCAAGCATTTGGTAAAACTCGATCATTATAAAAAGTATTCACCGCATTAGACGTTTTACCCTTTTATTCCTGTTAAAAAACCAATCATGATCAACAGAATTTGGCTTTTTTTTGACAAAACAATGTATTAAAAAAACTCTCACTCATCTCATTCTCCAATTTGAGAAATGTGGAATTGAGCAAGATAATTAAAAAATATTTACATATAAAAGCGTAAAACATCCAAGGGGGTAAATACTTTTTATAGGTACTGTACCTTAACAGCAGTAATTAACTATTTGTTTTCTATTATTTTACATAAAGTTCCTAAAAACACTGTGCACTTGGTCTCACCATGATTTTGCTGTTCTCTTCCTTGTCTATGTACTGATCACTGAACATGTGGCAGGAACCCAAAACAGCCAGTTTTCCAGACTCCTAAATGAAGAAAACCAAACTTTCAGCATATCTTTACAGGTGATCATTATCATGAAGGTATGGGAAACATATATGAGGAACAATAAAAAAATAAATAAAAAGTCCACTGGCCTTTCCATGGTAGAAGGCCAGGACGGGCCTGTTGAGCGGGAAGCAGACGGATCCAGTTGAGAGAACAGCCACGGCAGGTTTCATCACATTCAGAGTGGCTCCGTAAGGGTAGACGAATGTGAGAGCCCTGCAAAAAGCCAGACAGAGCAACTCAACTCCGTCCAAGAGGGAAAGAGAACAGCAACCATAGAAAAAAGGGGGGAAAAAAGTGTTGTAAGAGTTATTTACCGAGCGTTGTTTCCAACAGCTTCGTCTTCAATCACTCCTGTGACCACTTTACCGGCAGCTCGACTGATCTCTCTGAATAAGAGGGAGAGTGATGACACTTTGAATGTTTCACCACAAACAAACTAAGGAGTCTATTTTCACAACACGACCAGAACCTCACAGCCGACCTGTTTAACACCCCGTTAGAAACCAGCGCCTCTTTGGGATGGAAGTATTTGTAGTAGACATTCCTCACAACGGCGTCTGTTGCAGCGTTGGAGAAACAGAAAGCATTCACCAGGTCGTTACCAACTCTGATGGGGGGCTTCTGGGAATGTCACTGTATCAAACGTCACTACGCACCATTGTTGACCATTATACCAAACTCCTCCAGAAGGAAATTGATGTTTGTGTCATATTTCGTTTCTCCTCCCTCCCCAAGCATGACCAGCATGTTTCCTCCTCCATCCAGGTAGTGCTTCAGCACCTCCAGCTGTAGGGGTGGGGGGGTGAGGGGGGGATAGGTTAGATAGGAATGGACACGTAAAAGCTTTTATTCCCTCTTCCTGCTTCTCAAAACCTTCGTATCAGATGACACAGCGCTGTCATTTATTGCCAAGTCACCTCTGATGCTGTGAACTTCTCCCTTGGGCCAGCAGTTATCCACAGCTTGGCACCTTTAAGCTTCTCCACAGACAGTTCTTCCTTCATACTGAAACAGACACAATGAGCAAGGTCTCAATGATCAATTAACTCTTGTGATAATGCCACATGTGATTGACAAAGATTTCCATAACAATTATTTTCCTTTAGCATCATCACAATAACCCCCTCAGTAAACTAAGGTTTTATCTTACACATTTCTGACTTTACAATATCAGAGAATATCTGTGTTTTAATATCATAAATTTAGGCCTTTAACCGTGTAAAATTGTTGGGCTCCTTTCTGGCAAATTGACAACTTTTCACCAGAGGATCTCAAAGTTTTTCTTCTAAATATGTGAAAATCATTTTTGGGGGAAAGTTACTCCCTCGTGGCCACATACATTTTTTGTCTTTTATTTACAATGGCCCTATAACTCCATTGTGCTTTTGAAACTAATATACATCTTAGCAGTTCTTTAATATACATGTAATCCTTCTGAACACTGATCTAAAATCAAGTGTGAATTTTTATTAATAATTTGACGTATTGTTTTGATTGAAGCCGGCCTTTGTTTCTGACGCATCTCCACAAATTAAAATGCAATCATATTCATACCATAGTTGCCAATCTGAATTGCGTCACAATCCTCTCAATGCTGCAAATATTCTTGTTGCTTGTGCAACATTTTCTAGCAAACGTTTTCCCTCCACTCAACTTTCCACTGCCATGCCTGAATGCGGCACTCTGTGAACACCAAGTTCATTTAGCAGAGACCTTATTTATACAGGTTGCTTCGCTCCCATTGTGGAGGGTGTCAGTGATTTTCTGCTGGACTATTGTCAAGTCATTTTTTCCCATCATGGTGTAGGCCATAACGTTACATTTCTGTATTATAAGTCATTTTTATTGGTTTTATATCAAATTCAAACACGCAGAGAAAGCTAATTTGGGGGTTGTTAATAACTAAGCTACGATCATAGGAATTAAAAGAAGTAAAGATGTGACGGTGTGACAGATCTATACCACAGTTTAATGTTTTGAACTGAACTACTAAAGATGTACTTAACTTTTTGGTGATATTCTAATTTATTGAGATGCGCCTGTACCTCTGTACTAATATGCTGAACTGAAACATTCGCTGACCTTACCTCTGTATCTTCCACTGCGCCCTCAGTCTCTTCTGCATGGACTTGTAGCCATTGTTGGTGCCAAAAACCTCTCTTTTAGAAGCGTTGAAGATTATGAAGCTCTGTTGTTCTTTCTCCATCACCAACAATGTGCTAACGTAGACTGTGTTTTATTTGCTTCCGTACACCTGAAAGACAATTTACACTGAATGTTAGACAACGCTTAGTGCCTTCAGCATGCCTTCTATCTGTAGCATTCAATGCTAACAGTACTGTTAGCACGACTGCGCTTCGTACAACTTAAAAAAATTAAGTCAGCATTGTTTTCCTCACGTCACAACAGCCTATTCTTTTGTTTGAGAGAAAGATGTTTTCAGTCCGCAGCAATAAGCGGACGGAGATCCAAAACCGAGAAGCTAACGTTAGCCGCTGTCAGTAGCTAACGCTAGCGGCGTTGTAAGCCGTCAGTAGTCAGCTTTCCGGATATATGATTAAATACAGCCCTCAGGTAGGAGGTTAAAGATAAGACTTACATTCAGGAAAATATTAGTTTGGTACGTAATGTTATTAAGCGTTAACAAAATATCTTAATGCTGCCTAAGAAGCGATGCATCATGGGAAATATTGGTAACTAAGGGCGCGAACTACATAGCAACCGAGTGGCGTAGGATGTGTCCAGTGAGATCTGTAGAGGGCGCTGGAGGTGTCAAAACAGGAGCTTCTTTTTTCATTTTTAACGGCAGCTTGCATCCAAAATGTTGCATTACTGTCACCTATTGGATCGTATTTTAATTCCATTTCTTTAAAAAAAATTAATATTCTCTTAATAACACCAGTTTCTCGAGAATCGAAATATCTTTCCCCTCCCTTCAACTTTATTTAACCGAGTAAGGAAATTTCCAAACCTCAGTTCTCTAATAGGCCTTCTGCCCATTTCCCCACACCCAGTTTTCTTCTCTGATTCACATTGCCTACTTCCCACAACTAATAAACACATGTTCTACACCAAATTTACCAGAGGGACCAAGGTGAGACCAGTGTTTCATTAGGGCACAGAGCAAAAGAAACAAACAAAATAAAAAGAAACAACAAAAAAGGGCAATATTTTACAGTTTAATATATTAAGTTAGCCAAAAGTGCAACATCTTTCTATTTAATTCATTGGAAAAGTACACTTCTGAAGGTGAAAAAGAAAATTCTTCGAAGAAACAAAGGAGTCATGGTTTCTGTGCCAGTGCATATCATCATAAGACATGGATTTAGTATTATCTCTTCAGTACAGGGAGCATACACTTTTACAGTAGACATGGACGGTTCTAGACAGGGGCCAGGACCAGTTCTACAGGGGCTTTGGCCCCTCCTGGCCCCTGTCTAGAACCATCCATGTCTCTTTAGTAGGGATGTACATTGGCAAGAATCTGGTGATACGATATGTATCACAATACACGGGGGACGATACAATATATTGCGATACTATGAGTAAGACTACATATTGTGATTTTTAAAACTTAATTTAACTGTAGAAAAACTGTCTCAGCTTTCTAAACACTCCAACCTGTTTCATACTTTAACACATCCAGTTTTATTAGGCACGTTTATTTGTATAGCACAATTCATGTTATAGGACAATTCAAAGTGCTTTACATAAAACATCATAAACATTACAGCAGGGTGCAGAAAAAGCAAAAGTACAGGAATAAAAACCATGATTTAAAATGAACCCCCCCCAAAAAATCTATCTTAAAAGAAGCCGTGCAGATTTAAAACTTAGAATAAAAACCTAATCAAAAGCAGCTGAGAACAGGTGGGTCTTTAACCTGGATTTAAATAAACTGAGTCTTTCAGCTGATCTGAGGCTTTCTGGGAGTTTGTTCCAGACATGTGGAGCATAGAAGCTGAACGCAGCTTCTCTATGTCTGGTTCTGACTCTGGGAACTGATAAAAGAGCGGATCCAGATGTCCTGAGGGGTCGAGTAGTTTCATACTGGGTCAGGAGATCACTGATGTATTTTGGTCCTAGACCATTCTGAGCTTTATAAACCAGCAGCAGAACTTTGAAGTCTATCCTCTGACAGGCAGACAGCCAGTGTAAAGACCTCAGAGCTGGACCGATGCGGTCCACTTTTTTGGACTTAGTGAGAACTGGAGCAGCAGAGTTCTGGATGAGCTCCAGTTTCCTAATTGATTTTTTAGGTAGACCTGTAAAGACGCTGTTACAATAATCAAGCCGACTAAAGATGAACGCATGGACTAGTTTTTCCAGGTTCTGCTGAGACATCAGATCTTTTATCCTTGAGATATTCTTAGGTGATAGTAGGCTGATTTTGTGATTGCCTTAATGTGTTTTTCAAAGTTTGGGTCTGAGTCCATCACTATACCCAGATTTCTGACGTGGTTGGTGGTTTTTAGTTGTATGGACTGAAGCCCTGTGGTGACCTTCAATCTTTTCTCTTTAGCTCCAAAGACAATTACCTCCGTTTTGCTTTTGTTCAACTGCAGAAAATTGTGGCACATCCAGTCATTAATTTCCTCAATGCATTTGCCAAGAGCCTGTACAGGCCCTTGGTCTTCTGGTGACATTCTAATATATATCTGTGTGTCATCTGCGTAGCTATGGTAACTTATATTGTTGTTATTTATTACCTGTGCCAGTGGGAGCATATCGATGTTAAACAGAAGAGGTCCCAAGATGGAACCCTGGGGAACTCCACATGTAATTCCCGTCTGCTCAGATGTAAAGTTACTTATTGACACAAAGTACTTCCTGTTCTCTAAGTACGTTTTGAACCAGTTTAGTACAGTGCCAGAGAGACCCACCCAGTTCTCCAGTCGTTTGAATAAAATAACGTGGTCAACTGTATCAAATGCAGCACTGAGATCCAGTAAAACTAACACTGACATTTTTCCACTGTCAGTATTCAAACGGATGTCATTGATGACTCTGGTCAGAGCAGTCTCAGTGCTGTGGGGCTGTCTAAAACCTGACTGAAAGACAGCATAGCAGTTGCTTTGTCTTAAGAAGTCATTTAGCTGATGAAAAACAGCCTTTTCAATGATCCTACTTAAAGCAACACTAAAGAGTTTTTAGTTTTTGTTACCTTAAAATAATGTTTCCGAACTCGTGTCAGTGGTTGATCAACTCATAACAGGGTGAAACGGCACTTCCACATTCGCTTTGCGGCCCTCTATCGGCCATAACAGCACTATGTAAGTTTGGGTCGTCGGGTAGCGGTTTTGTAGTTCAAATGCAACTTGCTTTACGGCAGGCTTCACAACAGCCGGTAGGTGGAGCGTCCTGCAAGGTTCTCTGGGTGGAGCGTAGTCGGCAGGTACATATAAATGGAAGATACCTAACAGCAGGTAGATTGAACAATTGTCATCATGACGGAGCAGAAATTGTATTCATCTGTACACCGGTGTTCCGACTGTCTGTGCTACCCGCATGAACATTTCGATGTTACGTCACAATCCGCTTGCTCAGCAAATCTGTCATCAAGAATTCCTATCTGGAAGATCCATTTCATCTGTTTTATTTCTTTGAAGTTTAGTTTTTTTCAAATTATTTTATTACTGGCTAATTTTTATTCAAAATATTTTAAGGAAAGCTACTAGTTTCAAGTTTACATGACAACCCTTGTATGTTAGTCTCACTTCTGTGATATCGTTACACTGCATGTAAACAAGTCCCATTAATTAGAGTCGTAGAGTAAATGCGGTGTATTCTGTGGGCTATTTGTGCTTATAATCATAGGCTACTACATTTTAATATTTTGGAGTAATAATACTGCTATCTGCTCTATGTCTTACTGGCTTGGTTTATATTCATTAGCTGCTTTACAAACTAATAACAGACTTCCAGAGTGTGCTATTCATCTATAGGCCTATTTAACAGGTAGGATCTTCTGATCAAGGTTTTTAGTGCATCTTTATGTGCTAGTTTAGCTTCATATTAAACGGGTAGCATGTTCTGTGAATTGAAAGAAAACATTTCATTATTCATAATTTTTTGCTATGTTAGGCATTCCTGCTAAACTGCAACCTAAATCCCGTCACTTGAAAAATATTTTCCGATGATTATGTTTAACATCAAAGCTAACAGTTGTTGTTTTCGGCATGTAAATATACTTTTCGTGGGGTAGCACCGACAGCTGTGTGCTACGGTAGGACATTCTGAGGAGGTAGCACAGATCGTCAGAACAGAGTGGTCAGCCATATAATAAATGGCTGACAGCTCTACGCCGCCATACATATGACATACTGAAATATAGAAAATGTACCTGGGATGAAGACATTTGACACTAAACAAAGGCTGCCCAAGATGTGAAACTCTAACGTTAGAGGGTATCGCTAGTAAATGTGAATCCCCTGGTGTAACCATAACAGATTTTACGACAGTAGTAGAAAACAATACATTTTCCCAACTGTAGGGGGACCCCGAGAGCAAAACTTACTTAGTGTTGCTTTAAAAATGGAAGATTGGAGATGGGCCTGTAGTTGTTCATTTGTGTCTTGTCCAGATTGTCTCTTTTCAGCAGGGGTTTAATTACAGCTGTTTTCAGGGGCTCTGGGAAAACACCCGACATTAAAGATGAGTTCACAATCTGTAACAGATCTGACTCCAAGATCTTTGAGACCTTTTTGAAAAAGCCTGTGGGCAGGATGTCTAAGCAGCAAGAGGAGGAGTTCAGTTGACGTAAGATGTCCTCCAGATCTTTGCTGTTTAGGAGATAAAACAGTTTCATGGTGTTTAAACGGATTTTCCGTGGACACTGTACATAACCTGAACCTGCCGTTGATGAACCAACCAGTTGTCTAATATTTTGGATTTTGTCTGTGAAGAATTTGGCAAAGTCATTGCAGGCCTCGGTGGAATAAAGTTCAGGTGCTACTGACACAGGAGAGTTTGTTAGGCTGTCGACAACAGCAAATAATGTGCGAGCACTATGACTATTTCTGGTGATGATGTCAGAAAAATATGACTTCCTTGCATTCCTCAGTTGTTAGTTATAAGAGTGAAGTTTCTCTTTCTAGATGTCATAATGAACCTGAAGTTTTGTTTTCCTCCATCTGCACTCGGCTTTCCGACACTCCCTTTTTTCATTTCTCACCAGTGTGGAATTTCTCCATGGAGACTTTTTCCTTCCAGAGATAACCTTCACCTTAGTGGGAGCAATAGTATCCGTAACATTTAATATTTTAGCATTAAAGCTGTTGACAAGTTCATTGACTAAACCCCCAGACAGGGGAGGTGTTAGAGAGAAGACCTGGTTAAAGATGTCACTAGTGTTTTCAGTTATACATCGTTTTGTGATAACCTCTGTTAAAACATTTAGGTAAACCAAAATTATACTCTCAAAGAAAACACAACAATGGTCAGACAAGCCCACATCACGCACATTAATCTTGGAAATGCCCAGACCCTTCGAGATCAGTAAGTCCAAAACATGACCCTTATTATATTACTAGATCTAGTCGATCCACTGGAACGAAGAAGGTGAAAACAGCCACAAACTACCAGTTATACTTTTAGTTTTACTACAAAAATTACTGTCAACATTTATGTCTCCATTCAAATTCAAAAAAATTAAATGTAAATAAAAATCGGTACATTGCTTTTGAATATCGATACAATATGGTGACATGAAAATCGCGATATATCGATATAGCATTACACAACTTAAATAAATTAGTTGTTTCTCCATCTTAAAGAGGGTGCCCTTCAAAAAACATTGACCAGCTTTTCTTATATCTCTAATTTTCTCTTCCCTTCTGCGTATCAATCTATTTCTTGTAAAGTTCACTTCATTTTGAACTCTATATTGATGCCCTCCTTTTAACACTTCCCACAGCATTTTCAATAATGTCTTACTTTCCCTTCAAACTATACATTTACCCTGAAAATGTGTATTTACTTTTTTATGGCTTCCTTTGTCATACTATCTGCTATTTCATTACCATAAAAATTTCAACATGAACAGGAATTTACATTAATGCTATGGTTTTGTTCAGTCTCTGATGGGCAAAATTGATTTCATATACTATATTGCGAGGATTACTCAAACTTCCCATTTCAGTACTTAATAATGTTGACAAAGTATCACTTTAGATGATTCACTTTCCTACTTTACTGTTCTCCACCAGTTATTTTAACATAACTCTACAGTAGATATACGCAATAAAAAGAAAGAAAAAAATGTTCTTTTTGAAAACTTAACTGATTGCTTCTGTATTTTGGGTAGCTTTGTGTATTAATGCATCTTGCTTCTCTGGGGGTAAACTTTTATTTCATACTCTCTTACTTTGTCCACAGAAAAGGGATTCTGTAAAGAATTAAGCAAAAATGTTGTTCACTTTTAAAGCCAGATATTTACATACACCGTAAAATAGGAAGGACTGCAGAACGGAGCAGTTTGTAGAACTGTGGCCGTACAGAAAGAAGGTTCTGGGTTCAAATCCTTTCAGCATGGAGTTTGCATGTCCTCCCTGTGCATGCGTGGGTTATTTCCTGGTACTCTTGCTTCCTCCCACAGTCCAAACATGACTCTAGGGTCAGGTGCTCTCTCAGAATTGCCCTTAGGTATGCGTGTACTTGGTTGTTTGTTCTGTGATGGAGTGGTGACTTGACCATTGACTGGTCATTGGGGCTGCACAGTGGTGGAGTTGGCAACTCTGTGGGTAGAGGGGTATGTTTATGAATTAGCTGATATGTCATTATCAACCACCCAAGGTCATTAAAACTCTTAAAGAAAATAGAAATGTATTCTCTTTGCCAGAGCTGCAAGAACAAGAACATTTCTGGCCAGGGTATTCCACACTCTACAGGAGCAGAGCAGATTTCCCGGGAAGTCTTCCTAACTGAAGCATAAGCACTTCGGGTTTTCCAGACAACACACAAGAAAAACAAGCTGCAAGATCTCCAAAACCGTGGTCGAAAGAACGGAATAAAGTCCTTTTTAAAAAATGTGGAACAAGTGTGTGGTGTAAATATGTTAGTTTTCTGCAGGAGTTATTCAGTTGATTGAACTGGAGGTGTTTTCCCCTCATTCCCACAGGAACATGACATAAATCATACATTATCACCTTCATGTCCTGCTAGCTCCCCCTTTTTGAAAGGTTCTCCTCAACGAGGCAGTGATTAGTGCCAACATTCTCCTCTTACTACCCCAGTCTCTGAGTTCCCAGCTGCTATTCTAAGCACATTAAAGATGCCAGATCCGATCCTTTGTACTGTAAATGTTTCTGTATCTGTGGGTATTTACAGAATCACTGGATGTATAAGCAACTAAAAGAGTCAGAATAAAACCCAAATAAGTAGACAGCCTCTTGTCTATTATCAGTGTTTCGTTGGAGTACTGCCTCAGCTTGTCCTGGTGAGATGATGGTATGAGCAAAACTCCAAGACATTGTCACTGAGTTATTCTGCAGATGCTATTTAAACCAGTTCTCCAAATTGACAGTCAAATGGAAAACCTGATGCTTTGTTTAAATTAAAATATACTTTATTAATCCCAGAAGAAAATTAAATGTTGTAACTTCAATTATCCAACTTTATTCAAAGAGGTGCAGTAGAAGCTAATGGCTGTGGGCAGGAAGGATCTCCTGTAGCGGCCTGTATTACAGCCACTCTGAAGAAACCTCTGACTGAAGACTCTCCATTGTTGTAGTCGAGCAGTCTCAGGAAGAGGTTTCTCTGGGTTGTTTTTCCATTTAATGAAGCCTTCTTTGCACCATCATCGTTATAAGTTTTATGTGAAAAGTAGGAAAATTGCCCCTAATCTGAATGATGGCACCAAAAAAAAAAAAAAAAAAGATGCCACCTAATGTGTTCTTCACCCTCGCCCTGCTGATGCAGATGCTTTCGGCAAAGCGCAAAATGTTGATTTCTCACACACATTAACCATGTCACACAGGCCTTCAACTTAAAACCCTTTATTACAACTAAAAATGTGCATCATTTGGTTTTTATCCTCTTACATATTCAAGCTAACCACAAAGAAAATATTGGCATTAGTACAATAATTATGACATCATCGACTTCTGGGATACCCCCCCCTAAGGAAGGGTTAGTAATCATAAGCAGTCATCAAACCAAGCTACCATGTTTTGGGTTTGATGTTATCAAGGCACCACAGGTCAGAAATATTGCAGCAAAATCTTCAACCAAAAGGAGTCGCTACTGTAGAAATCAGCTCAGGTGATACAGTTGCATGAATGCTTCCAAGACTAAGAAAAAGCTCAGTAACCTTTTCAGATTTTGGGAATGTTAACTAAATAGTTTCCTTCATCCAATCATTAATAAATAACTTATTTATTTGAACTCATGGTAAAATTTAAACATTTCAAGATGAAATACAATATAAATTAAACACAATTAGGAACAAATGAACATAATCTGCAGTGTTTTTCATATCCTAGGATATAATCTGGGTGGTGCTTCCCTGGAGTTTAAGTGGTGAACGTTTGCAGCCAAGTGATGCTTATCAAACGCAATCGATTAGCTCGTCGTCGTTATCAGTGTTACCGTCTCTGTGAATGGAGGAATTCTGCTTCCTGGTCGGGAGCATGCAGGTGTGTGTTAACAGAACGCCGAGACGGAAAGACATCAATAGTGACCTTAGAAAAGCACATCAGTCTGGGAAGGGTTAGAAGAGCATTTCCAAACAATCTGAAGAAAGAAACTGATTCAGACCTGATCTTTTTTTTTAAACAAACAGTAGAAGTAATTTTAATTATAGCGTTATAATAAAATATTAAAAAGCAAGGACGCTATAGTTTGCTGTCCTCGGCGACTGGTTTCACTCTCAGGACCCCCTCCTGGGAACACGAGGCAGCCAGCACCCCATCTCTTCTCCACAGTCGGCCCTGAGCCAGCCCTCTGCTGCTACCTGTGGCAATCAACAATAACACACATGCAAAAAAAAAAAGAAAGAAGGTAGGTTTCAAGTGGAAACACACAGCCGACTGAGCTGCCTCGGCGGAGGTTGCTTTTCTAGTTTTTAATATGTTTTATTAACAGTATTACATTGTTTCATGCACATTTTCTACATTTTTAAATCATCACCTTGAATAGAAACAAAATCTAGAAAATCACTGCACTCAGTTCTTTTAATCAGAGTACACCATTTTGAAGACCTGTACAGTATTTTTATCTTATGTTGTAAATTTTTCCTAACCCTACGGTGTGTTATGCTTCCATTTACCTTTAACTTTGCTGTACAGTGGTGCCAAACAACTTTTTGCCCCACCGTATTTAGCTAACCAGAGTTAGGTGTCCGATTTCCACTTCAACCTGCTCATACAGAGCAAACAGTTTCATTTGAAAAAAAAACTAACTTTAAAATACAGACCTTTACAAATATCTTAAAGCAAACATTAAATCATTTATAGAATTCAGAATCGTTCGGATTAACATCGGTGCGCTGCCCAGCAAATATACAGTAGATCCTTACCTTCACTCTTAAGGCTTTTCCACCAAAAAAAGAACTGGTGCTACGGTATTCACAACCTTGAACTTTTACACATTGCTACGGTACAACCTCATCTTCAATGTACTACACAGAGGTTTCATAAAATAAACCAAAAAGTGGATAATTGTAAAGAGGAAAGAAAAGGATTTTCAAAGTGTTTTCTAAAATGCATTTGTACTAAGCCCTTATATTGGTCTTTTTCCACCCAAAAAGAGCTGGTGCCAGTTGGGAAGTGGGCGAACAAAGACGTTTTACCAACTGACTATTTAATCGTGCCCTAACAAGTACCGTTGTTGAGCTTCCACACTTTGCTGGGTTTGCAAAGGTGTGTACATAACATGTTGTTGGTTTCGTAACAACGGACACGAATGAAAATAGAGGTTGTGTGTTTCGCTACACTAAGCTTCTGTAATCCCACCCCGACACCTAGGTTGGGTCACCACGCGGGCGGGGGAGAAGGCCGTTTTTAGCTAGCACCACCTCTGGCATGGCATGGTTTGAAACCAGGGTACAGGTGCTATGGTGCTGGAAAACCAAAGAGCCGGTGACCAGGCAGGCTCTGGCACCGAACTAGCACTGGAACCAGCTCGGTGGAAAAAGGCCCTCAGATTTCTAAAAAGCTCAGAAACAGACAAACTGAAAAGGAGACAAAAGACAACAACTTCTGCCTACTGGTTATCTGACGTTTAACACTACTTAACAAGCTCGCCCTCTCTCACAGTCAGAAAGAACTACAGATATTTCTCACCTTGTTCTAGAAAAGCAGTGGCAGGACCTAAATAAGGCCGATCAATCTGTGTCCTTGGTAGGGGTGCACCGATCCCACTTTTTCAGTCCCGATACCGATGCCTGGGCTTTGTGTATCTGTTGATACCCGATACCGATCCGATACTATTGTTGAATTATTAATAAACTGTATACCCTCCACCTTATACCTTACTTGAAGAGACTAAAGGTACCAGACTTTACTAACTAAACATAACTAAGACTTCTTTTTTCCTTTTTGACCCCGCTGCTTTTGTTTTGCAGAGGTGCAGGAATTCAGCGTGCTCCTTGGCATAGTGTTTCTGGATGACCTTGATTAAACTGGTAGTGCTGTACTTTGCAGTAATGCCACATCCCCTCGAAACATTTACTTTGCAGACATTGCAAACAGCCGACGAACTAGTTCGCGTGGCAAGCGTGAAATATCTCCACACAGCCGACCCTCTGGCTCGCTCCATGTTGCTTCTAGCATGTGACACACGTGAAGCTGACGCATGAAATACGTTCTGCTGCGACGAAAAACAAAATCAAAAACCTGGATCGGCCAGTGGATCTGTTCATTTTTCCGATCCCCGATCCAGCTATTTTGTCAGTATCGCGGCCGATATCCGATCCTAATATCGGATCGGTGCACCCCTGTTCCTTGGTTTAAGTCACTGAGGAGACGTACAATTATATAGAAAACATAACAAGCTTTTAAAGCTTTTTAACAAACCCCAGCTTAAAGGTTCAGGTAATACAGCACCTATTATCATCACGGCCGGTGCCGTCGGCTCAGGAAAAATTAGAGCAGTGTTACATTTTTATTATTTACAGAAGAAGAGTCACTATGGAGAACCTGGCACCCCAAAGGTCCCTGTTCCACTGCTTGAAAAGGGGCTGACTCACACACTAATTGAGCGTTTTCACCGCTTTCGTTTAGAACGAACTGGTTCAGGTAGGGGAGGACTGTGACCACACTGACCTGCCCACGGGCTGTCGCACTCGTACAGCATCCACTCGTCGCTGCGGAAGGTGCTGTGGAACCACATGGCGTGGTCCAGGGAGGCCGTGAAGCGAGCCTTGTACTTGGAGTACGGCAGCAGTACCGTACCCAGCAGGGCAAAGTCCGACACATAGGCGGCGACGCAGCAGTGCAGCTTCATGTTACCTTCACCTGCAAACGCACACATTCATCTTAAACCCTTTTCCTTTGCCGTTATTGGTCGTTTAGATTTTTCCACGGGCGTCTCACCAATATGTCCTCGTGCTCTCGCCCAGAACACCCTCCTCGCTTCTCCTGGAACATATCTGTGGAAGTGTGCCGGGCTGACGGGCTTCACCTCAATGGGCACCTCAGTGGCCAGAAGTTTGTTGAGGCCTTGTTTGGCACTCTCCGTCAGGTCGGGTTTACTGGAAAACACATTCAGAATGGAGTAAAGAGTGTGTTTGTTGTAGAATTGCGCAGCTCAGGGCAGAAGCATGTCGGGGCGGCTCTGTTACTTTTTTCTGATTTGTTCTTTTTCTAGACTTTTGTTCTTTTTTTTAATTTCTTTGATTTTGAAGCTTTGCTTTTTTTAGGACAAATATTCCCTCTGGTTTTGGATCCTGTGCAGCTTACTATTGGACAGCTGTCATGTTGCGTAGCCGTGGCAACAAGGTGGGTTTGTATTGGTTAAGTAACCGGGAGCTAATTGGCATTCCAAAAGCTCAAACAATACCTGAACAAAGAACCCAAATCCCAGAGGAGAAAAGGAGGATTCATGGATGCAGAGCAGGAGCCACGATAGAGAAAGGAGGAGGCAGGTCGAACCATCTCTTCTATCCATCATGGAGGGAAAGGATCATGTGCCTGCCTCCAACGTCTCTATCTCTGCCCGGCTTTCAAACCTTAAGGCCAGACAGAGACTTAAAGAGAACGGATGGTGTCACCCAGGACATGTTACCGTGGAACATCGTCCCTGATTTTGAGCTGTTAGCCTGTCATGACAGTCTTCAGTCAGAGACATCTTCAGATTCGTTGAAAGACGGACTGCTACCGGAGATCCTTCCAGCCCACAGCATCACCATCCACATCGTCTCTAGTGGTAGATGTTCCGCTCGTCCTGAGCTCGGTTCTGCTGAAGGGCAACCGCACCGTCCAGGACTGGATGCAATCAGCTGGGCTTCTATAGAGAGCTTCTCACAAAGCAGCATCATACAAGCAACTCAATATCACTGGTTTATTATATATGTAAGATCAAGTTGGACTGAATGTAACTGGACCTGACACGGACTACATCAGTGTTCCCCAACCCTGCTCCCCAAGGCACACTGCCCTGCATGTTTTAAATCTTTTTCCCACTTTGACACCTGATTCAGATGATTGCAGCCATCATTTAGAATCAGGTGCGCTGAAGCAAGGAAACATCTAAAACATGCAGGGCACCGTGTTATGAGGAGCAGGGTTGAATAAACACCGGGCTATATGACTAGACTGAATGAAGTGACTGATTTGAACTGAGTGTGGACTGAATTGGGACCAGCTCGGACGGTTTGTTTCGTCTCGTACAGTTGATTATGGTGATGTTTGCTGTGAGTTGGAGATTTATAAAGGGAGATGAAAAAGCTTCATTTTGAGTTCAGTAAAAAGCAGAGCAAGCTTAAAGACAGATGCTTTGATCCACACACACACAGGCACGAGCATCACATCCCACCTAATGAGGGGTCGGTTCGCGGGGGCAGCAGGGAGACCCATACTTCCCAGCCCAGCAGAGAAACGGAGTCCCTCCATTGTGTCCTGGGTCTTCCTCTGGGTCTCCTCCTGGTGGGATGTAGTTGGAGAACACCTCAGCAGGGAGGCGTCCTAACTAAATCCCCGAGCCACCTCGACTGGCTCCTCTCGATGTGGAGAGCGGTCTGACCTTCGGGTACAGAAGCTAGTTCTAGGGACCTGGATCTTGAAGTTCTCTAGATTCAAAACTACTACCTCTATCAATTAACCTGCAGCACATTTTATATTTAACCGGTCCATTATAGCTCATTTTACCCAGAAGAGTTTGTAGTTCTTAGAAAGAATATCTGAATCAGCCGGTCACCCTTCAGAGAAAACCAGCCATTAAAAAGGGGCTGTACCTGAGATAATGCTGGATAAGCTCCTCAACGGTGAGCAGGTCTTCAGGCTGAGGAACCACCGGCATGGGGAACTGGTGCTGCAGGGGGCTCGGCTGCAGCACCTGGAAGGATGCCTGGCAGATCAGGATCGGTTGTCCGTGCTGGATGGCTTTCACGGAGCGCACCGTGAAACTGCGGCCGTCTCTGGTGCGGTCCACCTGGTACAGCACTGGTACCTTAGGGTCTCCTGAAAAACAAACAAACAAACAAAAAATTAAAAACGGCTGATTCTTTTACAGGAGTGGTTCTGCTTTTACATACATCCTGAAACGTTTGATTCTGTCGCTCCTGCAGCTAAAGGAAAGGTTCACGAATACTCAGCTAATCTACAAGAGATTATTAACCCCCAACAGACACTTTACTTAGATGGAATAAAATTTATGAGTTATAAATGTACCAATAAACATATTAGAAGATGCTTTTATAGCAAAAGGAAAATAACCCCACATGGAAAGACTAATTGGAACTTCCTCTTTAGTGATATAAACTGGAGTAAAGCTTGCTTCTCCAATTTAAATTTTTAATCTCAAACAAAATTGGAGAAGTACATCTCAAGCTTTTGCATAACATCTACCTACTAATGCATATGTATCGAAGTTTTCTGACTTTGATGATAGTTGTAGCTTTTGTAAAAAAGATAGAGAAAATATCATCCATGTATTTTATAAGTGTGTATCATATTTTGGAAAGATTTGGAAAATGTTCTTTTAGCTAACACTACTGTTCTCCTCTCACAACAATAAATTTAACATAATTATTCTATTCATACTATTAGGTAAATTCCATATCCATAAAGCCATAATGTCTAAAGCAAATCCCTAATTTCTATTATTTTTAATCGAATTGAAAATATATTTTGAGTCTCTATTATACTTTGAATCTAATAAGAAATGCGTTCCAGCTATTGAATTTTATTCAAATTATATTCAGTGATCGTGTCTGCCTTTAAATTTGTTCTTTAATTTTAATATCATTATCAATTATTTCCTCTTATCAGACCTACTTATTGATTTATTTCAGTTATTTTTTATCATCTGTATATTTCTTATAATATTTACCTGCTATATTTTATTTATTTAAAAGGTTTTGGTAATGTATGTTTTTATATAATAATTTCGCCTTTGCCTTTGTCATAGTTTGGAATGTGTGTGGCTGTGTGTTTGTTTTTTGTTCCTCTTTTCTATTGTTATCATATTTAAATGATAAATAAAAAGGTAAAAAAAAAAGAAAAGAAAAACGAGTACTCAGCTCCAAGTCCTACCTGCTCGTACAAAGTAGCAGTGGATGGAGTGGGCGTGGAGATTGTCACCGACAGATTTGGCAGCAGCCACAAGAGCCTGACCGATGATCTGACCTCCAAATAGGCGCTGGGTGCGGGGCACCCAGTGGTGCGTTCCCCTGGCGAAGAAAGAGGCGGAGCTGATATGAAAACACTTTCAGCAGATCCAGTTGCTCATGTCTTAAATGATAACCTAAAATATATTTTTCAACCCGTTTATTTATATTTGGAGCGTTTTAATCGGGCAATGAGACAGCCACCTAACCTTTTCCTCCAAGCATCGGTTAGTGGCATTTTACTTCTCCAAATCATGCTCCAAACCCACAATTGTAAAAAAAACAACCAAAAAATCCATCCTTTGAAAACGTCAAAAAGTGAACTAGAACCAACCCGAACTGATTTCGCTCTCATGCTGTCGAGTAGAGGCGTATTGTTACCGATAGAGGTCAATGTCGAGCTGCTCCAGGTTTAAAACGCTGGTCACCAGGACGCTTCTGAGGTCCTGCGGATACTGAGCCGCAGGGCAGTCCGAGCTGTCATCCTCAGCGGAGATATCAGTTAACCTATTAACAGCGCTGCCACTCTCGCCAACCTCCCCTTCGGCCATGTTTGTTTACCACTTCTTCTTGTTTGCTTCAAAGCCCGTTGTCCGTCAAAATTATTGCTCTTTACTGCCTCCCAGTGGTGGAACAAAAAGTGTGCCGTCTCACTCATTGTTTTTTCAAAATTTCCAGCGAGTTTTATATTTAAAACTTTGATTTATTAAGATAATAAATTCCATACACTAATATCATAATTTATTAGTGTAGGCTACTCCTTTTACTTTTTCACATTTAATCAGATTAAAATTATAAAAAGGATTAACTGGAGACCAACACAAAGCGCTACATAATTGTGAAGCAGTAGGAAAGCGATGTTTGTTCTCTAAATATTTTACAAGGAAAAATCTGAAAAGTTCTTGGATTCATATTCAGCTCTCCTAAGTAAACTTTGTAGAAGCACCCTTCACTGCAATGTTTTTGGGGGTAGCTTTGCACATTTCGTCCTATTCTTCGTTGAGAAACAGCTCAGTCAGATGGGATGGACAGTGTCTGGGAATATCAATTTTCACATTTCGCCACAGTTTCTCTAATCCAGTGTTTCCAGACCCTGGTCCTCAAGGCACAATGCCCTGCATGTTTAGAATGTTTCCCTGCTTTAACATGTCCGAATTAGATGACTGCAGCTCAGGGATAGCCTGTTAACCAGCCATCAATCGAAAACAGGTGTGCGGAAGCAGGGAAACATCTAAAACATGCAGGGGAGTGTGGCTTAAAATGCAGGGTTGAAAAACACGGCTTTCATAAAATTAGGTGAGCCCTTTGACTGGGTCATTCTAAAAAAAATGATCATAGTAAACTAAGTTATTGTAGAATTGGCTGCATGGAGTGGGTTGTTGCTGTATTTAGCTCCATCCTTCTCCCAGCAACTCTGAACAGTCTTCTTGTGATCGATAAAAAAGAAAGAAAAAGTCCTCCCATCATGATTCACAGGGGAGGGACAGAGTATTTAGGGTAATGTAGGTTGATAGTTTTGCACCTCTCATTGTGTGCTGTATGTCTTTCCACAGTGACTTTCTTCTTGCCACTCCTCCATAAAGGCCAGACTTGTAGAGAACATGACAAATAGTTGTCCTCTTAACAGATGGATCTCTGCAGCTCCTCCAGAGTTACCGTAGGCTTCTTGGTTTCTTCTCTCTTTGCCCGACCTGTCATTTCAGGTTGTTTGTAACCTAACCCTGCTTTAAACTTCTCCAAACTTTATCCATAACCTCTCTAGTCTCCATGATGCAGTTTGTTCACTACCTTTCTCTAACAACACAAAGTCCTTCACAGAACAGATTAAATTACACACTAGTGACCTCTAAAGGCGATTGGTTGGTTGCGCTTGATTTTATTTAGGGGCACGAGAGTGAAAGGATCTGAATACAAATGCAGACCACACTTTACAGATTTTTTAAAGATATATTTTTCTAATTTTTTGTGAAAGATTTTGAAAACCACGTCTCATTTTCCTTCTTCGTCACAGTTTTATGCTACTTTTGGTTGGTCGATACTTTGGAGCTTGTGGTTGTGGCGGGACAGAATGTGAAAAGGTTCATGTTGTTACAGTTATTTTTGCCAAGCACTGTATTCAGAGATAAAGACACACAAAAATAATTATAGACATACATAATTAAGCAAAGAATACTTTGTGAAAATGCTGGAGATTTCTTTATCACCCAGGTCGTAAAAATCCTATCAGAGAGCAACTACACCTCTCTGTCTTGCTTCTTAAGGACGTTTGTGCTCTGATGGGTTTAGGTGGTCTAACTGAGAGGTGGGGAGGTTGGTGTTTATTACATGACATCAATACCTAAACCTGAAAGAAATGCAGTCCAATTGGGTTCCATACGTCTTAAATGAGAAATAAACGTGGAAGTGAATTTGTTTGTAACACTTGCAGTTAAGCAGAACTAGCTGAGACAGTCCCACTAAATAAAGTTTCAGTAGTTCCTCATTAACTAACTGTTACCAACAGTTGGTTGGTTTGTGTCTCCAGGTAAAGTGCAGCGGGGTGCTAATTAGTCAGCAACCTGCTATCAAGAAAATGTTAACCCAAAAGACGGAGATTTTGTTGATCACGTGAGAGATAGTTATTAAATAGCTTTGCAAAAGGCATATTTCAAAACGATTATTAAAAAGTTCATGTATTTCATCACTCAATTCACTAGGTGAAACACATTACGCAGATTAATTCCACACAGCCTGATATTTTCAAGGCTTTCTTGACAATTTTCTGCTTCCATCTAACGAAAACACGTCATTTAAGATTAGAATATTACATCAGACCAATTAAAAAAAAAACATTTTAAAATACTGAAACGTGGGCTTATTGAAAAATGTTTGTTAGAATCAAAATGTACTTTTTAAGTCAGGCAAACGAGTCTCATCCGAAGCATACTGTATTCTAATTTATTGAATGTGACTGCATTACCCTGACATATGTTCACCTTTGATGTCATATATTAGAATTTGCTCCACTGAATGCATTAAAGTTGACTACACGTCCCCACATAAAGGTCACATTATAGGTCAGATACTGCCAGACATATGCATTTTCTTCCCATTATTATTGTAACAATTGTTTTGTATGCTGCATCCTAGGTGCATGAAGGAGCGTTCTCGCAGGTCCTTCATCCCAGCAGCTGCTCCCAACAAACCCAAAAAATGCTCACATCTCTGCTGTAATTTGCACTGTTTATCTCACCTTAAGTAACATTTCTGCTGCCATTTACAAATCTATTTTTTTTTTACAGTTTATATTTTTTAACTTCTTGTAATTAAATACTTTTACTTTTTAATGCACAACTACATATGCACATTATGTAAATATTTTTTTGATTATTCTACTCAGTTGCACATTCAAATCTGAGTATGCAATTTTATTTTTAATAAGTGCACATTACTTTGGTTTTGTAATTTTGTCCTTTATGTACATACAATATTCTTAATTCAGTTTTTTTAATACTTTTCTTGTGTGAATCCAAATGCTTCTATTATCAGTCACTTTGCTGCTGTTTCAGCTGAATCTTCCCTTTTTGGGACAATAAAGGATTTTTCTACTCTATTCCACAAGTTGTTTGTGCATACGTGCTGACTGCACGTTGTCAAACAGTTTCTATTCTTTAAGAAAAGCGACAATCTTGTGCACAGACAAGAGCACGTTAGATGCTGACATGGTTAGAGTTGCTGGTGGGGTCCCACAGCTTTTGTTAGGATTCAGCGATTGTGTGCTGGGAATGTGGATGTGTTTGTGTCTCCTTACCTCGCTGCAGGGCGTGACGGGCAGGAGCAGTGTCAGCTAATTCTCACCAGACTCATCAGAGCTGCAGCTTAAAGGAGGAGCAGTTCCCTGGGGCACTTCGCCAGATGGTTCACTCATCTATTGGCAACAGGCTGAATTCCAAGAGTTTCTTTTTTTCCACCTAAAGTAGTAGTACTCACCTCCTTTGTCCTTCTTGTGGGTTCAGTGATGTGTATGTGCACACAACCCAACTTCCTGGACAATTCATCTACCTTGGATCGAATATGCACATAATACCCACGTTTCCTCTGCGACAGGACTCTCACCCTTCGAGGTCTAGCTGGGATACTAGCCAACTCTTCCACCCACCACACTCCAAGACCCAGTTGTTCCCTCGGCCCGTGCTCGCCTTCACTCTGGAACCAGACCAAGGCAGCTCTTCACCACACTTTCACCCAGAACAAAAGAATAGCAGATCGGAAAGGCATTCCAGCTCAAGCCTACACTCCAGGTCAGAAAAAAAAGGTCATCATCTAAAGATCTCCCACTCAAATCATGTTCCAGATAGTCTCCTAGATTCCTTGGTCCATTTCCCCATCTACTCCGTCATCAGTCCCTCAGCCGTCAGACTCAAGCTACCTTCCCATCTCCGTATGCATCCAGGATCTCACATCTCCCAAATCAAATCAGTCATCTCCAGTCTTTTGTGATCCTTCTTTATCAGATATGTCTTCATCCACAAGTAAACCCAGAATATAGAACAGCAGTGCTCATCGGCAAGCTTCCATGGCAACACATGACCAGGGGAACTGAAAGAGAAGGAAATGGATATGAGAAAAACAACATCTTTAAGTTAAATTGATCAAATATCTAGCTTCAAACTAAATATTTAGTTCAGAGCTAAATATTTAGGTATGATGCAAATTTACTTGCTCAGCGGAAGTGGACTATCAAAATAAAAGCCAATCAAAAGGGAATACATTTATAAATGTGATTAATGTGGTGCATTGAGAGTAAATAAACAGCAGGTGTTAGTGAGGAGGTAAATCCCTCACAGTTTGATTCTAGGACAGCTGGACTTTGTTTCTGGTCAATCCGATTCATTATAATTGCTGTTAGCTGATGAGAATAAACGCTGAAATGGAACTGAAAGCTGTATGAACAAAGTATCCGTCAGTGATTGCGTAGCTACAGGGTTTTTTTCATTTCTTCTAGCAGATTAGTGTGTGTTATTTCAGCTGAACTGAACAGGATATATGTCACATTAAAAGAAAAAAGGTGTAAATGATTCACGTTGCTCTCATTTTTAATGTCACAAAATGTGTTAACAGGGTTTCGTACACTCTTGAGAGCCACTGCTTGCTACTTTGTGCAGATCAGATAAAACAAACAA
The DNA here is from genome assembly GCA_963556495.2 of Valencia hispanica. Lineage (NCBI taxonomy): Eukaryota > Metazoa > Chordata > Actinopteri > Cyprinodontiformes > Valenciidae > Valencia > Valencia hispanica. Next base: position 48,132,346 of record OY747708.1, read on the forward strand.
AAGGCAACAAAATCCCTTGAAGTTTGGGATTGGTGTGACAAAATGAGAGAGAGGTCAATGAAAGGGGAATGCGTTTGCAAAGCACTGTGGTTACCTCATTTAATGAAGCAAATCTCTCTGGGCTGTGCTAAGCCTTTTTCCAGCGTGAACAGTGCAGTTCAGTTTACCGCCAATTCTACTGTAAGCACATGTCGTCTCAAGGAGCTTTACAAAAACAAAAAGTCAATTCAATCCTATACAGACAGATTCCAAGTCAATTACATCCATTCTGGTTGATCCTAGTTATCCTAGGCCAACGGAAGAACCCAGCAAAGAAAACTGAAAAATCAGGTGCCTAAATACCGAGGCTGGGATGGAAAATGGCAAAACAATAACATAACATGAGCTAATCAGAGGAGATGTGGAACAGCTGTGGCAGAATGTGAGTAGGAAAACCGAGGGAGGAGACTTAAAGGGAGCTGAAGTAAGACTGAATTCAAATTCAATTCAAAATTCAAAAATACTTTATTGATCCCAGAGGGAAATTAAGTGTTGGTATAGCTCATATAATCAATTCTTTAAGGAGTTGTTGTAGATAATGATGGCTGTGGGCAGGAAGGATTTCCTGTAGCGGTCTGTATTGCAGCGAAACTGAAGAAGCCTCCGACTGAAGATGCTCTGTTGTTGTGTGACTGTCTCATGAAGAGGATGCTCAGGGTTGTCCATAATCTTTTTGATTTTATGAAGAATCCTTCTTTGCATTATCATCTCCAGATTTTCCACAGTTGTCCCAAGAACAGAACCAGCCTTCTTTATCAGGTTGTTGAGCCTTTTTAAATCCCTGGCTCTGATGCTGCTACCCCAACAGATGACGGCTGAAGAGATTACACTCTCCACAACAGACTTGTAGAAGATCTCCAGCATCTTGCTGCAAACCTTGAAGGACCTAAGCTTCCTCAAGAAGTACAGTCTGCTCTGTCCCTTCTTGTAGACGGCTTCACTGTTGCGCCTCCAGTCCAGTCTGTTGTCAAGGTGAACTCCGAGGTATTTATACTCCTCAACCACCCCCACTTCTTCTCCCATGATGGAAACAGTGTTTGACTTGTCCCTGTTTCTTCTGAAATCTACAATCATCTCCTTTGTTTTGTTCACATTCAAGGTGAGACGATTGTTTCCACACCATGTCACAAAGCGGTCCACCAACTCTCTGTATTCAGCTTCTTGTCCATCTCTGATACACCCGACAATTGCAGAGTCATCTGAGTATTTCTGCAGATGACAGGTCTCTGATTTGTACTGGAAGTCTGAGGTGTACAGAGTAAAAAGGAATGGTGAGAGTACGGTCCCCTGTGGTGCTCCTGTGCTGCTGACCACCTGGTTTGACACGCAATTCTTCAGTCTCACAAATTGTGGTCTATTGGTCAGGTAGTCATTGATCCAGGCGATTGTTGAGGGCTCCACCTGTGTCTTCAGGAGTTTCTGACAAAGCAAATCAGGCTGAATTGTGTTAAATGCACTGGAGAAATCAAAGAACATGATCCTCACAGTGCTGCCTGCTTTGTCCAGATGACAGTGGGTTGGTTGAAGTAGGTGGATGATGGCATCTTCAACTCCAACTCCACAGCGATAAGCAAACTGCAGTGGGTCCTGATACGTTCTTGTTTGCTTACTCAGGGGTGCCAACAGGAGTCTCTCCAGGACCTTCATGATGTGGGATGTCAGGGCAACGGGTCTATAGTCATTGATGACTGATGGGTGAGTTCTTTTGGGTACTGGAACAAGGCAGGATGTCTTCCACAACACTGGAACCTTCTCCTGAGTTAAGCTAAGGTTGAAGAGGTGCTGCAGAATCCCACAGAGCTGCTCTGCACAGGCCTTCAGGACTCTGGGGCTGACACCATCTGGACCTGCAGCCTTGTTCCGGTTCAGTTTCTCCAGCTGCCTCTTCACCTGACTTTTGGAGACAGACAAGTGGGAGGGGGAGGCAAAGGGGGTAGCAGCATTTCCTGACTTGGTTGAAAGGATCTACAAAGGCAGATATTGTTCTCTTTATTATTATTGCCCCTGTTGAATTAATAATGGTGACAATCAAGGAGTGTAAGTTTCCTAAATTTGACCTCTAATTGTGTTGCTTGCTTTAAAGCCATGAGATCACAGAGAATAACACATTTCGTTATTAAATCTGTTGTAAGGAACAGTCCACTCCTATCCCCCCACGTCTAACTCAAGGGTGCGATGAGGAGAAATGAAAGGAAAAGACTGGGTGGTGGTGGGTGGGGGGGGGGTTGGGGGGATCACGTGTTTTTCGGCACCGGCGACCTTCTCCAGCCTATGATGCTGCGCTCGTAATGGATTTCCCCTTCCCTGCTGCTGATCGGGGAACAGGAGCTGCAGCTGCAGCAGCGGAGCGCATAAAATCAGCGCTTTACCACTTGATGCCGCTGACCTTGGCCAGTTGGGGGTGATCACGCTTCTCTCATATCAAGCTTTATATATATATTTATACATATATAGGCTATACCCCCCCCCCTACCCCTACAATGGCATCATCATCATCCTCCTCAAGACCATCAGCATCCGATGGGCTGGATGAGGAATGCGTGCTGCAGCGCGGAAGATCTCAGAGTGACCCGAGCAGCATCGCCGAGGTCCGCTCGGGAGAAGACCACAGTCCAGGTAAGAGGGGCAGCGCTTGCTGGGACGGGCGTCTGTCTTCCGCGTGTCTGATGCCGGTGAGCGGGGTGAATCATGTGTGCGTGCCGCCGAGGCTTCACCTGATTACCGCTCGATCGGCGATCCCGCTGGACCTGCTGCGCGCAACATGCGTCGTCATGTGCGTATTTTTTGCGCGGTGCTGCTGAGAAGCTGCAGGGCCCTCCAGGCCCCCCTTTTAAAAAATGTCATTGAGAATCACGTGGTGATTTCAGGGACTGTCTGTGTATTCCACCATGACGCTTCCAGCCCGGTGTGATGGACGCAACATTTATATGCAAACAAGCTTATTACATAAAATCTCTCCCCTGTCATCAGATTGTTTGTTCTCTTCCTTTTGATGAACCCTTTTCCCTTGCCATGTCACCACTAGATCTACTTGAGCTGAAAAACAGAGTGCTGCTGCTGGTGTTTTTGGTTGTTTCCATGGTGATCCAAATGGCAGGAGGCAGTGCCAGGCTTTCCAACTGTGAGCCGACATGGTGCTCATCTGTCAGCTCCACTTTCTCTTGCCTTTTCCAGCACAGTCCGGGACATGCAGCAGCAGCCGAGCCAATCCAAGCGAAATGCCAGTTAGGGCCTTAAAGTTGGCCTTTCAATGTTGAGCTGGGATTCCCATTCCTGCTGGCCGTTGTTGGGAAGATGTTTTCTGAAATTTAACAGCATTAACTTATGGTATTTAGCCAGTATAATAAGAGAAAAAAATGATGTGCGTGGGGGGGGGGGGGGGGGGGGGGTTGAGTGCATTTACATACTTGGTTTCCCGCTGGGATCAATAAAGTGTTGATCCAAGTATTGAAATTGAAAGACATCGCTTCACCATGCTATGTATTCATTAATAAATGCCGCCTTACCAAACTAAATACTCAGCACAGAGCTGAATGTTTAGCTAATATGCAAATTTGCTTGCCAATAAGAGGAAGTGGACTACCAGAATAAAATCTTTGTGAACTTCCATAGAAACTCCTGCTGGTGAAATAGTTGCTCATGTCACCTCTTCATCAATCTTTCTTTTCCTCTCCAACATGTAGCTACATCATTTTCGGTTAGAACGACAGTACAGACGTTTACCGACAACAGTGACTTCACCAGCAGGAGATGGTTTCACAAGACCAGCTTTTATTTCTATAGTCCACTTCCGGTGAGCAAGTCAATTTGCATATTACCTGAATATTTATCAAGAAAGCGAAGCTCGCTAACGGAATATTTAGCTTGAAGCTAAAGATATAGTTTAATTGTAAACCCTATATTCTAATTAAATATTCAGCCTATTTGTAAACGGTGACATTTATGAATGAATAAATAACATGGTGAAAATGTGCTTTTGATAAATTAACCTTCATTTTTTTGGTCTCTTAAGAGAGGCTTAATGACACAAATTGTTGCTGTTAGTTTGACTGTACAACCCACAGCCAAGGAGCAGATTTAAACTTGAACAGGTTTAAAAGTTAGAAGTGGGTTGTCTGCCTATAGAGCAGGGATACTCAACTAAACTGGACAGAGGGCCAAATTGAGGAATTCGGAAGAGCTCAAGGGCCAGTTAATAAACTACATTCAATATACAAAATACAAACTTTTAAAACAAGTGTAGCTTGTGCTCATGTTTTGATGCATTTTATTACCCCACTGCGTTTAAGTAAAAATGACTCACGGCAAATTATTAACAAGAAAAAATGGGACCGTTTTATCCTTCAGACTATCATTTGTTATTCTATTTATTTTTATTCCATTTATTTTATATTGTCATTTTGATGCAATTTCAGGAAAAACAGTAAAATGTTACCAGAAACCTAGAATATCCTAACTTGCACTCAGTTTATAAAGATGGTAAAGACTGGTGTTAAGAAATTAAGCCAACCTTTATTTTATTCTAGCTTCTTTAGACAATCATTTCCTCAGGAAACCCAAAGTACAATCCACATTAGATCTGCCATTTTAATTTTCAAACCTAAAAGAGTAAAATACATGAAGTTGATGTATTTGACTCTTTTTGGGTTTTTTGTCACAGTTACAACAGATCATCAAATTACATTTAATATAGATAAAAATGATTCAGATAAACAAAATGCAGCTCCCAAATTATGATTTTACCTTAACCAAGGAGAAAGAAAAGAAAAACAGCACAAAAGCATAATGGATGCTCACCTTTTTTTTTATATCACATTTATCATTGTTGCAACTAACCAAGGTTCTCACAGGACTCATTGATTCATTGACTCAAGCAGATAACTTCACAAACAACTTTTAGTGTGAATAATATATGAAATTGGATCATTCAGTTAACAAAAGCACATAGTAGCACAGTGCAAACCATCCAGAATTATAATTGTTTTGAAATACTTTATATAAAAATCCGACATGAGACGTGATGCTAAGCCCCTCTCTCGCCCTATCATAGATGGCCCACCATCAGTCACAAGAAGGTTGATTTTATTCATGTCCAGAGAATTTTATTTATCAAAAAACCCTTTCAACAAACATGGCCTCACCTGTTGCGTGACTCTTGATGGGCAAAAGGCCCAGCAGCTCCTCTTTACAAAGCTCTCCGTTAGAATATCTCACAAAAACAGCCAGCTGTGCAGTATCTGTTGCATCTGTAGAGTCGTCCACAGCGCAGCGCAGGTGTTATGGATTAAAGGTGTTTCTGTGTTAATTGGTGACCAACACATACCTGTTACTAGACACGAGGATGGGCCTTAGCTGCCCTCATAAGTGCCGTATTTTTTTCCCCCTGCAGAAATAAAATGCAAGCATTTTTTTTGTCTCACTGTTAATTCAGAGCATTTTGTAGGAATGGCCGCAGGCCAATCAGCAGCCGCTCACGGGCCGGACTAGGCCCGCAGCCCGCGAGATGAGTATAGCTGCTGTAGAGGATGTTCTGTCGCCTGACATGCATCTGCTGCAGAGACGGGTAGTAACTAGTTACATTTACTTGAGTAACCTTTTGAAAAAAATTTACTTTTAGGTGTAGTTTTACTAGACTAATTTTCACTTTTACTTGAGTGATACTTTTGTGAGATATCGGTACTCTTACTTGAGCAAAGATTCTGGCTACTCTACCCACAGCGAGTAACTTTACTGAATGAAACTGAGCCAGCAGATTGGATTGGATCAGATTGTGATAATCGAGTGCTGAGAATCTGAATCGATTCTCAAAATTTGAATCTATACCCAGATCTATCAAGTACTCAGTACCTAAGTAGCCTTTTTACCAAATACTTTTACTTGAGTACATTTTTGGATGACTACTTTGTACCTTTACTTGAGTAAAAATATGTTGAAGTAGTGCTATTTTTATTTGAGTATTGCTACTCTACTCACCTCTGTGTGTACGTAGAAATAAATCTCTCACTTATTAAATAGGTTTTGTAGTTGCATGCATGGTGTTCTTCTCTGTTACCTATGCAGTGCCTTGCAAACTATACATTAACCTTGTCACGTTACAACCACAAGCTATGAGGTACTTTATTTTGTGTGATAGACCACCATGAATTAGTGCATAATGCATTATGATTCTCCCAAATAAAAACCCATGTAACCAATCGGCAAACACATGGAAAAGATGTTCTGGTTTGATGAGACCAAAACTGAATGCAAAAAGCTGCATTTAGAGGTACGCCAGATAGCTACGCTAACAGTGAAAACACAGTGGTGGCAGCATCATGCTGTTGGGATGCTTTTCCTCACTGGGTTGCTAGTGAGAGTTGAGGGGAAGATAGATAGAGCTAAATACAGGGGAAGTCAGAACAAAATCTGTTAGATTCTGTAAAATATTTAAAACTGAAAAAACCAGAGTTTTCAAGTTTAACTCAAAGCATCATGGTATGATGGTACAGTCAAAGGCCAGACCCAGATCCAATCAGGAACGTGTGGAAAGACTTGAAAATAGATGTTCACACACACTCTCTCCATGCAACCTGACTGGGCTGAAGCCATGTGCTTGAGCAGATCCACACTTTCCAGATTTTTATTTGGGAGAAAAATTCGAGAACTATGCATCATTTACCTTCCGCTTCACAAAAGAACCCCAATCCCAATAAAAATACAGTAAAGTCTGTGCTTGTAACTTGACAAAGTGTGAAAAACTTTGTGGGGTATGAATACATTTGCCAATCTCTAGCCTACATATGTGCTGTTCCAGAGTGTCTGAGCATTACATAGTCAGCTATCATCAGAACCACCCGAGGTCCACAGGAAGGATCTTCAGGGTTTTTTGGGGTTTTTTGCCAGCGGCTGACTGCTGTGTTCATGTCCTCTCTCCTCTTCGGTGCTTGTCATGTTCTAATGGTTGTTGTGGTTACGCAACGTTGTTCATTCCTGTCTGAGAAACTCTGAGTCAACATCAGAAGAGTGTGAAATGGCCCTTGTGTAATCGTTTTAAACCTAATGTCCAACCACCAGCCCACAGCTCCCATGTCAGCAGCGTCCATCCACAGCGGGATGTTCTCCGGTGGAGCGCCAGGCGGACAGAGTTCATCCGATCCTGACCCCCAGCTTCTCCAGCTTCCCCTACTGTGACTGATTTGAAGAATTATGTCCGTTAACAGGGATAAAAGTGGGAGCAACCGATCTCTGATGGGGGCATTATCAAGGCAGTCCGCTGAGCGCCGTAAATCAGCCGCATATTCGACTTGACTAAATTTCCATTCGACCTCTGCGATACTTCGGAAGAAATGGTGTGTTTATTCAGCTGCCTGTGGGTGCAGTTGGAAAGAAGAACTCATTGTCAGCAGAATGCATCCAAAGCATAATCATGTACCCTTTTAGGTGCCACCTGAAGAAAACAGATCTAAATATTGTGATATAACCTGAATATCTGGCAGGATCTCCAACCTCAGCAGCAGATCGCTGGCACTATCCTGGCAAGGGATGGGATTTTATGTTCTTTACATTTATTTAACTTAAGGAGAACATGTTTCTCTGGGATTTACAGCCTATTATTTTTTCACTCATTCTTCATGGCATACTGTAGGTTGCTCCAGTTGCTGTAGATTTGTCAGCTGCACACTTCCCAAAGGTGCTCTATTAGCAGGGCTGGTTCTAAGTTGTATAGGGCCTTAACAGAGGTAGGTAGAGGACCCAGAAATTGGGCTCAAGTAACACTAGCACTGCTTCAATATATTTTTACTCAATTAAAAAGAACAAAGTAGTCATCCAAGAAAGGTCTTAAGGTTGGCAGGAGGACATTTTGGTTTTTATTCATGCTCTAACGATGATCAAGCCTCCAGTCACTAGGTGGCAGCAGTGCTAAAACTGATCAACAGGCTGCCTGCTCAACCCAGCCTAAGAAGCAGTTCACACAGATGGAGGTTATTGCTCTCAAATGGACAAAATGTGCCCATAAGTAGGGCTCAATGAAGTCCGGGCGGATGGAATCGCAGAATTTAAACGTTATGGAATACACAATTAAACGCTTTTCCTGTAGTGATCTGGTGAGCATGTCTTTATGAGACATGTTTTGGTGGTGAGAGATTCTTTTATAAAATGTGAAAAATTTGAGATTCTTCGTTTTGCACATAATGTTTTAGTTCTTTAAAAATGCTTGAACCACGGCACTGTTAGGTTTGTGAAAATAGTTGTGAATAACAGTAAATGTAGATCTCTTTGGTTATTGATTTGGTCAGTTGTTTTCAGTCACTGTAATTACACACTTTTTGGATGAATAAATATGGTCAGAATGGAGAAAAGTTGAATTCAGGGGAATTTTAGGAAAAATAAAACAGAATTTTTAAAATAATTAAAGGGGTTTCATAGGCCCCTATAGAAGTTTTTGACATTTGAAAAGAAAAACGGTGGAGGTGACGTAGGCAAAGAAGTTATGTAGCCTACCTTTTTGAAAAGTAATACGCTGATGAAGCTGACAAGTAACCAATGTTTACAGTATTAAAAAACGTTTTGAATGTTGCTGTTTAGTCTAAAAATGCTCCCCAAAATAATTGAGAACCACTGCTTTGAGGGAAACAAAATGTCCATAGATTAGCAGCAGCCTGAACAGAAAACTAAGCTAAGTGGATCTGTGCTGTCATGTTTTTTGTTTTACCTAATTCTGACCGTATTACCTAAATGTTGCAGCTAAATTCAGACTCATCAGACCTATCGTCTGAGTTTAGTCTACCCATCCCCTTCTGACTCCTTTGACTTCAGTAAAGCATTTTTGTTGTTTCTTGGTTTTTTCCCCCCCCAGCCATTTTCTGATAACCTAAGAAATAGCTGTTTGTTAAAATAAAATCAGCTGTTGTTGAAATGTCCTTCAAAGTCCCTTCAAGTTAAAATAAACTTGTTTACCTAGAGTATATTTTGTCCAAAATGTTTGTATTTTTCTGCATTCCACATTTAAAAAAAAGGTAAAAATATTCTTTTGCCTAAGTTTCTATAATTATGTGGCGTATTAATACAATTGAAACAGTTGTAAACAGATTTTTGAAAGAAAAATTAATTGAATTTAAAGAGGTATAACATGTGAGATTAGTGTGGTATCATGAAGCCGTTTTTTTGTCTTTTAAACCCCAGGCCGTTTTTTGACAGATCTGCTCAAAAACATGAATTTAATATGTTCTATCTGCAAGGTTGATTTCAATGGTTCTGGAATCAAAATAAAGGTCACACTCTCTAGATAATACTATAGAGGTGTAAAAATCAACACTCGTGTTACTGAGTAAGAGTAAATGAATGTGTCACGCTGCGAAAAATGAAGAAAAAATAATTCCGCCCCAAAAAATACATTGTGTGATGTGAATATCCCTTTAAAAGTATGCAGTTGTAATTCAGAACTTCCAGCAAACCACAGTACATGCTTTGACCATTTACTGTTCAAAATTGCATGCACAAAAAGTGAAGCATAGAAGTTTTGGAGCGGTATTAGTTCTTGAAAGTCCACTCGACCTTTAAATCAAATTTTTTTTGTTGCATTTGCCATAAGGCAAGGCGATGTCGAGGTTCAGGCCTGGACACAGTACCGAGACTTCTCTTTTAAAAATTTTAAATGATGTATTGTTAGTTTTTAATTGGTCTCTATGCTTTTACGATTGTATTTTGTACTGTACCTTTCTGGTGTAGGCTACAGCACTTTGGGCCTCCTTGACTGGTGGTGGAAGGTGCTTTATAAATGAATAAATGAAAATGAAATTAATGTAGTGTTCCTTTGTTACGCGCACTATCTAGGAGACAGAAAGAGCTGAAAACAGACAAGAATCACGTCAGCGTGACGCAGGGACAATGGATTCCTGGAGCCTAAATTAGTTTTTGGCTTCATGAAATAAGCCTTATTTTTCCTTTTCTTTGGGTGCAGTGGTACCGATAGCGGTGGAAAGAGCAGAGTTTAGGCTTTCATTTCATAGGTTGCTTGTGTGGGTAGAACCGTGTTGGACTGTCGTTTCTGTGTGTTTTTATAGGGTAGGGATCTTTAGCATGTGTTTCCGTATATACATTTTTAATAAGCTGCTTAGTGTTGGAACTGGTTCTTGTTGTGATAGAAAGTATTGTTTCTGTCATTTAGATGAGCCTTTTCACATTACGTGGATATGCATAATGCATATATAGGTTAATGTATAGCAGGTGTTTGGATTGATTTTGTTGGCGGAAGTGCTGCTGTCCCGGGTACTGGGGGCGCTCCGGCTGTAGGGGTTAAAGATGTCCTACTAACATTAACTCAACTCCACGGTGCAAACTAATCATCGGGTGCCCTATGTGTGGCCATTTAGAAAACTGTCTACTGTAGGTAAGATAATGACTATGCAAATCCTCTCCAGAGAACCCCACTTGCCACTTAAGGAGTCTTTATAAAAAAGCAGCTACCTTGTTCAGCTCATACAGTTTGCATCACAAGTCACAATCAGGAGCAGGGCAAACATCTTCATCAGCCATATAGACCAAGCTTTTAGTTTTAGACCGAACGGGGTGGAATTATTGTCTCAGCTTTCACAATCAAATGCATTAATTTGTCTTATTGGTTTGTCTTATTTTACCAAAATAATAGTATTTTATTTACTAGGGCTGGGCAAATCAGCTATGTCAATTAGTGCTGCCTATATGTGGTTAAGAGAAATCTTGTCTGGTTGATTAAAAAAAAATGAGATGCCAGCATCTTAAAAAGGGTGAAATTGCTGATGTTCATGTTCTGTTTTGCTGTGGTTATGAACAAGATGGCCTCGTGGAGCTCCACGTGTCATTTGCTGTTGCCGCCGGCCTGCGAGAGCCCCTTCACCCTCGAGCCTCTCGTTCTTATTAAAGTGGGTGCTGTTGTTCTTCTCTGACATGCTGCTCTAACATCAAAGGCTCTTATCGGAAGATGGTGGCGGAGGGGGTGGGGGTGGGGGTGAGATAGGTATTCCTTTTATTTGCTTGTCTTATGTTTTATTAATCAGGGAACCTGTTTCCAAGACAGTTTGTCTGATTCTGAATTCAGAGGTGTGAGTGAGCTGAGAGAACGCCTACATGCATGCTCAGCTCAGCTCAGCGAGGAATATGCGCAAACTGTCTCCACAGACACATGAGTCACGGAGCGCGCACTCCAGCTCATGAAAGGTGTTTCGGAGTCTGGAAAGAAGAAACAATAAAGAATGTCACTCACACACGGCACACGTATCTGTCTCTGTAGAGCATTAGGTGGAATCTTGGTCCTGAAGCTCACAGAACATGTCTTCTATCTCTTGCTGCAGCTCCTTTCTCCATGTTTTTGATTCTCATTTGTTCTTAAGAGGGGTTTGTCCGAAACCCCTGAACCGCTTTGTTAGGAATGCTGTTCAGTCTGGATAATTTAGAACAGGTTTCCTGATAATTCAGGATCACAAAATGTATGGAAACGATACTGAGGAGAACCAGGGTAGACTGAAATGGCCAACATGGTAAATGGCCTGTACTTGTATAGCGCTTTATCTAGTCCTGAGGACCCCAAAAGCGCTTCACCCTACATTCAGTCATTCACCCACTCACGCACACATTCACACACTGGTGATGGTCAGCTACATTGTAGCCACAGCTACAGCCTGGGGCCCTCTGATCACCACAAGCAGGCAAGGAGGGGTAGGTGTCTTACCCAAGGACACAACCGAGACAGACGGAGCGCGGATTCCAACCTTCTGGTTATAGGACGACCTCCTACCAGATTTTTTCCCCCTATCCTGCCGTTTTAATATAAAAATTATACAGTTGTTCAGACAGAAACGCACCTCTGATCATTTACTTTAATGTATTTTCTTTCATTCTTCAAGTCATTCTTCAAGCCAGCTTTAAAGAACTTCTATTGCCTTCACTGAACAGCTGAAGTTAAATTACACACAGTTGGACTCCTTTTTACAATTTAGCTGACTTCTGATGGCAGTGGAATAAGCTAAAAAAAATTGTTAAGGTTGTCAGAGTGAAGGGGGCTGAATACATATACACACCATCCCTTTTAGACTGGAACATAATTTGGTGTGGCAGTCACCAGACTGTCAGGTCAGAATTGACAGAGTCAATGGGGGCGTTCTGTTTCCACATTTCTTTTGCTTTTCCCAAAGTAGAGTAGAAGGAGTCACCGCTCATCAGGGTGAGGTGCTGGATCAAAAGTGGAATTCAAAAAGAATTGCCAACTTCTCATCCACAGAGATGTTGGAATAACCGGGGGTCTTTTGATGATTCTCCAGAATTTCTGTCTCAACAATTCTACAGAAAGTTTGTATAGAGGGATTTGAGCAAGCAGGGTTAGATTTGCTTCTCTTTTTGAAGGCAAGAGGTTGTGGTGCTTGCAATTCAGAACCATCAAAGATATGTTTTAGATTAAGCTTTCTGAAGAAATAGAATAAATATTTTTTTATCTCAATAGAATCCACTGTACATGTTGGGACAAAACTGAGTCCTTTGGACAGAGCAGAAAGTTGATGTGTGGTAAGTACCTTGTTAGACAGGTTAATTACGGGATCCTCCCCTGCTGGCGGGTGTAGGGTCTGGATCCGGGTGGAGCGTTTCTTCCCCCGTCTCGTTTTCCTCTGTCTCTCCCCTGTTGATTGTTTTTGATGAACTTCTTGTGCATCGATTGTAGCCTCTGTGAGACCTGGATGAGTCTGAATCGCTGAGGGGATTGCTCTCTCCGGTGGTAGTGTCGGAATGGTAGGGCGTCTGTTGTCTGTCCGATGGATTCCGGGTGTTGTCCTTCTGGAGAAAGTTGTAAAAGCTCCCTTGTTGATAGTCTGTGGTATCCCTTTTATATTTACGAAGTTTCACCATCATCAAACCATCCTCATAGTCTTCCAATGTTTGTTTAATTGATTGATTGATACATTTTTGTGAACTCTTCTCCAAGTTTTTCTTTCATAAGTTTTTCATGGTTAGTGAGATCCTTAATTGAGTCCTCTCTTAACTGCTTGACCTCTTCAATAATCAGTAGCATCAAGTCCATGGAACATTTGTTGAATATATCACACCATTTCTTGACAAAGTCAGAGGATTCTTTTCCAATAGTAGGTGCTTTTTGTATGCGTAGTCCCCGTGGGATGCGTTTGTTTCGCCAGTACTCACTTAGAGTGTATCCATGGAGTTGGAGACGGATTTCCTTTTTCTTCATACGGAGGAGGTGAGTTTTCATCTCCTCTGTTGCCCATGGATGTTCTTTCAGGAGATTCATAGAGGGAAAAAGTATCCGCTCTGCATCAGCCGGCGAAAAGGCCAAAGTATCCGCTACTTCGCATGTGAGGACATTGATTTCTTGAAATGAGGTCATCTTAAAAGATTGCAGATCCAGAGGGCAGGTGAGAAATCTCAGGTAGAGCAGAAGGAGTCGCCGCTCATCAGGGTGAGGTGCTGGATCAAAAGTTAAATTCAAAAAGAGCAGAATCCGCACACTTCAAGCTGCAATGGTGAGAGCTTTATTTATCAAGCTTTCGGTCAGACCTTCATCAGGAGCTGTGCAGGTTCATACAAACAGTCCTAAGTTAAAGAGGACAGTTGATGTCAAACACCTGTTTGACTCAATACAGCAGAGCATCATGGGAAATAGAGTCCCAGTCATTGAAAACATAGTACCCTTCACATTAAAAGCATTCAAAATCAGCTCAAATGAAGAGAGATTTATACATTGCAAACATCAAGCTAAAAAAGCCCTCATAAAGCAAGGCCATGAAGTTTATAAAAGAATACAGCAATACATATATGCTTACTTTAAAGAAACACAGACATATCAAAATCCTCATTTAAACCTAGTGGTTGAAGTGTATTCAGAGTGTAAATCCAGAACAGTTCCCTTTGGCAGAGTTTTTTATCTATGTCGCCTCCTCTATGTAATGAAAAATGTTCAATCCCCTGGAATCTGAGTGAAGACACAGGATGTGAAAAGTCATTAAAATGGCGTGCTACTGGATAATTCAAATCCTTTCTTCTAATTGAACTCTTATGTTCACTGATCCTCTGTTTGAGCGGCCTTGTTGTTTTACCAATATAGACTTTATCACAGGGGCATTTTAACAAATAAATTACATTCTTTGAGTTACAAGTGATTGTGGCCTTAACAAAAAATCTTTTTCCTGTTCTAGGATGTCGGAACTCAGATGTTTTCACAGCGTTATGACACTGAGCACAGTTTCCACAGGGATAGTTTCCTTGCTGCAAAGGAGCAAGAATTAACTGTTTTTGGGGGGGCTGAATGTTAGCGTTCACCACTTTGTCCCGTAGATTTGCTCCCCTTTTGTAAACAAAAAGAGGTGGGTGTTGGAAAACACTTTTAAGAGCTGGATCCCCGGCCAGGATGTGCCAATGTTTTAAAATAGTTTGCTTAATTATGTACGCCTGGGGGGTAAAAGTAGTGATACATGTTACAGAGTGGTGTTTTTCTTTGTTTGCACTTTTTTTCAGAAGTTCAGATCTGGGTTTGGATAGTGCAGAAATATATGCTTCCTCAATACACTGATTAGAATAGCCATTTTCCCAAAGTAAAAATTTGGACAAATGAGACCAAATGGAAAGTTCCCCCCCGTGTTCAGGTGCATTCAGGCTCTGCACTGCAGGTTTGCAGTAGAGTGTTTTTATATAAAAAAAAATAATCTAACAGGTTTATTCAGGCTAATAGAAGTCTTGAACAAAAGAAAAAGGTAAAATCCAGGTAAAAGCAAACAATGTGATGCTCTTCTCGTTCACCCTTCCTGAAGAAACAACGACCTCAGACTGTAATACTTTTGAAGGGAACAAACACAGTGTGAGGTTAGGAAATGCTGCCACCAGAGGGCTCCACTCAGCAGATGGGCTTGGACTAAATGAGTGAGGTGACTGTCACGGCTGGCCTGGTACCCCAGCCACCGGATCTCTCACAAAGAATAGGGACAAATGGACTGTACAAGGTCGTTCTTCACACTGAGCGAGGATGCACATCACTAGAGTCGGGATCACTCAGCAGCCCGCTCCAAGGTTTGCGAGAAGCTGCCTGAACACTATGCAGGCAGTGTTAGGATGAGCGCTGGAATCTTTTGAAAGGCAGTCAGATGTGGTTAAAATGAATATGTCAACGCTTAATTTCCCTCACATCCCGGCTCCTTGTACCATGGTATTTTTAGAAATGCTGCAGGCCCCTCATTTTCTTCCATCTTGTCATCTTCCTCATCTTCTTGTTTTAGTTTAAAAAGATGAGCTGCATCGATGAAGAATTTAACATTTAGCCACGCAAAGTGAGGACTCCTTATAAATCCCTATAGGTGCTGCTTTGCGTAGATTTTACCCTTGAGTCTCAGCTGCATTGGTTCTTTTAAATGACTTGGCTAAGACTCAGAGGCGTATTCAAATTCTATCTACGTATTTTCTCCCAAGTCATCTCCCATGTTGTTGTGCTCTCTGCAGAGACGTCCCTGGATCCCACTGACTACAGCACCCTGGGGTGCATCACAGAAAGCACGACAAAGCATGCCATCACCCTGGACCAATCTAATGAGAGGACACAAGCACCATTATGCAGGAGACTGTCATGCGATCCAGAGCAGTTGCAAGAACACAGAGAGGAACAAGGGTTTTATTTCAGCACATGAAACAATATTTAAGAAATGTGAAACAAAATGTCCTTCGGTCATATTTTGTTTCAAAGGAACATGAATCCTCTCTAAAAGGTTAATGAAGCAGGGGGGTTGTGTGCAAAGTGGGGTTCTGTTTGGAGTATATGACAAATCAGTATCTTACCTGAAGTCACTTATGCCTCATTTCCACTGAGTGGCATGGCACGGGTCAGTGGGGTATGCTTTTTTATGGTCCGGCATATTCAGAAGAGTTTCCATCGGCAGTTGGGCTCTAACTGGCCAGGCGGGGTTAAACCATGCCAGTGCGACGGCAAATGCGACCCACATGCTTGTCGCAAGCAACATTTTTCAGTCCTCCGATCAGTGGACTGTTGTGTGACAGCAGTAGCTCCGCCCTAACCGTGACATTGTCCCTTGGACCTTCAACTGAAGGGGGCCCAGGAATGGTGCGGTACGGGTAGGTTGTATGGGTCGCTTTTACAGACAAAATAACGCACCGCCACGTGTCGTACCGCTCAGTGGATATGAGGCATTAGTCAAACTGATAAAACAGAGATTAGTTTCAAGACTAAGCAAATCTGTTTAGTGCTAAAACAGACAGAACAAGGCGAGTCTAAAAATGTCCCAGTTGATCCACAGTCTGTAACTATGACATTCCAGTCTGAAACACACACTGCTCAACAGAATATTTTGATTTCATCTGGCTGAAATAAATATCCAAACTACAGCAATTAAAAGAAAAAATAAATAAGTGAAACAACATATAGTTCTACCCAAGAACCAATAAAATTGCTTTCATTTTAAAACAAAAAAGCAACAATTATTGCTACTAGTGCTAAAACAGTATTGTGTATAAAATAATATTTCTAGTTATTTATATCATATCAATTTCCTTTTGAAGTGGGAATACATTTTCCTGCATTTCTCAGAAGCCTTAGAAACTGGAATTCTTGAAATTCCAGTTTCAAACATTAATACCTACTAAACACAAAACTCATTGCTGTGCTTAGTGACCAAGCTAACATCCATTAGAAATATAAGCTGACAGCAGTTTCTTTCTCCTCATTTTATGTATTTGCCAACTAAATGATCATGGTCTGACATAACAGGTAGACAGATTTATGTGTCCTTAGAAGTGCAAAAGAATAGTTTATTTCTATGACCTTCACTACGTGTTATACATGTGGCAGTCACATTGGATTTTGAGGCTGTGCTTCAATTCAATTCAGTTTATTTATATAGCGCCAATTCACAACAGATGTCATCTCAAGGCACGTTACAAGAAAGGTAATTTCATTACAACCATACAAACATTTCGATTAGTTTAAAGTTTTAGTTAATTTCCTATATAAGGAATCCCAGCAGATTGCATCGAGTTATTGACTTGAGGTTGCGTCCCGTTGATGCAGACTTCCAACCACAGCAATCCCTCATACTGAGCAAACATGTAGCAACAGTGGAGAGGAAAAACTCCCCTGACTCCATGATAGTGAGAGACATTTCTGAGCCTCCCCACTGGGGCCACTAGATGTTGTTTTAGTTAGATGCACTTACCACATCTAAGGAAGAGGATTAGGGCATCTGAAAGAAAAAAAAAAGAATTAGGAATTTAAAAAACCTGCCATCTTCAGGTAACCCCTTTTTTTTTTTATCACTTGAATCCGATATGTTCCTCCAGAAAGATAGTTCTCCTTCTGCACAACTCACATCTCTGTCGTTCAAGTTGGATCTGAATTGAAGTTAGAAATCTGACAAAATATTCCGAATTCTGAGATTAAAGACAGAGATGTGATTTTTTTCTCTAGAAAATGTTTCTAGTGGCCCTAATCGACTTCATTGTCACACTTATATCCATTTTTAAGTTGATTATCTACACATCAAAAGTGTAGTAATTGATTTACTTACATATTTTTGTTACGTTGTTGAAGGGATAGTTTAGATTTTGTTTTAGGTGAGGTTTTGTGATAGTTATCAATAATAATTTCCTTATCTGTAGTAGAACTATTGAGCGGTGGAAGTCTAACAGCTAGCAAAATGGACAACCCTCTTCAGACTGTTTTAGATTTTATCATCCTAAAACAAATCCAGTAAAATATGTAGAACCTTGAAGACAGAAAATTCCACATTGGAGTGGAGGTGTTTGGAAATTATCCCCAAGGAGGGACAATCAGCTGATCGGGCATATCGATACAGTCTCGGACCTCTACCAACATAACTTTAGTGGAGTTTCACAGACATTGTTTGACTCCTAAAACAAAGAGAAACTTACCAACAGACTCTTGTGAAAGTGTTAATGTTTATTATATCTTCATATCCCACACATATAAACAAGGGAACTATTACTGATAACACCATCATAGGACCTCACCTTAAAAAATCTCAACTATCCCCTTAACCATTTGGTTTGATATGAAACAAAACTAGCTGCACAAGATGTTCCGAATGTATCGACATTGTGTCATCAGTGTGTACAATATTCATATTGCAAAGGACTTGATGGAGTACAATATCCATCCATCCATCCATCCATCTTCTTCCGCTTATCCTGGGTCGGGTCACGGGGGAGGCAGCTTAAGCAAAGAACCTCCTCCTGGAGGGACGTGCCCAGAACACCTAACCATGGTTGTGACCAGGAGGCATCCTGACCAGATGCCCGAGCCACCTTAACAGACTCCTCTCGATGTGGAAGAGCAGCGGCTCTACTCGAATGACCCAGCTTCTAACCCTATCTCTAAGGGAGAGCCCAGACACCCTGCGGAGGAAACTCATTTCAGCAGCTTGTATCCGTGATCTCGTTATTTCGGTTATTGCCCAGAGCTCGCAGCCATGGATGAGGGTAGGAACGTAGATCGACCAGTAAATCGTCAACTTCGCCTTTCGGCTCAGCTCTCTCTTTACCACGACAGACCGGTAAAGCGCCCACATAACTGCAGACACCTCACCAATCCGCCTATAGATCTCCCGCTCCATTTTTCCCTTTGTGTACAAGACCCCCAGATACTTAAACTGCTCCACTTGGTGCAGGACCTCATCCCCGACCCGGAGAAGAAGCTCTACCGTTTTCCGGCTCAAGTGCATGGTCTCAGATTTAGAAGTGCTGATTCTCATCCCAGCTGGTTCATATCGGCCGTGAACTGCTCTAGCGAAAGCTGTAGATCACAGTCCGATGAAGCCAACAGGACCCCATCATCTGCAAAAAGAGAGACCCGATCCTGAGGGTACCAAAACGGATCTCTTTAACACTCTGGACTCTGACACCGGTCGTACAGGGACCTAATAGCCCTTATCAAGGGGACTGGTACACCATATTCCCAGAATACCCCCCCACAGGACTCCCTGAGGGACACGGTCGAAGACCTTCTCCAAGTCCACAAACACATGTAGACTTGTTGGGCGAACTCTAATGGACTCTCCAGGACCCTGCTTAGGGTGTAGAGCTGGTCCAGTGTTTCACGGCCAGGACCAAAACTACATTGTTCCTCCTGGATTCGAGGTTAGACTATCCGTCAGACCCTCCTCTCCAGAACCCCTGAATAGACCTTACCAGGGAGGCTCAGAAGTGTGACCCCCTTATAGTTGGAACACACTCTGTGATCGCGACCACCCCCGTCTGTCTATCCAAGGGAACTGCTCTGATGTCCACGCAATATTGCTGAGCCGCGTTAGCAAACACAGCCACACAACATGCAGAGCCTTGAGGAACTCCGGGCGAATCTCATCCACCCCCAGAGCCTTGCCACAGAGGAGCTTTTTAACCAATCTGTGACCTCAGCACCAGAAATTGGAGAGCCCGAACCAAAGTCCTCAGACAACGCTTCCAGATTGGAAGGCGAACTGTTGGGATTGAGGAGTTCTTCAAAGTACTCCGCCCACTGACCCACGACGTCCCAAGTAGAGGTCAGCAACACACCATCCCCACTGTAAACAGTTTTGGTGACACACTGCTTCCCCTCCTGAGATGCAGGATGGTGGACCAGAATCACCTGGAAACCGTACGGAAGTCGTTCTCCATGGCCACACCAAATTCCTCCCATGCTCAAGTTTTTTGGATTCTAGGGTTGCCGTTGCGACAGGCACCAACCACCTTGCGGCCACAGCTCCGGTAAGCTGCCTCGACAATGGAGGCACGGAACATGGCCCACTCTGACTCAATGTCCCCCTCTTCCCCCAAGATGTGTTTAAAGCTCTGCTGGAGGTGATAGTTGAAGCTCCTTCTCACAGGAGACTCCGCCAGATGTTCCCAGCAGACCCTCACAACATGTTTGGGCCTGCCAGATCTGAACGGCATCCTTCCCCACCATTGGAGGCAACTCACCACCAGGTAGTGGTCAGTGGACAGCTCCGCCCCTCTCTTCACCCGAGTGTCCAAAACATGCTGCCACAGACCAGATGAAACGACAACAAAGTCAATCATCGAGCTGCGGCCTAAGGTGTCCTGGTGCCAAGTGCACATATGGACACCCTTATGTTTAAACATGGTGTTTGTTATGGACAATCCATGACGAGCACAGAACAATAACAAAACACAGCTCGGGTTCAGATGGGGGGGCATTCCTCCCAACCACACCCCTCCAGGTCTTACTGTCATTCCCCAAACAGAACAAGGGAGGCTCTCGGAGGAGCACTCTCAAGCACCCCCTCCAAGGCTTCCAAAAAAGGTGAGTGATCTGATGTGCCGTTTGGCGCATAAGCGCAAACAACAGTCAGGACCAGTTCCCCCACCTGTAGGTGGAGGGAGGCGGAGACGGAGAGCTGTGAGAATCCAGGCGCTGAAATACTGAGGAGAGTTAGAAATGACAAAGCAAACCAGACGCGCTAATCAGAGGCAAATGGGAACAGCTGAGTGAGAATCAGGTAATGGGAAACAGCTGTGAAGGGGAGAAATGGCAAAAAAGGAACAATACTTATCAAAGGAAGCAAATCCAGCAAGCACAAAGAACAGAACTAACGAATAAATAAACTAACAAAGGAATGAACTCATAGGGCAAGATCTAAACTGATACAAACGACAAGGAAATAATCAAAATATATACACAGAAGACAGCCAAAACCCAACTTCCCAGGATTGTGACAGCCGTATTATTTTTACTTTCAGAGAATGGAGAAAACAGACAAAATGTGAGCAAGAAGAGATGTGATTCAACTGCCACAGGAACAGAAATAGAGACACTGGACAAACAACCCCCCCCCCTACTGTCTCCCCTCCCAACCACTGTCTCCCCTCCCCCAACACCATCAAGACATTCTGAGGCCTCCACCGCAACAATATCAGTGTCTAATGTAGAGACTTGCTGCTCAGATTTACACAAACTGTCATTCATAAATACAAAGTTAAAAAAAGTCAGTGAAGCCACGCTTGGAGAAATTAGTAGTGTGCCTTTGCAGCTTCCTTACGCGACCCACGGTCACTGTTATCACTGCTCTACGCTGTGCTGTGTCTTGCAATAATTCATACAGCTATTGTTTTTGGGTGAAACTGTCTCAATGTATTCGAATGGATGTTGTTTTGGGAGTGCAGCTATTTCGTTTCCGTCTTTTTGGGTTTTGATGGACTGGGAGGGCAGTCGCACATCTGTAAATATCAGTGTATTTTCCTGGTCGATGAAGAAGCAGAAGCCGAGATCTACCCGGCAACTGCACGCTGGGGGAAACTAGTTGACTTAAGCTGTCAGCCATTTACACATTAAGTATATTTTTTATGAATGTTTCATGTGCTGACCTAAATCCTTCCAGAGCTGAGTAAAAGCAATATGTTGCACATGGAGCACACAAGAGCGCCTTGCCGATTCCCTCGACGGTGTCTCACTACAGGGGGATTTAACTGGCCGGCCAGTGGAAGGCCAGCTCACTAGGATGGAGCCTTCAGACCACCCAGAGCACAATTCATTTCAGACATTTGTTTTTACAGAACACACATTGCATCCCACTGCGATGCAGAACGGAAAAAGCATGGCGTGGGCTCCGTCGCACAAAGAAGTACTTTACTCCCTGTGGCAGATGTAATTAAAGCAAACGCTTAAGCCCAGAATGTGGATGGAGAGGCAGATCACTCCGATAGGCGGGGATGCATTGAGGGAGGAAAACGAAGAGAGGGAGAGAGAGGAAGGCTGGGTGGGAGGGTGCAGCAGCTGCAAAAATCAGTCTGCTGAATCGGAGGAGTGCTGGTCTTGAACACAAGGAACTCCCGTTAGAATTTCAGCCTAAAGAGCAAAAAGCCTTCAATCAGTGCCAGACTGCGGCTCTTGTGGGACTCAAGCTCCCCTTGTGGAATTAAAAATGTAAAGCCAACATTCACAATAAAGATCGTCAGGTTTTATTTACACAGGTTTGCCTTCTCTCCAGTTTTTGCAACTTCACATCAAAATACCGAGGCAACACTTGTCTCTACGGAAGCAGCAATCAGGTTTTTCCTGGCTGACACAGATTTTTGTCTCACTTTGAGGTCTGAACAATGTTAGCTGATTCTGATGATGTTTAAGGGACTATAACGCATAAAACGGAAAAAGAAATAATAGCATATTGCTTTACAAGGATAGAAGTTTGGAATCAATCAAATAATTGAGGAGTTAAAGATTATCCCCATCTATGTATTGAAGTATATGTCCCTAACTTTGGTCTGATTTTTGTCATCCATCCATCCATCCATCCATCCATCCATTTTTTTACCTCCTCCAAGGAAGTTATGTTTTTTACAGGGTTTGTTTCTCTGTTAGTTAGCAACATAACTCAAAAAGTTAGACGGATTTTGATGACATTTTCAGGAAATGTCCGCAGTGGGACCAGGAGCAAGAGATTTGAGTTTGGGGGCGATCTGCACTCTGCACACATAATTTTAAGAGTTTTTTTTAGTTAGTTAGTTATCTTGATTTTTATCTAACTTAAAAAGGTGTCGAGGAAGTAGATGCTAAGGGTTGAGGCATTTTATGGACTGAAAATAATTGGATAGCTCAGTTTTGACACATTTAATTAAAAGGAGAAAAAAATCCAGATTTTTAGTGTCTGTCTTCCCAAACCCAGATCAACAGAAATATGATGGCTTACAATGCCCAGCCCATTGATTACTGCATCTCTTCTTGTTTCATTTCATGAGCTTAGACTGCTACTTTTCAACTCAGTGGTGGCTATTTGAGAAATATTTGAAGTGCTCGATTGAGTCCCTGTTTAAAGTAATCTGACTTTACCAGTCAGTCATTCTCTTGTTGCTCAGTTATAGTCGTTTACCATCCATATCATACAGTCCAGGCGCCATGCTCTTGACAGCAATATGAGTCTGTTAAACCTTTAATCTCCAGACAGACTCATCATTTATTGGATGGATTGCCTTGGGATTAAGTGTAGATATTCATGTTAGAACAGAAGGCTGATTACTGGGGGTGGTAAAAGGAGTGGTTTCACCATATTTAATAAACAGTCTGAAAACCTCTTTTCATTTTCTTTGCATCTGGCAGCACTTTTGAATGGTATTTGTTATTGGGTCTTGACAGATTGCTATTGTATTTCACATAGCACATGCTTGCATGCTCAACCAAAAAAAAACAAAAAAAAAACCCCAGCATACTGAATGCTCTTTTATCCCTTTTAAGTATTTCTTAAGTAGGCTATAACTGGTGGATCATAATGATCTGGGGATGAGAATCAACAGTCAGAAACAAACCAACAAGCAAAAAAGATCACAAAAGAGCCGTCCGTCCATCCTTCCATCCATCCATCCATCCAGTGGTCCTATACTGATCTCCCCCTGGATGATGGTGTTTCTCGCCCTATCTCCAAGGCTTTGCCTAGCCAACCTTTGGAGAAAGCTGAAGTCAGATGCTTGCATCCAGGATATTGTTGTTTTGGTCACTGTCCATATCTCATGACCCTATTAGCATTTTAGAATGTAGATGGGCCAGTGTTTCAAGAGCTTCAATTTGCGGCTCAGCTCTTTCTTCACCTCGACAAACCATAGCAGCAGTTGCATTATCGTTGATAAATTACCAGTCCGTCTGTCCATTTTCTGCTCCATTCTTCCACTCATCGCTCATGAACAATACACCAAGGTATGTGCTCCTACGCTTGAGGCAAAGACTGACCCAGAAGGAGCCATCCAGATTTGGAAATATTGATTTTTGTTTTGGAGCCTTATCAAACCTTAACAACAGCTGTGGTATTACAGTGGTCATAGAAGATTTAGCTTTAGAGGACTGTGAAGTTCTGTCATTAGCAGATGGACTGGAATATAGTGTATTTGTCAAGTTCCAGATATGACAGCAAGAATCAGGACCAAACATGGAAAAGCAGATTTTCGTTTCTTTGCTCCCCTTATCTGGAACAAACTTCCAGAAAATTCTTTTAAATCAGAGCTAAAAACCTATCTGTTTAGTTCTGCCTTTGAGTAAGCGATTGCTGCATTTATTTGATCCCTTAATCATGTAAAGCAGCTTGAATTGCCTTGTTGTTGAAAGTGTGCTATACAAATAAAGTTGCCTCGTCTAAATCAGACTGATTTGTGTTAAATGCACTGCAGCAACCAAAGAACATGATCCTCACTGTGCTGCCTGCTTTGTCCAGATGCTAGTGGGTTTGTTGAAGCAGGTTCTATGGTGGCATCTTCTACTCCATCTTCATGTGGATAAACAAACTGCAGGAGGACCTGAAGGTGTTATTTTGTTGAATCACTTTCCTGATGAGTCTATTGTTCTGGTATCAGTTCTGACCTTGTTCTTTTAGCATCTTCTGATACCTTTCTACGTATCTCCACCTTAATTTGACCGCTAGAGCAAGAAGATAGTTCAGCTGTCTGGTAAAGGCTCCGCCGACGTGTTACACTGTTGACACCCCAACTGTGGCCTAGTTAAGGTAAGGTGCTGATTGCTGATAACTAGTTCCTAGAACCCTGTTAGTTTTAAATATTTTAATAAAGCGAATATTGTATACATATGGCAAAAGATGAACGGAACCTAATCGTGTCATGGTATGAAGCAGATTGGACCGAAATGTAGATAATTTGGAAGTTGAAAAAAAGTTCAATTTACCAACTCAACAGAGATAACTTACGAGAAGCAATGTGACATAGCTACGGGGAAGAAAGACAGAGAAACCAACGAGGTATGACTGTATGAGAGCTGCCTAAATACTGAGGGTAGTGTGTAAAATGGCAAAGGAACCAGATAAACTTAATCAGGGATGGGTGAGTAGAGGGAAATTAGAGATGACTTGCAGCTGTGAAGGGAAGCAAAATGGGAAGGAGGAAGTAAAACAGAGAAGGAAAACAAAGGTTGAAACAAAGAATAATCCTAAATACCTAAATAAGAGGACAACTAACACAAGGGTAACTAAGATAATATCTGAGTAAATAGGAAATAACACCAAAAGCACAAGAGAAATTCAAGTTACACCTAAGGGTGAAACAGGAAAGGAGGAAAAACCTAAAAGAGAAAAAGAACTTCTTAGCAGAACTCAAATCAAAAGGTATAAATATCTAACTATCATAACAAACCATCCTCTTCATGTTTACTTTTCAGGTAGAAGCTATGGGCATATTGCAGTGTCTGTCCAATAACATAGCTATTTATCAATAAAAAATTAACCCCAAAAGCACAATATTGTAGTTTCTAGACTGTTGGGCAGACAAGGAAAGCTAATCTAAATTCAGTAAATCAGTCATTATAAACCTTCTGTTATAGCCGGGCAGCACTGACAGACATGACATCGACTCCAAGGCCGATCAGGCATACCTGATCAATGACTCAGCAAGTTTGAAGGTGAGCAGGACTGAAGCAGACAGAAGAGCTGTAGATGCTTCTGATTTCTGCTGGAAGGCAGTCAGCAGTGCAGCAGAGGAAACTCCGTTATATGGTTAAACTCTGTTTGACTCTGTTCAAATCACATTGATTCAAATCTGGAGATGCTAACACGGCTGTTATCTGGCATGATAAAATGTAAAATAGGCTGATCTTGATTTAACTTGATGAAATATTTCTTTTTTCTTTTTCGTTATTTTTAATCGAAATGATTTCTTTAAGAAACAACAATGATGAGCTTTTGTTGTTGCGTACCTTAGTTAGGAGATAATGTCTTCCGGAAGAATGGGATAAAAGTAACTGTGACATCTCACCGCTTGATATCTTCAGTGCCCAACCTTTTAGATTTTGTAGAGAGAATGACATGACAATATAACAATAGTAACTTGAAAATATTGCTTTTACTTATTTTCTATTTTTATTTTATTATTTCCTATCTGTACATTAAATAATTGGAGTTCAACTGGTTTCATCACATTAGCAAGGTGGCATCGTTATTTGCACTGTTGCCTTGTAGCAAAAAGGTCTGAGGTTCAAATCCTGACCTGGGGTCTTTCTGCATGGAGTTTGCATGTTCCATGCATAAATCCTGTTCGTACTTCTGTCTTGCAAACCTTAAGTGTTGTTTTTGCACATCCTTCTGTCACAGCTCACCCTTGACCTTCATTCCCAGCCACTCCAGGCTGCCTGAACTTTAAACTCACTCTGCTCCTTACATCTTCACTGTCCAAACTGTCCTCTTCTTAAACAGACTCAAGTATCTTTATGTTTGATTTGGCTTCGCTTTTATGTCAGATTTAGTTCCTGACGTAACCCTCTTGGAACCGGCAGCACTGGGTTAAGCCCCTGCAACCTGACTGTGTTGGTAGTTTCCGACTAAATATATGCAATTATCGTTATTATGCAGACATTGTTTTAAACTACCATTTACTGTTGCTTGATTCATTTAGTTTGTGGCTTGTTTCTGAAGTTTAAAGCACTTTGCACTTGACGTTTGCAATCAATCCTAAAGAGCTTTGGTGCATTTTTTCCCCCATAGATGGGCATTTCATAACTGCCGGTCTGAGCAGTTATACTGCTGATGCCGAGCATGTTTCCCCGGTTTCCGTTGTCTCCCATGTGACTGCACAACACTTATTCTAACACACACACAGCAAACCCCAAAACACTGATACCACACAACATCTAGATTTATCGCACACTGGGCTCTAAAACTGTTGAAGGTTTCAACCATTAATGATCTTTAGTTCATGTTTGATTTTTACTGTAGAAAGCTGTTTGCGTGACACTTTCAAGTACATAGACAACAAAAATACACAAATTAAGTTACTGCAGACCAGTAAACAGTTTGGCCTGATCTGTGATACTTTTATATTTCGTCAACCTCTTATTCGCATCATCAAATTATTTCAAGAACTAAGGTTAGGATAATTCTGTTGAAACTGAAACAGTTCTCAATTTATGTTTGTCGGCATGACTTTTTAATTTTTATTCATTTTCCGTTTCCGTTTGGCTTCTACCCTGCAGCAGAAAGGTTCACATTTTGGAGGTGAGACTACATCGCCCCTGTTTGTATTTGTATGTGAAGTGGTTCATGCAGGCAAACAGCGTGCTTAGTTATGTTATACTATTGAACCTAGCTGGTTATGTTGGGAAAAACATGTTTACGGTTCGTCCTTTTTCCAAACTGTAGTATCTCTGATTTCTATATTGCAGTGGTTAAGGGTGCCCCTTTTCTGCCATCCATCCATCCATCCATCCATCCATCCATCCATCCATCCATCCATCCATCCATCCATCCATCCATCCATCCATCCATCCATCCATCCATCCATCCATCAATCCGTCCATCCGTCCATCCATCCATCCAGACATGACAATGTGTAGTAACCCTGTTCATACTGTCCTGGACCCTTTTCTCCTTTTGCCTACTGCGCAGTTACACAGTACATTTGTTTGCCAGGGCATTCCCTTTGTGGTGATCCAATTTTCCAAGCCCAATAAATGGTACACCAGAGTTTCATAAATTAAAAATATCACCTACAGTATTTTGAGTCTGTTCTTCAGTGACAGAATATGTTTAAATGTGGCTGTAGACCCGTTGTGGACTAATTATTTAATTGAAATACATCAACTGGACCCGTTTTTGTTTGAGATGGCCTTGTTCTGGCAATGATATGAGGCTTCGAAAGGTGAGTTTGACATTACTTTGCATTTCCGAGTGGTTTGACAAAATCATTTACTGTGTCTACAGTTATGACTGTGTCCTAGATTGGCATGCATCCTTGGAATCTCAAGAATCTTAGCTTTCCAATGATGTATAATATCTATATGTACTTAGAAAGGGTGTCACGAAAAAAAAAAGCATAACATTCTCATGTCCAGCACAGGGGACATAAGAACACTGATGGGTTATTTTAAAAGCCTACCTCACACTCTGGGTTCAATCATTAAACTGTAGTCTTTCCTGAATATTTCCTTTGTTTATGTTGATTATGTAACTCTGTTGCTGCACTACATAACTGATCCCAGTTTGATTATTCCGTCCATCTATAACCATACGCATGACATGAAGTGCTATAAATGTTGAATGAGTTTTGAGTTGAGCTGCATTTCCTACATCATTGTTAATATTCTTTGCTTACGGCTCGTGTCCCCGAGGAGACATCTAGATACTGACTTTATTATCTCTGATGTAACAAAGCCTTCGCCCTGCATGCTGGTGTGTGTGTGGCCAACCAAAAGGTTGATCAGAAACCACAGAGGCTTTGTTTACACTCAGCATATTGCTGAGTGAATAATTAATGATATGCTAGAAATTATGGAAATATATAGAAAAAGTGAAATAAATAGTACCTTATAGAAGCTATTTACAGTATTTTGGCTGTATCAAAAATAAATCCTTCCATTTATTGTTAATTTTAATTCATTTGCAGAAAAGCTACATGGACAGCATTGTCGGCTTTGATTGCGTGACATCATTTCTACTGCCAACGAAAAATTCACCTAAATATTATTGGTTTTAAAAGGGTGAGAAAGAATATAATCTTTTTAGAATTCTTTTTACTTTACAAATTCAGAAGTTTACATACATCTCCTCAGTAATTGTCTTTTAAACTGTATGACTGCAGATTATTAAGACCCTCTGTATACCGTTTCACAATCCTCTCACTGTAGTTTGATGTTAATTTTGGCCCATTCCTCCTGACAGAACAGGTGTAACTGAGTCAGATTTGTTGGCTGCCACAATCAAAAAGAAAAACAGCTTGGCCCTCAAATTTTCTTTGGGATTGACATCGTGGTTTGCAATGGCCAAATAAATACATTGACTTTGTTGTCCTCAAGTCACTTTGTTACTGATTTGGTGTATGCATAGGGTCATTGTCTGTTTGGAAAACCCATTTGAGTCCACGCTTTACCTTCCTGGCTGGTGTTTTAACACCCACACTTTTCCTAGTGAGGTGGTTAAACACCCTCAGATTTCCATCGGTTTTGCTCAAAAACTGCACTTCCTGTCCAATCTCTCAATAATCACGGCATTATTTGTGCCACCAACCTGAGCACGCAGGCAGACAGATCTGAGCGCACATCTACCTGAACAAACAATAATTGGTGCTGTGTGCCCTTAAATCTCACCCCCCCAGGCGAATACTTATTCTTATGGAGCAGTATTAGGGCCAAAATCAAGACCATTGCGCACCCCCAGCAGTACTTTTTTACCACAGGAGGCAACATTTATTCAGATCCAGCTACTGTGATTGTCATGGTTTAAGGAAGCTATCTGACCCAGATGCACGAAACTTTCAGGCCACTCAATCAGATGTAAAGTTTAATTGAAGGTAAGATGAATGGTGAATGAATCAGGAACAGGTGCTGCTGGAGATCTGATGGAAACTGCTGGGGCCCGGGAGCTGGATCTCTAGAATGGAGGATGATATGATCAGGGATCTTGAGAGGGAGAATACCTCATCATAAATCTGTTTACAGTTGGTGACGAGATGGAATCGCCAGGGAGGAGTGAGTGGAGCCTGTGGGTGGCCAGTGTGGTGGATATCCAGGAGGTGTTGTGGTGGTGATCCGATGGCTGGGTGTTAGCTGGAAGATGGGTTTATGCTAGGTAGAAGATAATGAATGTTAACTAAGTTTGTCTTCAGTTTGTCGTAGGAGGTGAGACAGGAGGCACGCTGAAGATGGAACTTGAAAGGTGGATGTGAGGTGGGTGAGTGGAACAGAGCAGAAGGAGGGTGTTTGTCTGAAGTAGCCGGGAGCCGGTATTGGAGGTAGAAGCCAGAGAGGAATCTTGAAGGTAAGTTTTTATCTTGGGCAAAAGATCTCAGGAGAGGAAACCCGGGAAACGAGGAACCTGCGAGGAGCAGAAAAAAGGTGGAGCTTCGTAGGAAGAATCGAGGAAATAATTCTAGGAATGCACAAGAAGTCGAACAAAGACCAGCAAGGAACTCTGAGGGCTTGGGGTTACCATATAGGTTAACACTAAGGCAGGGAGTGACTGACTGCCAGCTCCTTTTATCCTCCTGCAGTCCTGATGATTTGCAGGTGTGCGTAATCACACCTGCGGTCCTCAACCCACCAGAGCTGAATCCAGTGCTTCCACTGTGCCCTCTGTTGGACAACATATGGAAAGGTGATGTGACAGTGTGGGGTCCTGTCACTGTGTCTCCGATTGATCATGCGCCCTGGCTACTTGGCCACAGGGATATCCCTTTGGCTGACTGGTAGGCGCGCATGACTCTCACCCGGGACTCTGGGGATCAAATCCCACCCGGGCCCTTGTTATGCACCTTGCCACAGTGAAATAGAGAGAAAACACCACACAAACAAAACCCCAGACTCCTGACACTGATCTGAATAATGATAGCATGTAACTGAGAGACCAGTGCTGGCAAATGAGAAAGAGACTCACTACTCACTAGTGTTACGTGAGTTCCCACCAAAGCGTCAAAAACGCGCCGCACGCCAAAGTTTGACGCTTGAACATTCGCACCTTGAACATTTGAATATTTTGACTGATTTTGACGCGCATCAAGTCGGAAATATACAACTTGTGGGAGGAAGTAGTGCCAGACGGTCTGTTTGCATCTGTCGATGTAGCCTTTGAAGAGAGAGTCTCCCTTCTCTATTTACTGTACATTAGCGGGAAAATAATTGTAAAATAGCGGGAGAGTAGGCTGGCTTGCTGGCTTCTGCACGGGATCGCAGGGTCAGTCAAAAGGGAAATGAACTTACCAGGTTGCCCCATCTCCTCACTTATATACCTCCAAGCAAGGTCTTTTTTATTCCTGTCTCTGTAGAGAAAGCAACTGGTGTCGTATAGCTCGGGGTGACACCACGTCACCAGGCTCCTGATTGGTTGACGCAGTGCGAATTGACGCCGAAGTTCACATTTTTCAACTTCATTTCTGACGCGCGTCAAACGCTTCATTCATGCGAATTTGATGCGCGAATTAGGCAGAAATGCGTCTCTGCGATGCAGAAACGCACGGCAGCGCGCTTCTGCATTGACTTTACATGTAAACCTGACGCCCTTGAACCCTGCTGTTGAAAGTGTGCTATACAAATAAAATTGCCTTGCCCTTGACGCTTCAAACGCATTCGGTGTGAACGCACAGTTAGGCTAATGGCTGGCAAGCCTAGGCTGGCCACTAACTGGCTTGTCTACTCCCTCTGATGTTCAGCACGGATATGCTGGCATTAGCATAGGTAGGCTGGCATTAGCCCTGGCATATATACACAATAAAGTTGTGTATATATGTTTTATTTTTAATACTTATGCTTGATGTCACCTGTAATGACAGTACATTCTGTCAAAGGAACACCTGCCAAGGCAATTCACTTATAGATTTTGTATGTCAACCATTTTTCTTAATAAAGTAAAAAAAAAGAGAAAAGTCCAATAAAGTGACAGCCCTAGGCATACTATTCGTTAGCCTCTCCAATGCCAATTCCAGCCTATCCGCAATAGTCTTAACTTTGGCCCTAATACCACACCATATTTTTCTGGCACACTGTCAGCTCTGACAAGCTCTTGCTTCGCATGCTCTGCACTTCTGTCGTTGCACTCATATGCTCTCCACTCTGTCTCCTGCTCCTTGTGCTCTCTGCCCTGTCTGCACTTGCAACTTAACAAAGTGTATTGTCTGAGTTTTCTTAGCAAAAATTGCATTTGCTCTGATGAAAAAGAACCAAACACAACCAGTAAATCAAAAATACTGCACCAAGTGGCAGAAATGATCAAACAAACCTTTGGGATTTAGGAAAAACTTAAGAGAACATGACTAAATCAACACTTAAAATTTTGTAGCCTAAAAATATTTAGTAAAGAATAAAAATATAGGCTACTTAATTACATTGTGCATTTTAGGTAACATTTTGTACATTTCTTGGGCCACCATGTGACGTCTAATTGATATTTTAGAATTTTACAGGAGAATTTTCCCAAAAGCTCCAACCCAGGCCACCATAGTGGACCTGCCTTCAGTGAAAATATAATAATTGAAATTCAAGTAAAAAGTTCCAGACAAAAAAAAGAGGTGTTGTAATCTAAGGCCCTGTCCACATCAACATATAGATATGGGTATTTGGTGTGGCAGAAGGAAAAGCTAGCCCAGGGAGCCTTCCATGCAAGAACTGCCGCTGCTCTTGTGTGTGCGCTTTCTGCTCTGGCGCTGGAGATGTTGCTGTTTTTGTCATGCGGGGTGGTGTAGTATGGGGTCAGATCAGTCTTATTAAGAATAAACTCATGCAGGGTTTTTCACAAATTCACATGCTCATTCACAAATCCACACGCTCTGTTTCACAAATATAATTTCGAAGAAACACTTGTAATATAACTTCACAAATGCACACAATCTGTTTCACAAATGCACACAATCTGTTTCACAAATATAACTTTGAGGGAAGCTTCAAATATAAACTCACAGATCATACGAATCGCTAAATGTGCGTTTACGAACCACTTGTCATTTGCGAATCTCTGTATTTGAGAGAATTTTGTGAGATGAATTTTGAGACTGTTGTAACGTTGCAGGTCAACAAACGACACCATTGGCTAATGAATCTGTCGATCAAATTTACGATTCCGATTGAGAGATTTGTCAGCTAACCAATTTCTTTGTTTTCAGCCAATCGTATGGCTGCTTACAAGAGAGTTCTGACACTCCCATAGACTTCTATGGAAAGAATGGAATGCGGAAGTCACGTGGGTCTGCAGCTGCAGATTGTTCCAAACAGCAGCGTTATTGATCGCAGTTCATCCTCGGCGTTTTGGAACTATTGTTCTGGTAAGTTAATGGAATCACAACATTGTTTAGCATTGAAAAGCGTTAGCTGACTGCTCTGTACCAAAAATAAGTCAAGGGTCATATTTAATGTAGACAGTTTTGTTTAATTAACTGTATTAATGAGCTAGTTGTAGTTTAACTGCAGCTAGCTAATTGTGAGGGGCAGAGGTCTGGAAAAGCTTGACGACCTATTGACGGGTTTATTTCAGTATGTCAAATTCAGCTTTTTAAAAATATTCACCACAGTGTGAAATAGGATATATACTTTTATATCTCATTAATTTTAATGGTGATTTTTATTTTTGTCTAAAATATATCGAATGAGTTGCTGGTCGCTGTATCAACAGTCTTTAACTGACTTTGATGCATCAGAGATGGAAGCATAAATGGAGATATCAGTAAAGAAAAATGTGATTGTGAAGATGAGAAATGATTTCTTTATTTTTCAGTTAAACCACATAAGAACTGACTGCAAGAAACTGCTGAAGCATATGGCACACAGGATCACCAAAGTAACAAGATATGTTGTTTTCTTGTTTTGTGTTCTCCAAAATAATAAGAGCTGAATCAAGACATTTAAAGAAAAGTACTTGAACACCATAACCCTTATAAAGTTGATATTTACTGCAGAACTGTTCATTTGCACTTGTTTTATGAAATTATAGTTTGTAATCATTTAAGTAGAGATTACAATCTTTTTTTTAACACACAAGAATTGAAGAATTATTTAGAATGTCAGCCTAAATAAACAACTGTTGAAGAGTAACTAAAAAAGTCTTATTAAACTATTACAGGTAACACTGCATTGCATTCATGTCCATCTTCCTGTTTTCAGATGAGTTGCTGAACGGAGAGCTGATCAGTGATCAGGTTTGGTGGAACTTCCTCAGTTCTGTCAGTGATGGAGTGATACATAAGTTGGTAAGTGGAGTGCTGGAGGTGGCTGGGTGGTGATGGGGAGGCTGTCAAAATAAAATCAAAATGATCAGAAATGACTTCATTTCATACCAAAGCTAATGCAAGCATTGCAATCTTTTTTTTATTGAAGCTGATGGGGGTGGGGGGTTGTTGGTAAAAAAGAGATCAAGTTCCTCCATGGCAACGATCAAGGTGTTTGGTGGGGGCTTGCTTGTTGTGCTATCAGATGCTGTTTTGCATTGCTGTTTTTTGTTTGTCTTGTACTTCCAAGATGCCCAGTATTGGACAGTACTTTTTTTCTTTCTTATGGAAAATCTGTTTTGCTGCCATTTGTAGTTTCAGCCTGATGAATCTGCTGGTTTTTGGGGTTTTTGTTGCACATCATGACATACAGGGAGCACGCTTTCTAACAGACTTGCTTTTCTCTCTAAAGTGGTCATAGTATTTGGGAGCTCCATGAGAAATGCACCAGACCTTGTTCGGAAAAGCTCCTCCACTTGTTGGACCAGACCAAAGGCGTCATGTGATGGTCGACACAGCACTCCTGGTTTGAATTCCTTCAGTGTCAATAGGGTACGGTGCTCTTCTTCCAGACTGTCATCATTTTTGCTTTATTGAACTAGAGCATCCATCACAGATGTTGGAATATTTGATGATTTTGTTTGTTTCCTGTAAGATGGTACAGAATATGTCCATGGTCAAGCATGTCTTTTGGATTGATAAAATTTAGATGTTGCCATCACAATTCCTTTTTGCACTGGTTTCCAGCTACCTGTTTGACCAATCTTAAGTCCACAGAAGAGTGTTATCCTGTCTTGGAGGAATGTGATGGCTTTGTTGTACTATCCATCTAATGCCTAAGTGCCATCACAGGGTGGCATGTAGAGCCCTGATTGGAAATATCTGACAGTGCAGATTAAACTTATTGTACACAGCTTTCTGTTATTATGACCTCTGGCGATGGTGAGGTTTTTCCTGCTGATTTGAGCCAACCATTTCCTTCTTCTTTCTGTGTCTTTAGGGAAGCCGTACGTTCTGATCCCTTTCTTGGACCGATTGCTGCATCCAAATGCAGCACAGCCAGTCATGGTAAAGCAATAAACCTATAAAGGTATTATTTAAATATATATTTTATACATATGAAATGTCATACAAAAACCAAATATAATTATATGTATAATTACAATTTAAACTTTTCTCTTGTTCCACCCTAAACAACTTGATTTGTAATTTGAATTTTTCACCCACTAAGTCGTTCAAAGAAAAACATTTTACTAATGAACTGTTTCTCTATTGTTTTCAGGAAGGTCACCAGTGGTTGATATCAAAGGGAGCTGCTGTTAATGTTACCAAGGATGAACCTTCATTAGGACTTCAGCACATTTCCACATTGCCCAAATTTGATCCATGCAGTGAATTTGTATAGATGTAATGACAGTGAGAATGATAGTAAAAATACTTCATTAAAGCTTGTTTTATATTTTGTGTAATGTTTAATAAAAAGTTTGCGTATTGTTTTTTCCACAATTAGCACACTTATTTTTTTCCATATACTGGTTTTAACATGATCAATGAATTACTATTTTAATGTAGTCAGGCTAGAACCACAATCTGGGTTACAGATGCATGAGTTCATAACAAAATAAATAATTATAGAATGATGTCTTCTACCGAAAAATTCATAACTTAGATCAGCCTTACATTCAGCTAATTTTCTATCCAACAGCAGGCAGAGAGAACACAGACTGAATGTCATCTGCTAGACATATAGGGTGTTTTAGGAGTAAATCCTGGGAACGGTAATATCACATGCTTTGTTGAGAGATGGAGATCTAAAGGTAAGCTGGAGCAGAGGTCTTAACCACTGGTATGTTTTAAGTGTAAAAGAGGACAAGGTATGGCATTAACATGCTAGCATTCAGAAAACAGGCAATAAATTGGGTATTATTACTCCAATGTAGGGTTTCTTGTGGCACATAAAGTTATTAAACATGCTTATATTGAGCAGTGTAGTTCATTAATTTATCAATAAATATGATCGGTGATCTACATGTATTTTACAATGTGTTAGTGCTTTCGTCTCCCTCTAAAATGTAGAACAGTGACGAATGTCTGTTCCTCTAGAAATGCTTTGATAAAATAAAAATGCATAGGCTATTCAGTACAAAGTAATCAGTACACATTATTAGTCAATAATGATCAAAACCCGCCAGGAGAAATGAGAAATATTCGATTTTGCGTTCTGTCCCGCCAGAAGCTGCTCAGACTGACTGACAGCGCTGGGATGTTTGGAACTATTGAGGACTCCATGAACCACGTGACCGCGTGTCGGCTAGTTCAAAGTCTGTCGTAACTCTATGACGCTGCACTGGCAGAGCTGTTATGTGCGCATGCGCAGTGAAGTTTAACCGCGACACATGGCGATAAGTAGCGACCGTTATATACAGTCTATGGTAGCGACATGCATCAGTCTCAAACGGTAAGTTCCACATTTCGCCGTGTGTCGCGGTTGAACTTCACAGCGCATGCGCACATAACAGCTCTGCTTGTGAGGACAAAATGTAAGCAGCCATACGATTGGCTGAAAACGAAGAAATTGGTTAGCTGACGAATCTGTCAATCAGAATCATAAATTTGATTGACAGATTCATTAGCCAATGGTGTCGTTTGTTGACCTGCAACGTTACAACAGTCTCAAAATTCACCACACAAAATTCTCTCACAAATACAGAGAATCGCAAATGAGAAGTGGTTCGTAAACGCACATTTAGTGATTCGTATGATCTGTGAGTTTATATTTGAAGCTTCCCTCAAAGTTATATTTGTGAAACGGATCATGTGCATTTGTGAAACAGATTGTGTGCATTTGTGAAACAGATTGTGTGCATTTGTGAAGTTATATTACAAGTGTTTCTTCGAAATTTTATTTGTGAACCAGAGCGTGTGCATTTGTGAATGAGCATGTGAATTTGTGAAAAACCCTGCATGAGTTTATTCTTAATGAGACTGATCTAACCCCATAGTGTAGGGCGGCTATCATGACGTTTTACCGAAAACGTTCCTAATATCCTTCACTTGTGTACATTTGAGCTACTAACGTTAGTAAAACCATCCTGTGAAATAATTCGTTTCCTAATAAAAAAAAAAACAAAGTCTGAACCGTTAGTACAAATACAGTGTGTGTGTGTCATTGACTGTATATATGTGCGTGTTTCAGCTGAGTGTGTGTGTGTGTGTGTGTGTGTGTGTGTGAGACAGTCTCCTCCCCCTCCTCCTCCCGTCCAGAGGGGCGGGGTTCACACGATGCTACATCAACACGAGCGGCTACTTGCAGATTTAACACCCGGCTCGCTCGCGCGCGCTGTCCCTGCGGCTCCCGTCAGAACTAAGCCGACATTCCGGACAACTTCTGGCGCAGGTAGTGGTACGTAGAGTGTTTATTTATTTATTATTATGATTCTTTTATTTTTCTAAAATATCCAGGCGCCGTAACGTGTTCCGTTTCTGGTAAGTTCTTGGAGAACCTATGAAGTGAACACGGAGAGCTGGAGGAGCGCTGGACACCTGAGCGCTATAATAAGTGAGTGTTGCTTGAAAATATCAAGTCTGTCTCGGGGGTTAGCTTTGTTTTTTTGTTGTTTTTTTGTTGTTGAAGGTTTACTAAAATCACATTGGGTTTTTTTAGTCTACTTGTGTCCATAGAGTTGTCTTTTCCAGACGTTGGAGGAGAGAATTCCCGCAGAGTGTCTCGTATAACTTGTCATGTTTACATCATGTTTTAAGACCAGGCTCTGACCTCTGTGTTTAAAACTAAAGTTTACCGAGTTAGTGCGTGTCTGAAACAAAAGTCGGGAAGTTCTGTTCAGATCCACCTGGAAGTAATGATGCACATTTGCTTAAAGCAGCGACACGGTCTCCTACATATCTGGCGCGGCCAGCTCTCCCCTCGCAGTCGTTCCGTGAAAACCCGTACGTCTCCTCCCCACTTGAATATTTCAGGACATCTTGCACATTAAAAACGAGCGTTCTCCCTGTGCTGCCTGCATTATGCATCGTTTACACGCCGGGCCGTGATTGGCTGCGGCTCCGTGTGGCAACAGCCTCCCCCCCCCCTCACTCCCACCCCCATCCACCCAGCAACTCCGCGTTCCTCACGCCGTGGTGATTTCTCTTGCTCCAAGGAAGCCCCCCTTTCTCTGCAGCATCCAGCGTGGTAGCTATGGCAACAGCAGCACTGCCCCATGGGTGAGCTTGTTACAGTTGCCACTGGCTTGACCTGGATTCCTCACCGCATCCCAGGCAGCCAGACGCTCCTAGTTAGGGCAGCTGACCTGCTTCTCACATGGATCAGTGATCGAGCAGCTGTGGCTGAGAGAGGACTGCTGTGCTGATATTCTTTCACACCACATGTTTATGAAGTTATGATTTCATTCTGTTTGTGGACTTTGTGAGGTTATCTTGTCCGGTCTTCTTTGTTGTTTTTCTCCATCCAGTGGGCTGCTAAATTGAACATCTTTGGTCTCTTGCCATGATATTCGTCCTCTGCGCGGATGAACGTTTTGATATGAAGTTGCTGACATCTCTGCCCTTACACACGCAGCACTTCTGGATAAATAAACCCCCTACAAGCTGCTTTATCCTGTAGTAATTGGCT
Source organism: Valencia hispanica (assembly GCA_963556495.2). Lineage (NCBI taxonomy): Eukaryota > Metazoa > Chordata > Actinopteri > Cyprinodontiformes > Valenciidae > Valencia > Valencia hispanica. Next base: position 48,170,657 of record OY747708.1, read on the forward strand.
AACATATTTCCCATTTCGGTACCAGATAGATTAGTCTCACATAGAAAGAAATGTGTGCATTTATGTTTTTTTGGGGGAAAAAGGCACTCTAACAAGGTTCCTAGGGCCTTTTCTTTTTAGGAGAAACAGGCACACAGTATCACAGATCCTCCACTGTATGTTGGAGTGGGCATGAGGTGCTCATCCACATATTCAGCCTTTTAATTTTGTTTTTCATGTCAAACCGTCTCAGATGCTGAAAAGCTAAATCTTACTCCGATCTGGCCAAAGAAAGGTCCATGAAAACTAGGGTTGCCGTGGCGTGGAACACTGCGGTTAATCCACAGTGAGACACCCCCCACCCCCTCCAACACCACCATAACAAAACAAACAAAAAAATCAGCTGGAACCAAAGACCTATAATAGCTGGACCTGCAGGGACAACAACGATGGACCCGACAAAAACAATATGACTCGGATCATGGCCCTTTATCCACCTAGGAAGCGCTTTAAGTCTCCTGTGTGGGAATATTTTGGATCGCCAAAAGATGCTAAAGGATAGATCCAGGACGAAAAAAAAGTTGCTGCCAAAAGATCCAACAACCCCGAGATCATCGTGCGGACATATACGCTAAATTTAATTCCAGCAACAACTGAGTGAAATGACTTTAGTGACTGACGTGATTTCAAAGTAATATTAGAACAACCCCGTGAATGAGGGTTCATTTAGCCGCCTACTGTTGTATTAAGGTTTTTTTTTTTTTTTACTTTAACTTTTTTGACTGGTGTTTTCAAAAGGCAGCAATAACCTCTGTCTGTGCAGCTTACAGATGTTTACAGTCTTACAGATGGTTTTACAAACTCATTGTTCTAAGCAGTATCCATGAAAAGCAGCAAGACAGCTTCTGGTGTTTAAAACCTTTAGAGAATGTGTTTGTGTGATTTATACATGTTCATACAGTTGTGAAATCAATTGAGGTAAAAAAATCATGAAACCCTGATTATTTCTCTGACTGGAATCCTACCACCAACATTTCTAATCGTTGCGACCCATATGAAAACTCCATTTGTCTATGCTTGTAATGGCAGGACAAAAAAGGTATTTTTTCTCTCTCTCTTTGCTCTCAAACAACAGTTGTCACGGAAACCTGACGACCAGTCAACTCACATTTTATTTCATCAATTGTGCCGCTAATGATTTCTTTTTGTGACTGTATGATTCTTCTGCCTTGACTAAATGCCCTCTGGTTAAAGGGTGAACTTGTCTACAGGTTTTCAGTGTGAGTTTATGATGCTGCTATAAACATCTGAATTATTTCAATGTGTTTTTACCATCTGTACCTACCAACCTCCTCACTCTTCTTATCGCGCCAATAGAATAACTCACAATGAATCACAGCATGTTCAGTTTTAGCTTTCCACCAACAGTTTGAGACTAAGCGAATGTGGATAATCATTTTAAGGGATGAAGAAGCAGATGTCGTGGATGGAGAGAGACGCTGCTGATAGAAACCGAAGGTGCTCATGGAGCCGTTCGTTGGCTGCCCACGACTCGGCTGTAGGCTCACTGAGCTGTCAGCTCGTTGTCGAAGCCAGACTGTGTAGGAGGGCCTATTTCTGTCCTCTCTCCAAGCCATCCTCCACCTCTTGCTGAAGCACAACAGAAGTCAGCACAGTTAGCCTCCGTGAATTGTGCCTTGTTTGTCTGTCACTGGGAGTCCTCTTCTGCCGCTTATCCTGCCGACTTAAACATGTCAAGGCGCCCCGCTAAGAAGGGAAGCGGCTGATTTGCTCCATCTGTGGCAAGAGATCAAAGCAGCCTTAAAGCAGTTAGTCCATCAAAATGAAGGGAATCTGCAGCTATTTGGATTACCCAACAGGAAGTAGTGGCACTTGTTCATCTTGCTGCTGCCTACTTCTAAAGTGTCTGCTATTGAAGACATAAATCCAGGAGTTACCTGATTTATGATTTTGTCAAGAGTTTGAAAATTATTTTTTTCTCATCAGCGTTTATCTTGTCAGGACATAAAAAAGGACCAGGGCCGTCATTTATCAACCGTATTTACACACAGAGCTGTGTGTATTTCGAGCGTAGGAACAATTTTACGCATTGTGTGGTATTTATCATCTTACTTGAGCGTAGAAATGTCCCTAAATATAAGAACAGCTCTGACCATGGGTACACACAGCATCTAGTGGTAGAACGGGGGAATGCAACGCTGAAACAGTTTTACTTTGACAGAATATTTATCTCATCAGTTTATCACCTCTGCCAAGGAGCTCATGTTGGCGTCTGTCTGTGTGTCTTTTAGCAAAAGAACTGAAAAAGTGGACTGATTTGGATTAAACTTTAAGGAAATGTTAAAAACTTGCCATTAAATTCTGGGGGTGATCACGCATGGAGATCTGTGAATCGCAATCCGGGGTTGGGTGGGAGGGGGTGCGAGGTGTTTCGCAGAGGTCTGCGCTCTCCGTGCTTTTTTTTCTTGCCACATCAAGCGCTTCAATTTAAAAGGATGTTGTTACACTTCTTAATAAAAGGTTTGAAAACTGTACTGTGGAAACTGGATGGTCCTGCTTATCGGTGCAGCAGGTTGTCGCTGCCTCCATGCGTACCGATGCCAGCCAAACCAGTGTTTCCAATAACGCCTGGTCGCAAGCGTGTCAAAGGTGGGATGATGTGTGCACCCTCGGTAGACGATCTGGCCCAGCTGTGTGATGAGGGACATTTAATTGTATTCAGTTTCATATCCAACCATTTTTATCCTTTATATCCAACAAGAACCTCTCCACTGTCCTGACCCCATGTACTGCCGGGTTTGAGCGCAGCGACCAACTTATGGAGTTTACATTTTGCACTTTATATAAGGCATTTGCACGGTTAGTGCAGGTAGTGTTACTAAAAGAGAAGCCTGTGTGAAAATGTAGCCCTTTAATCTAACTCTGAGATTTCCACAAGGTTGGAAAAATTTCCAAAACCACCATGTTTCCCAACATCAGAGGAAGACTAAAATCTGAAAGAGACAAACAAAGCACCTCTGTATAGTCTTCCTGTTATCTGCTAAAGTCTTGCTCTCTCCCAGCCTGAAGGAACCATAGATGTTTTGTGACACGTCCTACAAAGCTATCACTCGAGGTGCACTTGATTACTGTCTACTAGGGGTGTAACGGGACATGTATTCGGATTTCTTGGTACGGAACCTTCATTACGGCACAGAGGTGTACCGGGTTTTCACACGAGGACAAAATAAAGATCTCCTTCAGAATTTCTCATAAAGCTTTCGTTGTAATTCCCATTAGCATGCTCATTTCTATTAAAGCATTTTGGGTATCCGTTGGAGGAAATTTAAGGGATTAGATGGCAACTCGGCCTATCACACAACAGTGGCTCAGTTGATTTAGGCATCTACACATGGTAAAAAAACGACCTGCTGAACCTAAACCTGAGCATCACAATGGGAAAGAAGGGGAATTTAAATGACCTTAAATGTGACATGGTTGTTGATGCTGGGATTTTGACAATCAACCATTTTTTGGGCTTATTTGGAATTGTCTGAAAAAGAGAAAATCTCCATTGTGTGGCAGTTGACCTCGGTGATGCCAGAAGTTGGAGGGAAATGGGCAGAATAAGATAATAGAAAGGTAGCAGTGGCTAAACAAAGCTGTTACAGCTAATGCATGCAGGATCAGGAAACAGACGCCACAATTCATATAGACTCATCAATATTGGACAATGACGGGTTGACAAAACGTTGAGTTAGAATCTGTTGTAAACAACATGAGGGCATGGATCCATCCTGCTGCAGCTGCTGCTAGTGTAATGATGTGGTGGATATTTTCCTGGCACACTTTGTGCCCTTATTTGCAATTTTCCATAGTTAAAATACCACCTTCTACCTAATTACATTTTGCGATCTATGTCAATCCCGTTATGACCACAGCGTAGATTGCTTCTGATGGCTTCTTCCAGTAGGATAAAGCACCTTGTAACAAACCTAAAATCATCTCAAACTGGTTTCTTGGTCTAGATTTCACTGTACTCTAGTGGTCTCTAAAGTTACAAGTTCTAAATCCAATAGAGCATGTTTGGGATGTGGCGGATTTGTAATATGGAGCTGTCACATCGGCATGTTGTTGTTCCCACCACACGGATGTGATTAGGTATGCCTTCCCTGATTGGTAAAATGTCCAGTTTTTGAGTTTCTGATTGGCCGTTCATGTTATATATCAAAAGTCTTACAACCTCATCACAGAGAAAATTGTGCGGACCTCTAATCTTTAATGACCCCCTTGAGGGCTCCTAGACCTCAGGTTGGGAACCACTGTTCTAAAGGCTGAAGCTGCACTCTACTGCCACACTGGAGACTGGAATTAAGCATCACTTCAGTCAAAGTTTTGAAATCAGGAACATATCTCTGATTGAAGTGATCAAAAGTCGGAAATACTCTCTGAACCCAGCTTCATATCGCTTCAGCAGCAGAAAATGTCAAAGCATGCGCTCTTTTGCACAGGTGGTTGGCACGACACCGGGCTCTTTGAAGCCCGTCTTTAACCAGCCGCACCGTTAACAGTCGCGTTCCAAAGCCTCGGTTCGGAGATGATGCTCAGATGGCCTCATGGGAATCTTTTTATTATTAATTTATTGATTGTTACTTGTACTCTGCGCTTTAACTCCAAGCTAAAAATGTCCGCTCGTCTACACAAATGGTCCGGAGTGTGAATTGTAATCTGTCAAAATAACAATTGGCCTTCAGATTGTCTGTCACCGTTCTAAAAAATACGGACGAATATTGAAAATATTCGGTTAATGTGACCCCTGTGTAAAGTGTATGCAATGGATCGCATACAAACAGGGTGTCAGAATGTTAGATGTTTAAAACTATTATCAAACCGCAGTCAATTTCTATCCAGTTGGCTTATTTTTTGGATCGTTTTTTTTTTGTGTTTAAAAAAAAGCTAAATGAAACGAGTAACGAGGCTATTTTAAAAATGTAAGGAGTAGAAAGTGCAGATAATTGCAGATAATTCTTCTTATCATTGAACGGTGCTTTTTACTTGGTTTTTGCTTTCGTGGAAAATACGTTGTTCTTTGACAGAATGAAACGCTGTTTTATTTTTTCCGACTTTCCTGATGACATAAAAGAACGTCTTTTTATTTCGATTATCCAGGCCTCTCCCAAAGCTTTTCTCTGCCACTTAGTTTAAACTGAAGCGGACTAAAACATTTACAGACTGCGATTTTTAACAGCGTTTATTACCTGACGGGTTAGAAAGTGGCGTTCCACTGAGCCTTTTCTGCTTGCCATATAATGATGATGGTCCTTGTTTTTCACTGGTCTGTTTTTAAGGTCATTTTAAAATGTATGTTATGTATGATATTTGATCTTTTTTATGTAGATGTTTTTGGCAGTAGTGGCCTTCACTGATCAGCAATTTGACAAAAATAGGGTGGAGAGAGAAGGAAGACAAATGCGAATTGCCCGAGACCAGGAATCAAACCAAGGACAACGCATGGAGGACTATAGCGACTGCTCATGTTCTACCAACGAAGCCACCCGGCTCCCCCTGTTTAACTGTCTTTTGAGCTGTTGTATGTTGTCAAAAGTCAATCTGGAGGCATTCATTGCAAATTAGCCGAGGTTATAAAAGTTTTGCACACCAACAGTCTGGATGAACTTAGTTTGTGACTGTCATGAGTGAAACGTCACTGCCCAACAGAATTCACCCATGGGCATGCACTCTGACTGGGTGCCCATGTTACATGGATTCTTCTTATATTTGTTAGCCATGCAGAGTTGTATCAAGATGGTTGCTGTGACTACAGCTAGAACTGTAAATATATTGTTGTCCCGGAATATTTAGATGCAGATTGTTAACCTGGAATTTAGAAGAATCTAAACATTTAAGGACTTTCATGTGTGTAAGGCAGAAGAACATGTTAAGCTAAAGAACCTGCTAAGGTTTTATTCTGAGCTTCGGTAACGAATTATGCTCAGCCACTTCTTTTATGTATAGACAGGGATGTCAATCGTAGAACGATGGAATTCAGAAAACGGCTTTATATCCCTTGCCAGATTGATTAGCAGCAACAGTTACTACTGTCAAACCATTGCTGATGTCTTTACTTGGCATTGTGATAACACATTGTGACATTCTTCCAAAATAAATAATTACTAGGGCTGTCAAAATTAATGCATTAATGCTGGTCGATTGATTTGTGGAATTAATGCCATTAATTTTTTTTACGCAGTTAATGCATGCACAGAATGATCTGCCCTGTTTACCCCACAATTAATCCCGTGCTGCTTTCAGTGCTCGCTTGTCACGTAAACAGCATGACAACTGTTTGATAACTGCAAATAATAACCGTGGGAAAGGTTCGGTGTTGATAAATAAATAATCCCTCTATTAGTCAGAAAATGTCAATTAAAAAATACTTAATTCCTCCCAGAGAGAAATTAAGTGTTGTTGTATCTCATATTATTAAATTTTTCAAGGAGCTATTGTAGATATTGTTGCAGGTATTGTTGTATTGTAGATCCTGTTGGCTGTAGGCAGGAACTGTCTCCTGTCGCAGCAAAACTGAAGAAGCCTCTGACCGAAGACATCGTTGTTGTAGGATAGTCCCATGAAGGGGCTCCTCAGGGTTGTCCAAAATTGAATAAGAAACTGTCAGCTTTACATTCAGAAAATGTTAACCAGTTAGTTCGGCTTAGCAACTGGCTAAAAGATTAATAGGTAAAAAGCTCCACGTGTAAATGTGATTGTGGAATTCAAAACAAAAGTTTCATGCAACTCTCCTGTTTTTCCTTAAAAAAAAGAGCAACAGCTTCCGGTTTCGTCCTTTATTTACACCAAAAATGTTACTTTTTCGGTCATATTTAGGAATGTTAATTAATTGTAATTAATTTACAGCCACCCTGTGATTAATTGGATTAAAAATTGTAATCGTTTGACGGCCCTAATAATTACAGCCTCTTTTAAAGTCGTATTTACCTGAAATGTTTGTAGTGACGCTCAGTGTTAGCCCAATGCGTGAAATGAATCCATCATCATCGGTTGCAATTCTCTGTTAATTATTCTATCCAAGCATCTGATCTTGAGATGAACCGATCAGAATTTTGTGGTAGATTTCTGATATTTGCTTTTTGACAGATTTGACCTGCCGATACAGATTTCAGGCAATTCCGATTTCTCTGTTTGGAGCTTTAATTAGATTTAAGGTTAGCACTCAACATGTTTCTAGCCTGCTGTTAGTGGTCATTTATTACTTAAACCAACAGTGTGTCGGAGAGCACTCACTGTAAAACAGGTTTTACTAATATTTTAAAACAAAGTGATTTAAAGAGGGTACATTTCAAATGGTCTTGCTTCTCTTATATTAGCAATTAGAACAGCTAGCATTGCAAAAAGAGCGGTGGCTGTTTGGATTTCCAGTAGAGAATGTGGTTCCTTACTTTAAATCAGAAAACGTGCCAACGTTTCCAAAGCTAGCAAGTTGTATAACACGAACAGAACGCTTAAAAGAATGAAACAACTTAGCTGTAATATGCTCAACCTTCCCGTTATCTGCTGAGAGTCTTGCTCTCTGTTTCTCTCGCACTCTGAATGAACTGCAGACTGCCTCACTTTATTATAAACACTTCAGTGATACTTTAAATAGCAAACTTTGACCCTTCAACCCTTTGTGACAGAATCCACTCCTTTGTTTCTTTAGATGCATGTAAAACATTCCGCTTAAATAAAGTGTATTTATTTCATTACTTGTTGTTGCAGCCATGACAGTAATATGGCTGGTGTTAATATACGCATGTTTCAGTCACGTCTGCTCAATTTCACACTGACTCCCATGTATTTTACCACCGCATACACTTCTCAGAATAATCAAATCTGTGGGAAGAGCAAGGTGCAGATGTCTGCGCTGACCCTGAGAGAAGGCAGTTGTGCTGAAACAGATTTTATTTCTTCCCTGTGTCGTTTTCCAAAGGATCCCATTGTGAGTGGCTCTCCGGCCCAGGAAGGCCCGTTTGCCCTGAAACCTTGTGAGTCACAAGCGAACAATGCGATTCTGTCTTTTCCTCAGAAATTAGGCTGGATGGGGCACTTCCAGCTGCTGACCCACATCTTCCTCTCTCACATGATGGCCGTAGTGTTCAACCGATTGTGTTAGGACGGATTAAAGAAGCTGTTTTAAAATAGCTGTTTTTGTGTTGTAGATGTAATGGAGCAGCAGAGGGCGCTACACTCCGGTTGCCTGGTCTCAGGAGTCCGCACACCTCCCGTCAGACGCAACAGCAAGCTGGCGAGCCTGGGACGGATCTTCAAGCCGTGGAAGTGGAGGAAAAAGAAAAGCGAGAAGCCGAAGCCCCCTGGAGGTGAGTGCCGGGACGGACTCGTGTTTCCTTCTACGCTTCGGGCATCTGCTCAGGGACAGGAAGAGCGGAGCCTGCGTTCGCTCATCGTTCTAATTGGGCGGACATTCTTTGGCCTCGTTTTCATGAATGTTTGTGTTGTTCAGCAGCAGGGAAGAAGGCAGCTGTACGACAGAAGAGAGATGAGCTTGTCAAGCGAAGCCCTGGGGACATGGAAACAGGTGCAAAACCTGAGTTTAACCCACCCCCACCACAGAGCATGCACACAAACAGTTCCAGGCTTTTTACAGTCTACTTGTTCAGCCACATGATGCCTGACTGCTACATAGCCTTACTGCCGTCCTTTCTGTGGGTCTCTATGCAGGGTCGGATCTCGCTTGTGGGGGTAACGGCGAGGATCCAGACACCCCGACTCAGTCGGACGGCGAGGACAGAGAGGAGGAACTCATGGCACCCCTGGCCAGTGCCAGCGAGGACCTTGGAAGTGATTCAGAAGCCCCAGCAGGTAGAAACCAGCTGTTGTCACAGAGGAAACAAAGCTCAAAATAAATGCCTTTGTTTTGATTTAGGTCAAATACAGACACCCTGTCAGACGTCATTTCTCTGAAAACCTTTCAGTGTTTATAGGCAAACGCAAAGCTTCAGGAATCAATATTAATACATAAACAAGAAGGCAAGTTACTGTACAGATTCAAACTGGATCTACTGTACAATGAAAATGTATTCATGACCCTTTTTACCATAAACATTAATGCATTTTGTTGGGATGGTATGCAGTAGACCAGCAAAGTGTAGTGCAAAATTATGGAAGAGAATGATATATTTTCAAACATTTTTTCAAATTATGTGGGGGATCCATTTGTATTCGAGCTCCCATTAGGTGAGATTGTGCATTCATTCATATTTGTATGTAAACACTGAATTAAACAGGGTTGAAATGCCATGACAGTATGTTGGCCTACCGCAGAACTTCTTTGATACAACCAAAGGGCCAAAGACTGACTAACAGTGTGTTCTCATTATTGTCAACTTAATGAAGTCCTTCAAAAAAAGCCTTAAACATTAGAAGCCAGTAAGCTGTTGCTAAATCCCCTAATAGACTGTTACTTGTCCTGTGGCTACAGGTGATCTAAAAGGTGAGCCAAGCATCTCATAGTTGGGCTTTATCTAACAGGCCGGTACCTGAAACCCGATCCCCACTCCACCACCACCACCGACACACAAACAAAAAGAGGTTGCAGTTGCAATGGCTCACACCAGGACTGCTTCCTCTCAGAGCTTGTATTCCTCACGTAATAAGACCGGTCAATAGAAATGGTTTGAAATCCACGTCAGAACCTGCCAAAACTTGCTCATCCATTCATTAAAGTGTTACCTAAAGCTAAAGGTCTTGTGTCAACCCTTGTTGGGTACAAATGCTCTCGCCATCCTTATAATCCCACATGAAATCCAGTGATCCAGACGTTCTGCTATGAAACCACACAAGGGGGGTTTACTTATCAAAGTTCATATTTTGGTTTGCGAAAAAAGGTCATTTTTGCGTCTTATAGATATTTTATCATATGTGTAGAGGTACTGAAAAGGAAAGGCATTCTTGGCTACTTTATTTTAGAATATGCCTCACTTAAACTTATGGGCCCAACTCTTTAAAGCAAGCCCACACCATAACCCCCTCTTTACCAAGCCTGACACAATGCAGTCACGCATGGATGGTTGTCCTGGCAACTTCCAAAGCCAGATAGAGAAGCATGACTCATCCCTCCAGAGTCTTCACTGCTCTAGAGTCTAGTAGCGCTGTTCTTTACACCACTGCATCCAAAGCTACTTGGTGACATAAGGCTTAGATTCAGGTGCTCAGCTATGGAAACAAACCATGAAGATCTCCATGCACTGTTCTTGAGCTAACCTGAAGGCCACATGAAGTTTGGAGATCTGTAGCCGTTGACTATGCAGGATGTTGGGGACACCTGAGCTTCCTCCACCTCAGCATCTGCTTTGTTCCCAATCCCCACTCTGTTGTAATAACACCATTATTAATAATCAATAATAACAATTGATCACGGAAGATTTAGCTTTGCAGAAAATCGACGACCAGACTGTTGTATAAGTGGCCTCTTATTACGGTACAACACTAGAATTCACTGAGTTCCTAAAAGTGACCTGCTCTTCTCAAATGTTTGTAGCAGCAGCCTGCATGACCTTAGATACTCTGTTTTATACACCGGTGACCACGGAAGGGTTTGCTATATTTCCTGGCTTGTAATCAAAAATAACAGAAGTGTCAAAATCATCTGTTTTTTACACAATTTTTGTCTGGGTATTATCTCACTCTTTGTGTTTTGAGGTTGTAAGCCAGGGGTCCCGACTTTTAGATGTGTCTCTGCTTCAACTCTTCTGACTGAAATATTAAACAGATTGTCCATGGCTGGACTGCTTGCTAAGGAGGCAACTTAGCCATTTGACAGAGTTGTGTAGGACCAAAGGGACATCTCAGAGTTGCAGGACAGCAACGAGGACTGGAGTTTGGTCATAACAGAGAGAAGATTGACAGTCATCAGTTGTTTGTGTATTTGATACACAGCTGTGAAATCTCAATTGAAACTTCCCACAGAATCTTCACTACCTGAGTGATCTAAGTGACTGTAAAATAAGTTGTTGTGAATGGAAGTGAGATTTTTGTGTTCAGTACATTTAAATGTTTTTTGTGACGAGATGGGCCAACATTTCTCTCGTCATCCACTAGGTGGAGACAGAGACTTCAGAAACGAGCCAAACCTTGTTCTTGTGGTTGCCTGATTTCAGTTCAAGATGCGGCAGAAGACCTGAAGGCGGCTGGAGAAACCGATCAGGGCGCGGATGGAGACGCAGAAGATGAGAGCACATCAGCAAGCGAGCCCGGTGAGGAGCAGACGATGGAAACGGCAGAGGCCGCCGAGGGGAAACCGGAAGCGGTGGCAGCCAAGCCTCAGAGACGAGCCAGCACCCCTCCTCCACCAAGTCTTCCTGTGAAACTGCTCACCAGACTGGGCAGCTTAGATTGTGAGTAGAGCTTGACAAAGAAGTGACCATAGACACGTCGCCTGGCAAGAGTTATCTGACTGTTTGGTTCTTCAGGTGCTCCTCCAGTACCAGTGAAAAAGTCTCCGGCCACTTTACCGAGGAACTTCACGCTCCCCAAAGAACCTCATGGATCCCTGCTGAGAGGCAGGATCTCCACACCCACTGGGTCTCCACACCTGGGAGCCCTCCACCAACCACTGCCCCCCAGCTGCATAATTGAGGAACTGCATCGTGCCCTGGCCACCAAACATAGACAGGAGAGGTCAGCCTGCATGTGTAGCATTTGTTAGCAAACCAGTTAATGGTGCTGTAGAAATGTAATGAGAGTTTGGGAAAGTCATTGGGTTTGAATATACTCTTGACCTTTTTTCCACATTTGATCACTTTATAACCACAAACTTCAGTGTCGTCATAATTGTAAAGCTGATGGAAAATGATAGATGGTTTTTCAAATTTGTTTTACATCTGAAAACCTGAAAAGTGCATCATGCATTTTTGTTTAGTCCCCCAGAGAGAAAACTTTGTTGACTCCACCTTTGTGGCAAACACAGCACCAGATCTTCTTTAGGGTTTGTCTCTACCTGGTTTGCGTATTTAAAGAGAGACAATTTTTGCTCTTTCCTTCTTCACAAAACATGAGGAGCATCAGTGAACTTCAGTCTTCATACTCAATTGGATTTATTGTCATGTGAAAAGATTATGACACCCTATGACAGTTTATCAGACACATTTGGACATATGAATATTTAATATCTATTTAAAAGACCTGAACAATTCAAGTCATAAACAAGTTCAAATTTTTTTGTTAAATGTAATTCAGAAATTAGAAATTAGATTAAAAAGTCTAATTTCTAATTTAAAAATCTAATTTCTGGGTAAACACTCAATTACATTTATTCCGTCTTAAAATGACACCAGATGGGGGCGCATAGGTATATCAATTCAATTCAAAAACACTTTATTCATTTCAATGGGCAAAATAATTGTAGTCATAAGTTATGTCATCCATGTATCTTTGAAGAGTTGTTGTGGATGAACAGGCTGAAGACTGCTGCTATACGACAGTGTCATGACTGGCAAGCACTGCTAACCCACATCATTAGCTTTTGCTGCTCCTCTTTAAATTTTAGCAGCTCATGAGTTTGGTAGACCACCTAAAATCAACAATGCGACTGTAAATAAATAGTAAATAGATGTAGGACATTCTGAACAGCTGCCAGCCTGCTCAGGTCTAGCCAACCACGAACAAACTGCAAAATGCTAAAAGAGGTCTCCAAATACCAGAAGGTTTCATCCCAGGACCTGCAGCAGGCTGTAGTTGTTGTTGTTGTTGATATGAAAGTGCATGCTTGTAGAATAAGAAAGAAACTGCACAAATTAAACGTTCATGGGAGGTTTGGATGAGGGAACCTTTGTTCTCTAAGAAAGACCTGAGGTCTGCCTGAGAGAACATAGACAATGACCAGGACTTCTGGAATCATGTTCTACGGACATTGAATTCTTTGACAAAAACCAAATACAGCATTCCAGGAATGAACTTCATACCGACTGTGAAGCATGGAGCTGGAAGTCCCATGGTGTTGCTTTGGTGCAGCAGGACCTGGCCAGCTGTATGACGAGAATTTGAGATCTGTAAAGAAAAATGGATCTGAGACAGAACTGGGCCCTACAACATTGCCACAAGATGCAACCCACTGTAAGGTCAGTCATTCAGGGAAATGGGATCTAACCCCCCCCTGCAAAAAAATCACTTTCTTTTCCAGAGATAAAAGAGAGACATCAATATGTGTCCTACTACTCCAGGTACAGGCTTTGACTGACTGCATGTTTAGGATCGTTCTCCTGCCCTGTCTCAACCCTTTTGCAACCTCTAACAATTCAATTCAATTCAAAAATACTTTATTGATCCCAGAGGGAAATTAAGTGTTGGTATATATAATTAATTCTTTAAGGAGTTGTAGTAGATGATGATAGCTGTGGGCAGGAAGGATTTCCTGTAGCGGTCTGTATTGCAGCGAAACTGAAAAAGCTTCCGACTGAAGACTCTCTGTTGTTGTATCACAGTCTCATGAAGGGGATGCTCAGGGTTGTCCATCATTTTTTTAATTTTATGAAGAATCCTTCTTTGCATTATCATCTCCAGATGTTCCACAGTTGTCCCAAGAACAGAACCAGCCTTCTTTATCAGGTTGTTTAGCCTATTTAAATCCCTGGCTCTGATTCTGATACCCCAACAGATGACGGCTGAAGAGATTACACTCTCCACAACAGACTTGTAGAAGACCTCCAGCATCTTGCTGCAAACCTTGAAGGACCTAAGCTTCCTCAAGAAGTACAGTCTGCTCTGTCCCTTCTTGTAGACAGTTTCACTGTTGCGCCTCCAGTCCAGTCTGTTGTCAAGGTGAACTCTGAGGTATTTATACTCCTCAACCACCTCCACTTCTTCTCCCATGATGGAAACAGTGTTTGACTTATCCCTGAGACGATTGTTTCCACACCATGTCACAAAGCGGTCCACCAGCTCTCTGTATTCAGCTTCTTGTCCATCTCTGATACACCCGACAATTGCAAAGTCATCTGAGTATTTCTGCAGATGACAGGTCTCTGATTTGTACTGGAAGTCTGAGGTGTACAGAGTGAAAAGGAATGGTGAGAGTACGGTCCCCTGTGGTGCTGCTGACCACCTGGTTTGACACAATTCTTCAGTCTCACAAATTGTGGTCTGTTGGTCAGATAGTCATTGATCCAGGCGATTGTTGAGGGCCTCACCTGTGTCTACAGGAGTTTCTGACAAAGCAAATCAGGCTGAATTGTGTTAAATGCACTGGAGAAATCAAAGAACATGATCCTCACAGTGCTACCTGCTTTGTCCAGATGACAGTGGGTTGGTTGAAGTAGGTGGATGATGGCATCTTCAACTCCAACTCCACAGCGATAAGCAAACTGCAGTGGGTCCTGATTCGTTCTTGTTTGCTTATTCAGGGGGGTCAACTGGAGTCTCTCCAGGACCTTCATGATGTGGGATGTCAGGGCAACAGGTCTGTAGTCATTGATGACTGATGGGTGAGTTCTTTTGGGTATTGGAACAAGGCAGGATGTCTTCCACAACACTGGAACCTTCTCCTGAGTTAGACTAAGGTTGAAGATGTGCTGCAGAATCCCACAGAGCTGCTCCGCACAGGCCTTCAGGACTCTGGGGCTGACACCATCTGGACCTGCAGCCTTGTTCTGGTTCAGTTTCTCCAGCTGCCTCTTCACCTGACTTTTGGAGACAGACAAGTGGGAGGGGGAGGCAAAGGGGGTAGCAGCATTTCCTGACTTGGTTGAAGTCAAACTTGTGGAATTAGATGAGTCCATGGCTGAGGTGAAGGATAAAACATCCGAGGTGTAACAGGAAAGTTGTTGATCAGAGGAGGGTGGGATGTCTGTTTGGTTGGGAACAGGAGAGGGGGATGCTGAGCTAGTTCCTGAACTGAACCTGTTGAAGAATATGTTCAGTTCATTGGCTCTGTACAGACTTCCATCTATCCAATCCTTCCTGTCCTTAAAGCCTGTGAACTTTCTCATTCCTGACCAGACATCTCTGATATTGTTCCTCTGTAGTTTGTTCTCCAGCTTCTTCCTGTATACCTCCTTGCTGTCTCTGATCTTGACCTTAAGTTGCTTCTGTATACTCCTCAGTAATTCCCTGTCTCCCTCCCTGAAGGGTCTTTTTTTCTTTTTAGCATTTCCTTCAGGTCACTGGTGATCCAGGGTTTGTTATTAGGGAAGCATCTCACTGTTCTGGTGGGGATGATGTTGTCCACACAGAAGTTTACATAGTCAGTCACACACTCAGTCATGGCATTGATGTCCTCTCCATGTGCTTGGCAAAGAGTCATTCAGTCTGTGGTTGCAAAACAACCCTGCCCGGCTTCTTCAGCTTCCTGTGACCATTTTCTCACAGTTCGTTTTGTCACAGGTTGCCTCTGAACAAGTGTTTTATATTCTGAACAGAGAAAAACAAGATTGTGATCTGATTTTCCCAGAGGAGGTCTTGATTTGGACTTGTATGAATCCTTTACATTTGTATAAAACAAATCCAAGGTCCTGTTTTCTCTTGTAGAGCAGCTGACAAACTGTTGAAATGTTGGAAGTGTAGTAGGGAGCGAGGCATGATTAAAATCACCAGATATTGCCACAAATGCATTGGGGTACTGTGTCTGTAGCTTAGCAACAACGGAACTGGTGACATCACATGCATTGTCTGCAACGCTGAAGGGGGAATGTAAACAACTGCCAAAATTACACTGGTGAACTCTCTTGGCAAATAATATGGACGAAAACTCACTGCCAAGAGTTCGACATCTGGGCTGCAGAGACGACTTCACAGTAACATGTCCTGGATGACACCATCTGTTGTTGACAAGCACTGCTACTCCACCACCTTTTCTTTTTCTGCTCGTCTTCAGATCTCTGTCTGCTCGTACAGTCAGGAAGCCTGGCGGACAGACGTTTGAGTCGGGGATATGATCCAGCAGCCACGTCTCAGTAAAACACATAACACTGCATTCACGGTACTCTGGTTGAGTCCTTTTAAGGGCTTGGAGTTCATCCATCTTGTTAGCCAGTGATCTTACGTTGCCCATTATGATCGATGGAAGAGATGGCTTGAACTTCCTCTTTCTCTGTCTCCTTTTCGCTCCTGCTCTGCATCCAAGTCTCCTCCTTATCAACTCATCAGAGATTTGTGGCTTCAGTTGAGGTATTATTTCAGCTTTTGCAACGTTAATCAGTTGCTCCCGGCTGTAAACCACATTGTTGCCATGGTTACGCATCATAACAAATTGTCAAAAAGGGAAAAACTTGCAGCAAAAATCCTTCCAGCTTCACAGCACCAAAAACTAGAAAGTATACAGATCAAAAAAATGCAATCTTCTTTAAGAAAAAAGAGGAACCAATGTACAAAAAAAACAAAACTTAATATGTAGCCAACAGAGCCTCTCCAACATGCAGCCACCCAGAGCAGCGCAATTCTAGAATAACAGATTTTTTCTTCCATTGTTGCCATGTGTTTAGCTCCATCCATCTCCCTATCAACTCTTACCATATACCCTGTAAATGCAGAACCGAAGCCATGGTATCTTCAGGATGAATGTCAGAGTTGGCTTTCCAGGACATCTAGTATTTTCACATGCTGGCTAGAAATTCCAGTTTTAGTCTCCTCTGCTGCGATCCCTGACATTCATGATGCTGTTTTTTCATTAAAGTTCTAACTGAGACCTTCACTGAACATCTGTATTTATATTAACTAAAGTAGCTGGATTCTAGTAACTGATTTGGTGACTTGTGATAGCAGTTGGATGTACTGAGTTTTATTTGGCAGCGTCAGAGTTAAGTGGAAGTCAAAAACACTTTTCAGATGTTTTTATTTTATTTTTATTGAAAATCATGTATCCTGTTTTGTAGACTCCAACATTATACACTACTTTGTGTTGGACTCTCACATAAGTACCACCATGAAACACTAGGCCTACAGTTTGTGGTTGTGCTTTTACAAAATGTTGCTACATTCAAGAGGTACACAGAACTGTGATCAAGTGGAAGAGTATGTCAGAAGAATGATCTAGCCCAGTTACTGATCCTACTGCCTGTTATCAAACCATCATTAGATTTTTTTGTTTCCAATTGTTCTTCCATTGATCAGAGCCTTTTTTTGCCACTTTGCCAAAGTTGACAATGAAAGACCCGTCTTGTGACCTGTGATCCCAGTTTCCAGACGAAAGAAGCTCGCTGTTCACCGAAACGCAGACCGGATGGCCGGCTGTCTCGGACATCCAGCGCAGAGAGGGAGTCGCTCGGGGAGTCGGACAGCAAGAAGAGGTCCGACGAGAACAAGGAGAACTGTCGCCTGGATCAGTACATGAGCGACCAGGACAGCTGGAACGACTCTGTGATCTCTGGTAGGTGTGCTGGGTTAATATTTCCTCTACTTCGCCCTGCTGCCTAGCGCTCAAGGCTAACTACTGTATACGTAGGCACCACGCCAGTGGATAATGAAGCACCATAATCTCTGCTGATGGCTGTTCCAGCCAGGGAATGACAGGGAGATTAGAAGCAATGATGAACAGCAGACACACTGGCGTTAACTTCCAGCTGCCAAGCAACATCTGCTCTGATGGCCTAAATCCTGGACATCTAACTGTGACTGGGGCAAAAAACTGTTAGGACAGATGTAACCAACAGCATTTGACTGTTCGGATGTAAATTTTTAGTGGCTACAAAACCAATAATGCCAATCTGTGATGAATAACAATTCAATTAATTATTGTTTTGGCATTTCAAAATGTACTTCTCAAATTTCATATGTGCGGTTTCTTCCATGCAGAAATTAAAAGGGTAGATTATTTGGACTGAAATATGCATAATCTAAAAAGGCAAGTAGTTTGGGGGGGGGGGGGGGGGGATTTTCTTTTTCTCTCTTAAACCTTGAACGCTGTTCAAGTTTTTCAAGGAAAACCCTGAAACAGAGTCAGATTCTAGTGATGGAGGTTTTGTATCTTTTTAGGAGAAGATGCTTGTTTTGGACTCCCCATACTCACAGGAAGTGCCCCCACCCCCGACTGTGGTTGCCTACAGTGGGACTCTGGGAGGAAGTTGGATGACCTCAGCATGAACCATTTAATATTTACTAGGGATGTGTGTTGGCAAGAATCTGGTGATACGATATGTATCACAATACACGGGGGGGCGATACGATATATTGCGATATGAGTAAAACTATATATTGTGATTTTTAGAACTTAATTTAACTGTAGAAAAACTGTCCCAGAATTCTAAACGCTCCAACCTGTTTCATACTTTAACACATCCAGTTGTATTACTGTATCTAGTTGATCCACTGGAACAAAAAAGGTGAAAACAGCCCCCAACTACCAGTTATACTTTTAATTTTACTACAAACATTACTGTCGTCATTAATGGTTCCATTCCAATTCTAAAAAATTAAAATAAAAATCGATACAATATCGTGACATGAAATATCACGCGTATTGCTATTTTCCTACATCCCTGATATTTACCCATTCAAGAACCAGAGATTTTTAAGGATAAGGATGAGGGGCACTTACCCCCCAAAAAATTGTAGAATTATGATTTCTGAGTGAAAAGTGTAGAAAATAATGTGTTAAAGTGAATTGAAGACACAGTTACAGATTCGTCTTTTCGAAAACTCACCAGAATCCTCTCTGACAGCAGAGCTCTAAGCTTTTGTATAGAGACATGAGCATGATTACATAAAGAAAAGAGTCTGTATGGTGAGAGGGTTGCTTTATATGGGCTTCCTTTCCATTCCCAACTATCTCACTTCTGTGGCCTCCATAGATCCAGGTTGTGATCAGATTCACGGTTCCTACAGACAGGTGGCTTTCATTTGCTGTGCAACTAGACTGAACCACCATGTTAAGGCTCATTCTCCCAGCGGTCGGATTAGGGTGTACAGTGGCTTGCAAAAGTATTCGGCCCCCTTGAACTTTTCCACATTTTGTCCCATTACAGCCACAAACATGAATCAATTTTATTGGAATTCCACGTGAAAGACCAATACAAAGTGGTGTACACGTGAGAAGTGGAACGAAAATCATACATGATTCCAAATTTTTTTTACAAATAACTGAAAAGTGGGGTGTGCATCATTATTCAGCCCCCTGAGTCAATACTTTGTAGAACCACCTTTTGCTGCACTTACAGCTGCCAGTCTTTTAGGGTATGTCTCTACCAGCTTTGCACATCTACAGACTGAAATTCTTGCCCATTCTTCTTTGCAAAACAGCTCCAGCTCAGTCAGATTAGATGGACAGCGTTTGTGAACAGCAGTTTTCAGATCTTCCCATAGATTCTCGATTAGATTTAGATCTGGACTTTGACTGGGCCATTCTAACACATAGATATGTTTTGTTTTAAACCATTCCATTGTTGCCCTGGCTTTATGTTTAGGGTCGTTGTCCTGCTGGAAGGTGAACCTCCGCCCCAGTCTCAAGTCTTTTGCAGACTCCAAGAGGTTTTCTTCCAAGATTGTCCTGTATTTGGCTCCATCCATCTTCCCATCAACTCTGACCAGCTTCCCTGTCCCTGCTGAAGAGAAGCACCCCCAGAGCATGATGCTGCCACCACCATATTTGACAGTGGGGATGGTGTGTTCAGAGTGATGTGCAGTGTTAGTTTTCCGCCACACATAGCGTTTTGCATTTTGGTCAAAAAGTTCCATTTTGGTCTCATCTGACCAGAGAACCTTCTTCCACATGTTTGCTGTGTCCCCCACATGGCTTGTGGCAAACTGCAAACGGGACTTCTTATGGTTTTCTTTTAACAATGGCTTTCTTCTTGCCACTCTTCCATAAAGGCCAACTTTGTGCAGTGCACGACTAATAGTTGTCCTATGGACAGATTCCCCCACCTGAGCTGTAGATCTCTGCAGCTCATCCAGAGTCACCATTGGCCTCTTGGCTGCATTTCTGATCAGCGCTCTCCTTGTTCGGCCTGTGAGTTTAGGTGGACGGCCTTGTCTTGGTAGGTTTACAGTTGTGCCATACTCCTTCCATTTCTGAATGATCGCTTGAACAGTGCTCCGTGGGATGTTCAAAGAGTCGTTGTGGATGGTGATGCTGTGGGCAGGAAGGGTCTCCGGTAGCAGTCAGTCTTGCAACAAATCAGAAGAGGGTTCTGACTGAAGACTGTTTCTGTATATGATTCATGTTATCGTAGGAAAATGCTGATCAAGATTTTTACCCCTGATCCTGGTCTCGGTCATCAACAGGCCTTTTGGGTACAGTGGAGCCCCGATATTTGCAGGGGCTAGAGATAACAGCCGCTCGTGAATAGTTAAAATCTTCAAATACTTGAGGCTCTCTTCCAAAACACTTAGAACTGCCTATTGTAATTGTTCAAACACCAAATATACCTTAAAATGCATTAACATGCATAGTGGAAACCGTATTAGCACTACCTCAGAAGCTAATAACTACATTCTTCTTTAATCAGCTCTCTGAGGTACAGCCAATCAGCTTAGGGCTAGGCAAAAATTAAAATAAAAAATCTATTACAAAATTTTCATATCTGTTGATATCGATATTTATCATGATATAAAACAAATCACTCGCTGATACTATTTGAAGATATCAGAAGGTTATTTTTGATGAGATTTTTTTTCAAAACTTAAACTGGTCATCTGACGTTATACAACTGTTTTGGAAAATTACAAGGAGGTCATTGCTGGGCGATATGGTTTTAAAATAAAATCTTTTTCCTTCCTTTTTATTCTTAAAAAGAAATGTCAAATGATAGAACATATTTTTTTAAACATGCTTTTATTTCAGTCATTCCTTCTTGGAGTTGACCTGAATTCAAAGTCTAAATAAATACACGCTGTAAAACAAGATGGAAGGCCGTGGGAGGGCTGACATCACTTTGAACCATGGAAAACCAGCAGGTGGATTGGTGACTTTTTTTTTCTTGACATCTCGATATTCCAAAAATTCAATCTTCATACATGGAAAAATTCGATAAACCCTTATATTGCCCAACCCTACATCAGCATCAAGGAAAATAAATGGGACTCCTGAATTAGCTGCTTTGAAATGCCAGCCAATAGTGTTGAAAGTAGGATTGTGCCTAGGTATTTCAGCTTCCCAAGTTGCATTTTATTTATTATTTTAGATATGCACTAAGAAAAAAAAAGCAATTAATTTCGAGTTGTGTTCCTCACTAAAATCTGTGAATACTGAATTATGAATAGGTTAGGTCCATTCTAGAGTGGATAAGAAGATAGAAATTAGAAACTCATTTTGGAAGCGCTGTAAGAATACTGGAGTTACTAATCTATAGCTGCTAACAGTAATAGTTAGCATCTGCACTAAACCGAAGGGCTACATGATACTTCTACACTAACCAGCAAGTCTTTAAAACACTTTTTCACATTTCTAAAAATATATAATCTGTTTTTAAAACAACATAGAAGGAGCATTTTTGTGCTCTTTAGCATAAAGACCAACATAATTGAGAGAGGCATGGAAACAACAATATATAGGACAGTCAAACCTGGACTCGATTCTTTAACACATAACTTATTTGAAAAATATTTACAGTTTTTTTTTTTTATGACAACAAAAGCGGATTCCTTGTTTTAGCAAAAATATTGTTAAAATCTTGCTCTGTTTGGTTTTGTGTGTGATCACATATAGTATCTCATCTTGTGAGATTTGTGTATCGTTAAAACCACACCATCAATGTTAATATAAAAGGTGAAAAATGAAATCCTTGGATCAACAAAATAATGCTTATGAACTTTTATACAGTTTTGCAAGCAGCGTGCATGAAAATCGGTCATGATTTAAAAAGAAAACAACAACAATGGGTGATTCTGACACTAATTATATAGTCAAGCATTGAACCTGACCTAAAACTGTGATTGGGACCTTTGTAGTTGGAAACTATTATGTGACTTTCATGCTTTTTCAATATTTTCATTCTTAATGGTTTGTTCACAAATGCATCTGTAGAGCAGGAGGTGATCATTAAAGGATGTAAAAACGGCAGCACAAAGCTTTCAAATGTGATCACTTTGGATCCAGTGACATCTAGTGGCTAAAATTTTAAAACACTGTATCATAAACTGCATAAGTTTTCCCTAAATATTGCTGATTCATGTCTGTAGTGTAGCAGCTCCTCTAACATAAATAATGTGTTAGAAATCCACTTTAAAACCCACAAACCTTGCTGTATGCTTCCTCCTAAAATGTCCTATTTATCTAGATATTTTTAAATGTCTATTTTTCTTCAAACATTGCACATTTCAGCTGGTTTACTTGGTGAACTTCCAGGCCCAAGTTTACCCAGGTTTGTGCTCAACTTCAACAGGAACGCTCCCACGCAGGATGAGGAAGGAGCTCCTGGCGGTGAAGCTTCGGAATAGGCCCAGCAAACAGGAGCTGGAGGACCGCAACATCTTCCCGGTCCGCAGCGACCAAGAGCGTCAGGAAATCCGCCAGCAGATAGAGATGAAGCTGGCCAAGTGAGTCGCTGTGTGTGGACCCAGATCAGCTTCCCATCAGCTTCCCCCGTCAGACCCCCACCCCTCTCATCACGCTCTACCTCATGTATGTCCGTTCATTTCACATGACAGCACTGTTTGTCTACATTTGACTAATGTCACTCACTCTCTCCTTATTCACAGCTATGCATGTGGGCAGTATTTGTTTTCATGAAGAAGCACAACTCATTTCTACATCATCCACAATTTAATTACATTAATTTACAATTTTCCTTCAATTTAATTAATGAAAAAAACATAACTAAGCATTTAGACCTCAACAGAAACCTAGCAGCAACTGAGGAAAAATTTTCTGGATGAAATTATTTTCACATGTATCTCATCACTGTTTTTTAATTGGTGAAAACAGATCAATAAGTTTCAACTTGAAGGCAGTATTTTTTTTTTTGGAGACCTTGTTTGGTTTCATCAGCCAGTTTGTGTTGCCACTGTTGTAGAACGATCATGCTCTATACAGTAGCTGTAGCTGAAACAAGTTAGAGATGGAGCCTAAACCCAACCTAATTTTGCCATGTACAATAGTTTCCAAAAACAAAGTTTCCCTGAGTGCCAGGACAGTTTTGGAAAGTAATCTAAGCACTCCCTACAATGCAACATCCTGTAGGTCCCCCTTTAGAAGCATTTACTTGAAGCAGTCCTTTTCTGTACCACTTAAAGAAAAACTCACCCCCAAAAGAACCTTTTTTTTGTATAAATGAGTATCTAATAGTGCCGTCTACATTTTTGGCAATTATTTTGTTCTAGTGCATCTTAGTAAAAATAGAAATTTTCTGCCTAAAACCGTAAGTGTGGCGCCCTCTTCAGGTTAAAACTCTACACTGCACTTGAATTAGAATCGGGCATTGCTATTTGCTCCGGAGTGATGGCTGACGTCAGCCACCCTGCTGATGTGGAGTATAAAACAAGCCGAGCCTCCGCCCACGCCTCCTCCACAGAACCTCCCTCCCTTTCCTCTCTTTCCTCTGGTGAAGGAGGTGGAGGGAAATCCTCCACCTCAGAAAGAACGCTCTGAGACAAAGGAGCTCACGTTGCTCTCCATCTTTCTTGCTGTCTGGTTGCTCCACTGCAGCAGCGCTGCTGTCAACATGTCAGTCACAGCCCAGACCACAGTTCACACCAGCAATCATCGAGAGGCGGGGGACATCCTGGATAGGTCTCATATATAACAATTAATAAAGAAAGAAAACATAAAAAACATATTTAAAAATAATAAAATATTTAAAATAAAAAGATAGATGGTTTCTAAAATAAAAATATAAAACATGCTTTAAATAATTGGAAGAAATAATAACAACAAAAGACAGATGGCATCTGAATAAAATACTAGAAAAAAATGAAACAACAAAAGAGTAACATTTAAAAAGAGAAATATGGCCTCACATTAGGCTCTGGCATTGTTCTGATTTAGGGATGGCAAAGACCCTGGAGACGGTAGAAGGAATATGAGCCATCATCCTTCCTCCACTGTACTTCAAAGTTAGTAAGGGGGTCATTTATCCAGACTGTCACAATATGCCTGGAGAGACTTTGTTATAGAAATCAAGTTTTACTCAAGCAAAAGTAAAAAGGTAGCTCATCTAATATGTACTTTACAACACAAGTTTTTACAATAACAACATAAAACATGTCTGCACAGTAGTGAGGGAGCAGAATCTTTCATTTCAATCCAGATCACTCATCGGTCAATTTGTCAGATAACAAAACGTCGAAGTACGTAGTTACAATCTACCACTCCTGCAGGTAATTATTGTTCAGCTGTTTTTCAATTCAGTTCATTTTGTTTCTATAGCGCCAATTCACAACTTGTCATTTCAGGGAACTTTACAAGAAAAGTCATTTCAATTCAATCATACATACATTCCAGTTAATCCTTCAGTTCATTATTCCGATCAGTTTAAAAGTTTTCTATCCATGTACTATTCCTAAATTCATCATAACCGAGGCCTGCTGACTGCGCTGTCAATCCTGCAAACTTGCTTTTTTTCCATGGGAGTTGGTTGCAGACATGCAATGAAAGCATTAGGGCAAGAATCTGAGAAAACGTACTAGGTATGAGTTGCTGATGTACTGTAATCTGTTCCAGCTCTTTAAAATAATCTGGCAATCTCATCAGTTTTTCATGTTATGCGGACTACATTTGTGTCACTTTTGAGCTATGTGCACCGTAGCACACAGGCTTACTTTGACAAAGATTTTGTTGTTAATAGTCAACTTTTTTTCTCTGGATGTCCCTTTTTTCTTTCTTAGTACTGGCCTCTCGGTGTTCTCTCCTGCTGCAGGTTAATTCCTGCAGTGAGGAAGGGGATTTTCTGAAATGTTGAGGTGGAACGTACAGAACATTGTGATCGGATTTGTCGTTGTGTTAGGCGGTATGCTCTTATAACAAAGGGCTCTGATTAGATGGTTTTTCTGAAAATAATGCAGAGGCTGGCTCAAAGGAGGTCAAAGGAGAAGGTTTTGTTATGGCATTGAGGTTTATGGTTGAAATCTGTAACAACGTCATCAGTTTTCAGCCTTACATAATAGGTGTGTGCGCTGAACAGTAAAACAGGAACTCTCTTGACTTTTTAGCCACACACATTTAAGGTTGCTTTTATAGCCGTTACCTTTGTCAACCTCTCACATGTTCGTCATGTTCACATGTAGTCCCGTCCAGCTCTTTTACACAAGCAGCCTCAGTGGTTCTTAACAAAATCCTCTCTGAAAACGTCAGTGTTTTTAAATGGAGGCTGAGCTCCTTTCAGATGGGTGAAACAAAAGCTGGTCTTTACAGAAACAGATCAACTCAACTGCCAGGTGAAAATACTGAAGTAATCACAGCCATCTAGTTTTGCCTGCTTGCAGCAGTACAAAGACAGGTATTGTTTACAATAATTAATTAAAGGGGCCATATGCAATTTTCTGAAATTTAAACTCGCGACTGACACCTGTGGCCACAAAACAGAACTGCTCTTCCTTTCAGCTCGCTCTCGCAGCGCGCGCTTGTGCGCCGTTCACTCTCAGTCTTCGATCTTTTTCGGGCACTTGTCAGGGGTTTACCTTTTTTAGTCTTATGTGGAGTTACTGTCTGTGTCAGAGTTGTCCTTGGTCTCTTCTGTGTATTCGCACAATCCATTGAACTGCTTGCAGGTGCTGACTAGTGTTGGTGGCAGAGTGATCTGAAACATTTAACATGAACGCGCTTGACGTCACATCTGCAGACAGCGCGGGAAAATCGGACCCGACAGAAAATAGAAAAAACTGGATACAGACTTATAGTTGCACCCACTGTGAGCTGACAAGGTGTCAGTATGCTCATCAGGAGATGTTTGAGTCATAAATGGTCAAATAAAAAGGCTATTGTTACGTTTATTTTGGGGAAAAAGTTGCATATAGCCCCTTTTAAGCATGGTCTAGTTTGAGTTATTCATGGAGTTGACTGAAACACCAGAATTCCACACTATTAACTCAAAAATCATAAAACTTAGTTAAATCACTCTTAAAGCTGATAAGTAACATTTTTCCCACTGCTGCAAAATAATATACAAATAAATATAAAAGAAATAGTCATATTTATTCCTATTTATATTTTTATTCCTAGACATAAGCAAAAATAGAGTAAATTTAGTAGTTTTAAAATGGTTTTGGTGCAGAATATTGTCACGTTTTTGCTGTTGTGCTCTTAAGAGAGTAATACCAGGAGTCTAAGGAGGGCTGTCAGCTATAGTTAACCAGTCTGGCTCAAAAAGAACCCGCAATCAGCTGGAGACAGACATGTCGTTTCAAACACTGCTACATTAATAGCAGGACTTTTCCACCAAAGAGGTCCAAGTTCTTTACCAGTGCTAGTGCTAGAGCCAGTTCCTAACTGTTTGTAAAAAAAACATCTCGTATTCCACCAGCCTGCAAACAGATGCTCTACTATTGACGGGGGGCATCGACTGGGATGATGCTCCCAGTAACTGAACATCCTCCGTGTTCTGTTATCAACTTTCTACTTTCTTTAATATAGAAAGTACTCTTACATCAGTTCTTTTTGTTCTTTCTGTGTCTTTGCTCTGTCTTCTCAAACCCCCAGAATGTCGTGGCAGAGGGCTACTCGTACTGAGCCAGGTTCTGGTTCTGGTTCTGTTGGAGGTTTCTTCCTGTGAAAGGGGAGTTTTTCCTCCCCACTGTCACTACATGCTTGATCAGTATGAGGGATTGTTGTGGTTGGAGTCTGCATGAACGGGGCACAACCTCAAGTCAATGACTCGATGCGATCTGCTGGGATTCCTTAAATAGGAAACTTTTAAACTGATTGGATTGTTTGTATGATTATATGGAAATGACTTTTCTTGTAAAGTGCCTTGAGATGACATCTGTAAACTGAATTGAATATTTTTGTTGTTTTGGCAAATAATTAACCATTCTCAACCAGTTTTTGCTTTATGCTTAATTCTGTGGAAAACACGTAGCCTGGTGAAAGATTGTTGCTAGCATTACAAATGATTGGTACGGTAGAAATGATCCTCTTTAGTGAGGTCTGCCAAATAAACTGTCTAACTCAATGTTACCTTTTTGTTGTTGTTTCATCAGCAGCATCACTCACTGCTTTAGAAACACCGTTCTGCGATTCTTCCTGTCTTGGAGAACTCGGAGCACTCTGATAAACAAAATATTAACATAAAATGTAAAGTTTCATTCTGAACAATAGACTCTGATTTCACTCATCTGCTACACTTGATTAGCAGGGACTACTCCTCTATATCATTAAATCTGTCTGCTTTATGAATCCAGTGCAGAGAAAAAGCAAATATCAGAAATAGAACTATTTCAAACAAGGAGATTCTACTGCTTCATGATTTCCCTCCTGAATGTTGTTTAAATTCAAAAAATTGGTGACCTCTTGTTCGTGTAGCATTTAGCTCGACAAGAGCTAAATATCTCCCTAAACTGAAACAGAACATTTCTGTCAAATACTTTTGATAACCGATTTCAATGTTCCTTTGACATTGCTGATTGAATGTTATCTGAGTCACCGACTAGTTACAAAGGTTAAAGAGACACCTTTACTTTCTTCTTATCTGCTGAGTTAGAAGCCGACGTCAGTACTTAAAACATCATCCTAGGTAAAGTGGAACTCTGGATTTTTTTCCTGTCCTGGGCACAGCAAACTATCCCACAAATCTATCGGTGATAAGCACATGAAGGAGTCAGGTCTATGGAGGAAACAAGCAACAAGAAGACTTTCAGAACCTCAAATGTTGCATGTTTTGTCAGTATTTCTGCATTTATAAAAATGTCTTGTCATTAAGTATAACTACCAGCACAAATTGCAACTTTTATCTTCATTTGATTTTAAGTTGGGTTTTCAGTCTTTCATTAAACTAGTTTAAACACAACATAAATATTATCCACCTCCACTTTAGTCCAAATGTTCTGATAAAACATTTTAAAGAGAATTCCAACTTTTTCGGAGTACTATCATACATTGTTAGTTGTAAGTTTGAATATTGCAAATAAGTTTGAAGTAGCTAATCCATCCATCCATCCATTTTCCATACCCGTCCATCCTATGTAGGGTTGCAGGGCAGCTGGTGCCTATCTCCAGCGGTCATGGGGCGAGAGGCAGGGTACACCCTGGACAGGTCGCCAGTCCATCGCAGGGCAACACAGAGACATACAGGACAAACAACCATGTATGCACACACTCATACCTAAGGGCAATTTAGAGCAACCAATTCACCTAACAGTCATGTTTTTGGACTGTGGGAGGAAGCCGGAGTACCCGGAGAGAACCCACGCATGCACAGGGAGAACATGCAAACTCCATGCAGAAAGACCCCGGGTTGGGATTTGAACCCAGGACCTTCTTGCTGCAAGGCAACAGTGCTACCAACTGCGCCACTGTGCAGCCCTTGAAGTAGCTAATCAATATATTTTTAACCCTAATTTCTTTTCTTTTTTTTGCTGGCCAAGTCATATTCATAGTATAAATCATAAAATTGTTGAAATTAAGCTAAGAAGCAAACATTCTAAATGCCATGTTTGTCATTGTTACATCTCTTCTGACTCCATCTGGTTGTTTTAAAATGGTTAAAAATCGGTCAAAGGTTTGAGGCTTTCCGTTGACAAATCATATAGTCTGTAATTTCTTTTATCGGGGGGACAGTGTGTTGTCTTTTGTGTGTTCTTGTTTTTTTAAATCAGTGAAGATGATGTGAAAGTTGTGTAGTGTGTCCCTGGCTTTAGCTAGCTGAGATCTCCAACACTAACAGATGACACAAGCACATTTACTCTGTTTGCCGAGCTCAAGCTTGACCTCTAAGCTCCATATGACGCGAGTGACATGAGAGGACATGAAGGATGTGTTCAATTTGTAGGTCTGCATCCTTTCCTGATGTGACCTGATTAATGAGTAGTGTTTTAGTTTCACCCTGCGGGATCAACGAATGAAGCATGTGGAGATTTGTAAAGTCAATAAATGAGCATGTGCCAGGAAAGCCACATGTCCACTAATTAGCATTTATTAGAACTGAAAACCCATATAGTAAGATTAGTCATATATTAGGATGTTTTCTACATTAATTTGTTTTAATTTGACTTTACAGTGCTCTAAAGAGAATGTATCTCTTCTTCAGATTTCTCCTGTTTTTGCATTTTTCCTACTGGGGCTGGTGTCTTATCTCCAGCGGTCATTGGGCGAGAGGCGGGGTGTACACCCTGGACAGGTCCCCAGTCCATCGCAGGGCAACACAGAGACACACAGGACAAACTGCAGATGCTACACACTCACAGCTAAGGACAAATTAGGTGACTAATGAACCTAACAGTCATGTTTTTGGACTGTGGGAGGAAGCCGGAGTACCCGGAGAGAATCCACACATGCAAACGCCATGCAGAAAGACTCCAGCCTGGATTTTGGACCCAGGATCTTCTTGCTGCAAGGCAACAATACTATCAACTGCACCACCTCTAGCCCTTATGCCTCCTCTTGTAAAATGATTTACTTCGATCAACCACGTTTTATATGATTTTATTAATTCAATTTCACAAGCCGCCCCAGGCCTGATTACTGAAGGACCTTTAGAACCAACAAACCACTGAACTCGAACCTGTGTGATGACATGAAGTAGGCATAAAGCTCTCAAAAAGCAGCATATAAAAATGGGAGTCATTGTGCAGTTTTAACACCTAAACCATTTCCCTGTAGTCTGTAGATCCCTGGGAGATGGATTCCTTGTGAGCCGTGGGTGTGCTTTTATTAGCACAATCGCAGGACAAAGCATTGAAGGAACCGAAGCAGTGTGTGCCTGATGAGAAACCTTTGGTGTTTAGACGAGGTTAAGGCTTGGATGGCACTAACCTTTGAAAACCAAATGAAGATAAAACAGGAACACGCCACCAGAAACCTGGCAGTCATTTTGAATAACAGTTTAAACTTAAACAAAGAGAGGAAGGCTGTCCTGAGAGCTAGCTTTGTTCAGTTAAGAATGATTGCCAAGGTGAAGCCTATTGGAATATGACTCTAAACAGGTCATCCATTTGTCTTTATGTTGGCGTTAGAGCGTCAAAGATTGTCCGACTACAGGTGGTCCAAAACGTCGCCACTCGACTTTTATCTGGCACTAAGACCACATTAGTCCCACACTGGCTTCTTGGCACTGGCTGCCTGTGCGTTTATTAGAATTGATTTTAAGAGTTTTTATACCTTTAAATGGACTTGCACCCAGTTACCTCAGCGATCTTTTAGTTATACACACTCCAGCTAGAACACTACGGTCTGCTAAACAAGAGCTTCTTGTTGTTCCCAGATCCAGGTTAAAACATAGAGATCAGACTTTTGCAGTAGCTACTCATGTAAAGCACCTTGAATTACCCTCTGTTGAAAGTGTGCTATACAAATAAAATTGCCTTGCCTTGCCTTACTCTGCAACTGTGGAATTGACCCCACCGTACATTAGGACCTCTCCTACATTAGATATAATTCACTGGCTTTTAAACTCCTCAAATATTGTGTCGTTTCTGTCTGTGATGACCAGAGATCACGCTAGATATTTTTGTTGTTTGTCGTTTTGACCGACTGAGTCAAAAAAATCCAGTGATAATCTATTTTTACTCTGCAATTCTTTAAATTATAACATATTTAATAGTATTTATTTTTGTATTCATTTAAAAATAATTAACGCGAACAAGCTGAACAGTGAACTAAATTTAAAAAAATTAAATTAAGCGATTGCACTTAAAATACAAACAGTTCACCTGCTGTGGCCTGAACGCAGGTTTTTGTCATGAACTTTTCAATTTTTGCCTCAGACATATGACTTCTCATGGTGAGTTAATATTTGTTCTGGAGGCTTAATCCGAGCTCCGCTGCCACACTGGAGACTGGAATTTAGCTCCAATTCAGCTACAGTTTTGACATCTGGGAACATTTCTCCAATTAAAGTGATCAGACGTCGAAAAGACTCTTAACGAGCATGCACCGGTGCTTAGCGCAACACCGGGCTCTTCAACGCGCTGCCAGCTCCTGGATAGAGAGATGCATTGAGTACGGTGTCCAGGTCTTAGATGATGCTCAGATGCCGTTATGGGAATCTTTTTTTTGATGTGAATACTAATCTGTCAAGACGACGAATGGCCTCCAGATTTTTCCGTCACCATTTAAAAACACAGGTCAACTACGGAAAAATATCCGGTTAACTCGACCCCTGGTAATGACATTTTCCCATTTTTTTGATATACTGCAAGTTGTACATCACCTTGGTCAGCTCTTGATGTTTTTAAATCTGTTTTATGAATAATTTCACCCGACTGGATGAAACCTAATTCCATTAAAGCCACACTTTTTTTTCTCTCTCCTAGATTTATGTTTCTAACTGTGAGAGATGCATAAGGCAGGGCGACGTTCACACGGGCCAAATAAAAACAATGCCCAACAGCTTCTTTGAGCTTGGCATCAAGCTTTTCCATGTGCCCCCCCCCCCCCCCCCCCCCCACCCACCCTCCCTCTCCCAAGGCATTTCACAGCTGCTTGTCAATCTGATGTGGGCTGTTTGTGAGCACATGGATGCATTCTTACACGTAATTGCAAAAGATGTAATTAAGTTATTTGTTGATCCTGCTAAGACCGGCGTTGCAAGGAGCTGGGCCTCCAACCTGTTAGCGGCAGCTATATCCCAACACACAGCTTATGTAAACTGAGCTGCTGATTAGTCTTGTGTAACAAAAACAGGAAGAGATCAATTTTGTATCATGAAGGGTCAATGTGACAGGATGATGCAGCGATACGGACAGAGTGTACACAGTGTTAGGTTGGGACAGAGGTCAGAGGGGACATGGCTGCTGCATTACTGCAGTGATTAGCTTTCTAACTGGAAACAGCCACATCTCTCCTCTGAAATCAAGGACCTAGGATAAATGACATCTTACTTCAGCTAATTATTTAATGTCATAATTAGAAGAGACCACACTCCAGCTTTATGCTTCCTTTATTATGTACATCGATTTGCTAATTAAGTTAACACTGCAAAAAAAGAATAGTTGATCCAACTTAGATAAATTGCTTCAGTTATTAACAAGTAGTTGAATTAAGTCTATCCAAGTTAATTTATTATGTTTACGAACTTCTCAAGTTAAACAAACAAATGAACAACAAATTAACTTGGACACACTTTATTACTTGTTACCATTTAAGGTAATTTGTTTGAGTTGAATTAACTCTTTTTTTCAGGGAACTGCCTTTTGAGTAAAAAATGGTTTAAACAACTTTCAGTTTGTTCTATTGGATCAAGCATTTAGAGTAGTGCTTGTTTTTCAGGATGTTGTCCTTTAATCATTTAGGAACCTACAGCACTAAATACAAAAAAGGACACCCTCCATCAATATGTTTTGACTGAGATTTTTGTGATCACTTTCTAAAAAGTGCAACTGTTAAGTAGAAGGAAAATGATATGTGGTTTTTAATAAAGGCTAGACAACGGGACCATTAGAACCAGCCAATAGTTTGACAGGTTAACTGTTTACACCTATAGAAAGCCTGAAGCCAATCAGTCAGAGCTCGTGAGTCAAAACTGGTTGTGAATGGTTGATTCATTTTCTGACTATGTGGTTTTATTAATGATTGTAACTAACAATGTACAAAGCTCTTCTTTCATTCTCTGCAGATGCATTGCTTGTACCTGAACAGGCTTCATCATTTAGTAAATAAACACTGAAGCATATGGTTCTGATGCTGCAGACTAAATTCAGTGCTGTCCTTTTTATTTTTTATTTTTTTTAAAGAACCTGATACAGCCATATTAATAATGCTAGCAGCCACAGATAACAACATATAAGATATTTCATGTTTATTTAAACAAAAATGTAAACTAAATTTTACATAAAATCAAATTCATCCATAACATTTCCATAAAATTTAAATGAGCAACTAACAGTCAGATTCTGCTCACTGAATTTCTTTAACTATAGATTTAACTTGCTGTATGTAGTGTGAATCTAAAAATAAGAACAAACATACAATGTTGAATATCCTGAATTTGTTCAATCTTACAATAAATACTGATCTACTTAAGAACTGTTTAACTAAAGAGTCTCATTACTACTCATACACCCCTTTAAATAATTTTATGAAATCTTAATTTTAGGCTCTAAGGCTGTACGTTTTTATTTTGTTTTGTATGTAACTGACTTTCAGGATGTTTCAGTTGTATGTTTTCTGGGTTCAGTATTCGCCAACTCATGGATTTTTCTGGGGAACGCCACTCCAAGTTTTCTTTTTTGTAGAGCGAATGTAAAATATTCTAAAATGCTGTTTGGCATGCTATAGGCTGACCTTTGTAAAGCAGCCAATCCATGAGGGCCATCCATTTTCCTTGGTGCTGATTGGCTGTACCACAAAGAGTGGAGATGAGGATGATCATTGATGTTAGCCTCTGCAGTAGTGCCAAGACTCCATTGTGTGTATTAACGCACATTAAGGTATATTTAGTAGTTTAACTATTAAAATAGGCATTTATAAGCATTTTTGTGGAAGGTCTTGAGTATTCGCAGGCGGTTGTGTTCCCTAACCCCCGCGAATACTAGAGGTCCACTATGCACTGATGTGGCCAGGTCTCCCTTGAAAAAAGACTTCCTGGTAAAATAATGGTTGGATAAATACATGGAGTCTGGCTACTCCCAATGTTTTACAGCACGCGTTAATATAATTTATTATTTTTTAAATCAAACTGTTCACAACCCTCTAAAACAAAATCTAGTTCATTTTTCTTTTAAAACAATAGCTTTATGTTAAGGTTTCTAACCCAGAAGTTGATGAAGGGAAGGTGGCATCACTATTATTGCTACAAATCTCTGTGGATCCAGGCTGTTTAGAAAAACAGACACAGCAGAAATTGACTTCTTCAAAAACATCTGGGAATATGATTTTTATTTATTTATTGAGTGGACCTCATTGAAATTTAATCAATGACCTCTAATGTAGACCCTTGCCTGAACTCTGAGATTTCCTAAATGCTGCCAGCAGTTCCAAATCCAGCATGATGGAGGATAAAAGCTTAAAAAAAAAATTTTTTAAACGGCAACTATACTGTACTCCTTTAAGCTTTGGTATTATCAGCGAACGTTGGTGGAGATATCATTGAAAATACAATTTCCTTCTAAATAACTTCCTATAACCCTTTAGACACCTCATTCTTCCTGCAAATGGCTAACTTGAAGTCTTTTTCACTCAGTAACAGAGTCCACACTGAAGAGTTTGGAGGTCCTCATTTAACCATTAGGTATGGTGTGTCCCAGATTTTTAGTTTTTGACCGGCTGTTTATTATCGGTCAGGGCTGATCAAGCTGAAAATGGCTCAATTCCAATCCCCGGCTGTTTTCTCTGCATATCTTCAGAATATTAAGTGCTTTGATTTTTCAGCTGCTCCACTGTACTGCCAACGATCCATATTTGAAATGAGGAGATGTTATTGGAATGGCATTTTGAAACTGACAGTGCAGCCAATTTGCTCTCCTCTACTGTAGTCGGAGTAGTAGATGTTGCTCAGCTCTCCATGGAGCTCAACGCTTGCAAACAGGTGCTGTCCTCTCAGCTCGTGGTGTGATGGACCGCAGGACTGAGGCCTGAACAGGAACTGAGTCACTGCTGAACACTGTTAAGGCGTGCCATTGTTTGGGGGGCGGACAGCGCCGACCTCCGTGGTCTGTCAGAGGACATGACGAGTCCCTCCTGGCAGCCCGTTGAGCAGCAACAAAAGCTGCTCTCTAAACATCTATTCTGCCCCAGTGGTTTTGTTGTTTCTGCATGAATCATACCGATTCTGTCACGTTGGAAGAACAGATCCAAGCCGTGTTTGTGGAGGTGGTTAGAACTAGTCCCCTTTGAGGTTCCTGTTGCTCTATAGCTGCAGATCAATCTTAATCACAGCCAAAGAAGAATCCACTGTTCTCACTATGAGTCGTCTCCAGTACACCACTGAGCACACGGGAATGGAAGCAGGGTACCGAGGCATTCATCTCATTTGGGCAGTTTGATTGTCGTTATTGAGGTAGCGCTCTCAGTGAAATAAGTTGCTTCTAGTGATTCGATCTGTTTTGCTCACCTGTCTGAGAAGTGGGAGGAGCCATCTGGTTGTAAAACAGGTCTGTGGGGTCACAACGAGATCAGCTCAACTTGAATGAAAAACAGCCCGATTATAAACTCGAAAAATAGACTTTTTAAAGTTGGAAAAAAAAGTGTAAATTAAAAATAATTATAAACCTAAAACCGTAACCAGTTCAGATTGTCAGTTTTTACTTTTGCCTTCCCCTTCGCTTTCAGTCCTCAGCCTACACTTTCAAATCAAATTTGATGTGGGGGCGGGCTTAGAGCCCATTGGCCCCCTATAGCACATGATTGACAGAAGTTGGGTCGACGCCATTTCCACCCGAGTAGCGCTTCTGTTGTTGGCGCCGTTGAGTAAAATGATCGTGCCTCTGCTATTGTAGCTAAACAAATGCCCAGATGGCGGACAACAGTTTGTCTGTAGTAGGTTTAGTTCATGTATCATTTCTGCTACTACAAGTTCTGTTTTTGTTTCAAAAGCTCTTCTCGGGCTCAGAGGTTAGGATGACTTCATGATGCGAGCCTAAGAAACGCTCATACAGAGCAAGGTTGGGGATCCCTAGGCCTTTCATGATTCAATTTGATTATCATCCAGAAGACTGGGACGTGTTTATATATCGATTACTGAAATAGTTTGCAGTAAAAGTTGCTATATAAACTTTTTAATTCAGAATTGGGTAGAAGCCTTGGTATCACCTTCCCCGATGGTCCGGGTTCAGTTTTAATCAGATTGATCGATTTATACAGCCCCAGGTCACAGCAGACGATTCCCATCCAAGCACTTTACAAAGCAGAAAGGTTTAATTCGTACCCATTCATATTGATCGTTATTACCGGTTTGTATTCAAATCAGATCATTCCAATATATTCCAGTATCGCACAAAAATGCAATCAGGTCACATGACATGTAGTCCAGTTTAGGAGAGTCTGGTATATTCAGTATCAGAATGTAGCACAGTCAAGTTCAGCTAATTATTTAACAGCAATTTGTGAATAGTTTTCTATCTAAGGAAGCCAGCTGGCTGCATCAAGTTGTTAACTTTGCAGCATTCCCTCGTCTGTATCATAGCGTGCAGATGCTATGCCTTTGATGGAGTCCCTTTTTAAAGAATGCAGGCATTTACAGTTTTCTTTTAACATTAAAGGTAATGTACACCTGACATTATTTCAGTCTTTTCATCTCCGCTGGGATGCCCAGCTGAGCACTGAACTACCTTACTTTAGTGTGGCGCTCTGCAGCAGGATGCGGAACAGTGGGCGAGCCTCAGCATAGCAGCAGAAGGGAACCCTCTCGTTCTAAATTTAGCACTTCATGGCAGCGCAAGTGGTGCATCAGCACCCATAATCAATGGGCTGCCTACGTCACAGCTAAGCTCCCTACCCGCAGCAGTCCTGGTCCTGCTGATGGAGAAATTGCCGCCCCCCCCCCCCCCTAACTGAACTGTCCCCATCCCACCTGCAGGATTCCTCTGGGGAGCTGGCCTCGGTTTTACTGCATTGCTATAAACCCCCATCTATTTTATGGGCTTTTATGCAAGCACTCATGTTTGTGTACTCAGCTGAAGACATTGTTATATAAATGTGAGTTTGCTATGGTAGCAGAGATTTTCTGCAGCACCAATGATTCTCTGGGCCATGGTAAGAGGCTTGTGATCATTCAGCTAATGAAAAATAAAGCTTAGAAGGGTTGTCGTCCCCCCCCCACACACACACACACTTTGCTACCTTCTATATGCCATTTAATGCTGTGCCTGCCAGTCCAGGACGGAATGGCACAAAGTAACTGAGAAGCAAAGATCCAGAACTGGCAAGAATAATTCGTTAAACATTGGATTTGTAGTACGTATCATAGCTCTGGGTTCCCAAATTACTGCCAGCTGTTAGCTGGTCTACTTACATGTCAGATCAGTATAGCTCTGTTACTTTGTTACTCTGTCACGCCCAATTACTATTGGAGATAGGCACCAGCCCCCCTCCCCCTAACCCTGCAAGGATAAGTGGGTATAGACAATGGATGGATGGATGAAATAAAAGATTTGTTACTATTATTTAAAATGTTTGATACTGCTGATAAAGATTTTAGCTGCCGGTAGTTCTGATTCTCTTTTAAAGGTGGCCTGCCACAGGTATTTCATTACTTTTGTGGTAATTTCTGAAGTTTACCATGGACTCTGTCACATTTTTTGTGGAAAACATGCCTTGGTTATCTTGTTTCAAGCCATTCTAGCTTCTAGCATTAAAGCCTGCAAGAAGACTCAGCTCAATTTGCGCCAGTTCTC
The DNA here is from genome assembly GCA_963556495.2 of Valencia hispanica. Taxonomy (NCBI): domain Eukaryota; kingdom Metazoa; phylum Chordata; class Actinopteri; order Cyprinodontiformes; family Valenciidae; genus Valencia; species Valencia hispanica. Next base: position 48,207,998 of record OY747708.1, read on the forward strand.
ATTAATATTCAATGAGCTAAGTTGCTTGACTCCGATTGGCTAATCGCTAGGATACGAGAGCATGGCTATTCCTTCACCCAGCGCAACAAGTAGGCTAGAGGAACTTTGTTTTTTGCGGCGAGGGGGCCCTTTGAACATTTTGTGCCCAGGGGCCTCTGCTAACATAATCCGGCCCTGTTTACGTCGGTTTCCTCCATAACATGACAGCTTGGCAACAGCTGTTATCAAATAATTTTAGCTTTATGGCATGAACATAGCTTGGCTAGCGAGTGCTAGCATTGTCCAAATTAAAATAAAACCTGCTAGGCTAACGAGTGCATTAAACCTGTATAAAAGCATTTTCTTGAGTTGACAATATAGTTTTACTTACGGGCTGTGCACTGGCCGTAGACTGACGCGATGGTACTGCTCCAGGCTTCAAACGCAACCGTGTCGCGAAGCCTTTGCTGTACTCCCCAAAGTTGACGAAGTCTCCCTCTTCAAAATGTGTTGAACAGATAACTACATTTGTATGATCCTGTTGTGGCATTGTTCCAAAAATGAACTGAAGCCATTTCATCCTCAACTCTGGGTTCTTGAGCAACATGTGCATTGTTGAACTTCTATTCTTGCATAGGGCCCAAGCCCGTTGACATTCAGCCATCTTTGCTGTATAGGAAAACTCACTGAGCTACATGAATTCTGTGGGTGCATCTCAAGTGGGAGAGCTCATGAATAGTAATGAGTAACGAATCACTTCCACATCAAACTGACGAGCTTTTCTAATTGGCCTAATTTCTCCGCTTATTTCGTTTTATTGGCTGGAGCTGACAGAGCATGTAGAAGTTCATTTTCACATTTACGACATAACACAAACGCATATGGACCTAACACATTTAAAAAAATACAAGTAAAAAACGGTTTTGTGTGACAGGGCACCTTTTAAGGTCTACAGTTAACCTTATTCAGAAGCGTTCCTGCCACAGGTGCTCATTCATTATTTAACATATGAGTGATATGAAGGAACAGTTCCTTTAAAATTGTATTTTACTATTTTAAAATGATGACAAAACCACTTGGAGTTTGCATTTTTAAGGTCTTCTCTCAGCTATTTCTTTCACCACCAGTTTGCCAAAGTCTGGCCGACCCAAACTTTCACTGCTAGATTAAATGACTTTGGTCAGGATGTGCAGGAATAGTTCAAAATTGTATTATCAATTCTCATTTTTAAAAGTACAGTGGGGCAAAAAAAAAGTAATTGAAAGCTACCAGTTGTATAAGTTGTCCCACATAAAAAGATTAGAGAGATCTGTAGTTTTCATAAGTACACTTCAACTGTGAGTGACAGAAATAAATAAAAAAAAATTTTAAATCCAGGGAATCATTTTTTTATGATTTTAAAGGAACAGGGGGCAGCATTTGTAAATAAAATAAACATCCATGTCCAGTTTTTTAATGCTGTTGGGTGATGAAGCGTTATAAACCAAAAAGAATGAGCCCACCCATGTATCGTTCCATTTCCTTAAACTGGCTGTGTGCTGCAAAATGTGCTGCAGTTCGAGGCCCGAATTTCCCGCGCTGTCCTACTGGTGTGACGTCAATTGACACGGCTTGCGCGTTCTCGACAGCTTTAAAAGTGGAAGAAAAATGGTCGCAGACCTCCATTGATATAATTGTGAGAATGGATTCTTCTCTTCTGCAACTGGGAAACGACCAAGGACGACTCACAGCCCACTAAAAAGTGGCACTAAGAAAAAGAAGTATGCCACTGTGAAGAGGTATGTTTTTTTGTGAAGCGTTTGTGCGCGCTCCCATGCGGCTGTTTGCAGTTACTTGCAGCGCCGGCCGCGTCGCTCGTGAGTTTCGTTTCTTCATTCTGCCCCATTCTCCTTTAAAGAAATTATTTGTATAATGTTGCAGAAAATAAGTATTTAGAACCTTCAAGCAAGCAAGAATTCTGGCCCTCGCAGAACTGTTACTACTTCTTTAACAAGCTCCTCTATCCTCCACTTGTTACCTGTATTAATGACACCTGTTTGAACTAGTTATCTGTATAAAAGTCCACGCTTTTAAACAGTCAGACTCCAACCTCCACCATGACCAAGACCAGGGAGCTGTCTAATGACACCAGGGACAAGATTGTACACCTGCACAAAACTTGGATGAGCCGATCTACAACAGGCAAACAGCTTGGTGAGAAGAGATCAACTGTTGGAGCAATTATTAGAAAATTTAATAAATGTAACATCACTGATATTGTCACTGCATGATGTTCTAATATGGTGCTGACCTAGTTGACTCATCCTGGATGACAGCAGATTTACAGGTCCTTCTCAAAAAATTAGCATATTGTGATCAAGTTCATTCTTTTCCATAATGTAATGATAAAAATTAAACTTTCATATATTTTAGATTCATTGCACACCAACTGAAATATTTCAAGTCTTTTATTGTTTTAAAACTGATGATTTTGGCATACAGCTCATGAAAACCCAAAATTCCTATCTCAAAAAATTAGCATATCATGAAAAGATTCTCTAAACGAGCTATTAACCTAATCATCTGAATCAACTAATTAACTCTAAACACCTGCAAAAGACTCCTGAGGCTTTTAAAAACTCCCAGTCTGGTTCATTACTCAAAACCGCAATCATGGGTAAGACTGCCGACCTGACTGCTGCCCAGAAGGCCATCATTGACACCCTCAAGCAAGAGGGTAAGACACAGAAAGAAATTTCTGAACGAATAGGCTGTTCCCAGAGTGCTGTATCAAGGCACCTCAGTGGGAAGTCTGTGGGAAGGAAAAAGTGTGGCAGAAAACGCTGCACAATGAGAAGAGGTGACCGGACCCTGAGGAAGATTGTGGAGAAGGACCGATTCCAGACCTTGGGGGACCTGCGGAAGCAGTGGACTGAGTCTGGAGTAGAAACATCCAGAGCCACCGTGCACAGGCGTGTGCAGGAAATGGGCTACAGCTGCCGCATTCCCCAGGTCAAGCCACTTTTGAACCAGAAACGGCAGCAGAAGCGCCTGACCTGGGCTACAGAGAAGCAGCACTGGACTGTTGCTCAGTGGTCCAAAGTACTTTTTTCGGATGAAAGCAAATTTTGCATGTCATTCGGAAATCAAGGTGCCAGAGTCTGGAGGAAGACTGGGGAGAAGGAAATGCCAAAATGCCTGAAGTCCAGTGTCAAGTACCCACAGTCAGTGATGGTCTGGGGAGCCATGTCAGCTGCTGGTGTTGGTCCACTGTGTTTGATCAAGGGCAGGGTCAATGCATCTAGCTATCAGGAGATTTTGGAGCACTTCATGCTTCCATCTGCTGAAAAGCTTTATGGAGATGAAGATTTCATTTTTCAGCACGACCTGGCACCTGCTCACAGTGCCAAAACCACTGGTAAATGGTTTACTGACCATGGTATTACTGTGCTCAATTGGCCTGCCAACTCTCCTGACCTGAACCCAAGTGAACCCATAGAGAATCTGTGGGATATTGAAAAGATGAAGTTGAGAGACACAAGACCCAACACTCTGGATGAGCTTAAGGCCGCTATCGAAGCATCCTGGGCCTCCATAACACCTGAGCAGTGCCACAGGCTGATTGCCTCCATGCCACGCCGCATTAAAGCAGTCATTTCTGCAAAAGGATTCCCGACCAAGTATTGAGTGCATAACTGAACATAATTATTTGAAGGTTGACTTTTTTTTATATTAAAAACACTTTTCTTTTATTGGTTGGATGAAATATGCAAATTTTTTGAGATAGGAATTTTTGGTTTTCATGAGATGTATGCCAAAATCATCCGTTTTAAAACAATAAAAGACCTAAAATATTTCAGTTGGTGTGCAATTAATCTAAAATAAATGAAAGTTGAATTTTTATCATTACATTATGGAAAAGAATGAACTTTATCACAATATGTTAATTTTTTGAGAAGGACCTGTGCATAACTTAAATAAAAAAATAAAAAACAAATTAATTTGACATCCTTGCTCATGGTTGAATGCAAACTTCTGATCAAAACTGTATCCTAAGGAGACAATAGGGATTCCAGATGGAGTAAGAACGAAGTTTAAGGAGCAGTGACAACGACTATGTCAGGACCCTAGTATCTTCTCTCAGACCACTGAGCCCGTGAGGACCCAATAATTGCATATTTGTGGCCCACAGACTTATTTCTGCTGACAACACAAGTTGTGTGAAGCAGCTGTCCAGGGCTGCTATAAATAAGTCAGAAACCCACTGCCTACACAACAGCTGACTAAAGGATGGATGGCTATATGAGCATTCAGGAATCCCAGTGCTGGAGGCATAACTAGAGCAGTCTTTTTGCTCTCCACTCAATGCAGAAGCATATTGTGCTCAGACAGTAGTACACTAAGATCAAGTGTTTAAACTTAACCAACCTAAGATGTTTTGATCATTTACAGTATCATTCCTATCAACTGTATTCAATGCTATGGCAGTTTCTAGGCAACCAAATCTGTCACATGACGGCAGGCTGCTGTTCCTTGTGGCAGCGTGTGTTTTTCAGTTTCATAATCCGCTTCACCGTAAATGAAATATTAATTCCAGTTCTGTGCTCCCTCTTATGTATTCCGTTCTCTGGGTAAGCTAAGGTGGTTTGAAAGGTTATTCCTCCAACAAAATCCCAAATGCCTGAGTGCACTGCTTTCATAACTGTACGGCCGGGCTTGAAGCAGAAATCATTATGAAACATACAAAGTGTTACTGAAAGCAGTATCGGGTGTTCCACAAGGCAAAAACAAAGTGCTTCAGTTCACCTCAGCAGTCTTTCTGCTTTGTAATTGACGTTCTGGTTTCATTTTTGCCTTTTTAGGTTGTGGAAGTCTCTTTTTTTTCAGCTTTAGTGTACTTTCTGGTGAAGACTACAGATAATGTTATCCACAGCTCAGGTGGGAGAGTCTGTTGAATATAAAAAGAAGGCAATCTGTTAACAATTAGATAGGCACCCTAAAAATCGGACATTTTTTTGGATGAGTGGTAAAAGAAAGCTATAAGATATAAAAGCTGCTTTTGGATTTTGCCATGTAGGGAACACAGGAAAAACGTTCAGATCTTCATGTGTAATAGAAAACTAACTCCGTTTAACACCCGAAACACACTCTCTCAACACGGTGATACCTGGTGCCAATATCAAGCCGTGTGAATGCTGCTCTTTTGCAGGGACGAGGAGGCGGGTCAGAGTTGAGGATGAGCCTAAACCTTTGGCAGTTCTGGAAGGGGAAAAAAACAACCTGTTAAAGATCCGAGACTCGGCCCTCCAGCAAAACATCAAGCCCTAAACAAAAGCCAGAGCTGCAATAAAGTAGTTTAGGTCAAGGCATATTTGTGTGTTAGAATGGTCCAGTCCAAGTCCAGAGTGAAATCCAACTTGGACAATATGGCAAGAGGATCTCTATCTAATCTCACTGATCTTAAACTTGTTACAAAGATGAATGGACAAAAATGTTCCAATTTTGCAAAGCTGGTAGAGATGTACTGTTGATTTCAGAGAAGAGTTGTACAAAAGAGGGCTGAATACAGCGCTACTGAAGTTTGTGGTTGTGGTGTGACTAAAGATCAAAGGGAACGAACAGTTTTGAAATGTAAATGCTTTTAGCACTTTACCGGTTATGATGGGAAGGTTAGTTAGAGCGAAATCGCATGCCATCATGTTCCCTACAGGATCCATAACTGTCATGTCTATGCCAAATGTACATTACATCATCCATGATTTGTAATCATGACGACTGTGATGTCACGGGAGACCGTTTTCCGGTTCCAATGGTCCCGTTATGGTGGGCAACATCACAACCAGGCGTTATTCCAATTTCAGAGATGGAGTTGGCATTTACTGTACTGTGGAGCAGTTGGATGGAGGCGAGCGCCGGATAACACAGCCTCTACATATATGGCATGAAGTAAAATCCCCAAATTACATGTCACCATCCCTTTCCCACAAGTAGTAATTAGAATTGTACAGTGTCTTTTGTTCCAGGGATCACACTGGAAATACCCACTTATTGAAATGTCAGCAGTCTCTAAGCCTTGGCGCCCACTCAGAACATTGTTTGATTCCCTTTGCCATTTCCAACCATTCCCAAATAAGGGTTAGATCGTCTGCCATCAAGGACGTAACCCGTGACTGAAGTGCTCTAAATAAACAGATACTGTATGTTGGAAGTATTTACATCCTAAAATGTTTAAAGTTAGACATTAACCATTTTTTGGCCAGTTCCTTTTCAACAAAATGATTGCATTACTGCAGTTAGAGTTGAACGGGTACAATCATTAGAAACCTTACTGAACCTTTACAGATACCTGTGTAATACACCCCTCACAACGTTACTAATTAAGGCTGCCTTTCTCTGTTTTGTGCTGGCACTATGCACCCAGTTATTTTCCTCAATAAAAAACAAAAACAAAAAAAACTTTCAACAAATGTAAATTAAAGTGACTTGATGTTTTATAAATTCCATTTAGTTTTAAACCCTTATTTAATCAATATTAAGATTTTCCCAACCAGTAAGACTGATTAACGCTCATCATGCAGACACTGCTGTATGGTTTTGCTCTGGTGGCACTTTAGAAAATATGTATTTTCTGGATGCACTATCATATGTAAGTCCATAAACAATCTCCTAAATTAAAACTTGTGCTTGTACTTTAACTTTATGGACAAATGAAATGCAACATCACATGTCTATTGGCCTTTGGCTGTCAGGCAAGCATTGTGACAAAAGATAAAAGGGGGACAGAAGACTAAAAAGTGAATGCGTACATGCTTATAGACATGTTTGCATGTTAAACTTAGTGTTTACCTTAAAGCAGTCTTTTCATTAGATCTTTACAGAGCAGTATAAATGCATTTTTAAGAAAACTTGTCTCTGACTCCTTGTCAGAGACTTGAGTCTTATTAACATTTTTGTTGTAATTTATACTGTACATTTGAACATTACATTACTATTAAGAATGTTTAAAAACTTTAAATATGGATTTAGGACATGGTTTCCCGATACTGAAAGATCCAACAGGGTGGAGAAGGAAAGCTTCCATCCATTATTTAATACAATACGTTACGGAGTGGATAATATGAAGACAGGGAAAAACAAAGACAAAAAAGGACATTCAGAAGTTCAACATTAACCGATTTTAATAGCTTTCTATTATTTTTCTTAAAGCATTAATGCCTGTTTATATTTCTAATAGCGTAAATATTACAGTTGATGAAGTTTCAAAATAACACAGCAGGTTTTTTGGGTGATTAAAATATGACTAATAATATTATATAAAGATAAAATGATTGTTCATGTCATAATTTAGGCCTATGGACAAACAGGACAGGTATGGAATCCTCACCTACAGTGGCTGCGTTTACATGCAGCTAATAACCCGTTCAAAACCGGAATATTAGCAATAACCCGGTTACGCACGGCCATGTAAACACAGGCAAAAACCCAATTATTATCCCTTTTCTAACCCGAATATTTGGTCATGTAAACGTGTATAGGCATATCCCCCTCAAAAGGAACATTGATTTGTGTTCTGCGTATGTTCTATTTCCAAGGAATCTTGGTCTTTTGAGTAGAGGAACTTTTTGTATGCTGAAGAAAAATTGGAAATGCCCCATATTGCGTCTTAAGATTGTCCCTATTTTTCAAACCTTAGAGTCCAAACTTGACCTGGACTTGGAAACAATTACTTTCTGGTTCACATTGCAATACCTTACAAGTGTTCAGTTGTAATCATTCCCTGTGCATTTTTCTGAAACACGTTCTTTTGTACTGAAAAGATTCAATTTGAATTTGAAAGCTAGTAGAATCAATGGAATGGGTCATTATATTTCTAAATGAGGCTAAAGCTAATAGCTTGTTGGAGAGGGGCCTCTATCGTCTCCAAACAACTCCAGTTGTAGACACAGAGGCTGATCTTTACTTGCATAGTAAGTGGAACTTGGAGGAGGCATGACACCAATAATTTGAATTACAGAACATGTAATAAATTTCCACTTCCATATCCTGAGTAAATAATAACTCGCCCTTGTGTAACTTACCACACTTTGTAAATATAGCAAGAGTTAAAAAGGTTCACAAGTAATAGCCACATAAACAGCAACAAGTTGTTTGAGACTAAAATTTTATAAATATTTTAGAAGCACACTTGGGCTAACTAATCTGGGTTTACACTAAGTAAAGAAACTGATTTTTCTTCAAGTCAGTTATTACTTGCTTATAACCTTTAAACAGACGCTCACAGAGCTGGCCCTTTAAGACTGTGCCATATTGGATTTGGGCAGCTAAACAGAACCACCTGAAATGTTTTCCTGCGTAGAAGTTATTGCTCAGAAGCAACAACCTACCGGCTGGCTAATGTTGTATTGGCCTCCTGCGGGGTTAGAAGCTAGACCATACGGTTTGAGGTCGCCACCTCCACACTGTGCTCCCAGTGGGTGGCTTAACATCCAGACACGATCTCTCAGTTGATCTGCAGACCTGCTGTAAAGGGCAAAGCCTTGGAGACAAACGACTGGTTAGATAAGAAATTGATTCACGGTTTCATGTCAATGAGCCTTTGAAAAGGTTACACAATGTAGACGCAAGCATTGAGACTGGTTTTGTATCCTGACATTTCTGAGTAAAGTGGTGGGTGAGGGAGATAGGCACACAGCATTTTCCTGACCATTGGTCTCATATGAATGTGACCCAGTAGCAATGGAATACATGTGGGCCAAGTTTCCTAAATAAGCAGCTTCTGGTTGGCTATTTGAGAAGTTTAGTTTTAATGAATGAAATCCTTGGCACAACTCCCTCCAACTACCGTCGCGTCCCCCAGGGGCTCACTCAGAATCCACATCCGGCCGTACCGCTGTCGTCCTCAGACTCTGCGACCAACAGAAATGAGCGAGAGATCAGGACACGTCTCGGTGAGCACTAATGGGCCGCCGCCTTGCCAGTGGTGTTTGACTCATCCCATTCTCCTCCGGTTTTGACGAGCTGACATTCCCATCAGCCCCACTCTCGCGAACAGCTCATTGCTTTGACATGATGGTGAGTTCCCACAACCGACGAGGAACTTTTACCTCCGAGCAAACCGAGTGGGTGAGGACTCGTGAACCACAGATCGCTGCAGGGGGCTGTGACTGCAGCCCGTTTGTTGGCCGTCTCAAAGCCGCGCTGATTCATGCTTGCTTTTTGTGGCGTTTCGATTTTGGTAAATGCTTTTAAAGCACAGTGGAAATACTTTTTTTCACACCTGATCCAGCTTTCCTGGCTGCTGCTGATTTGATTCTGTGAACTGAGGCAGATCTTATTGACCTGAAATGTTTTCAGCAGAAGCCCACAGATCAGACTGTAGCTCTGCTCTATTTAGCACACGGACTCGCTTTGAGTATTCCCCTGTCTGTGGTCTTGTTTTTTAAGCCACAAGTAATCCTGGTCACAGCTGAAGCCATCACAGGGCTGGGAGATTATTTTAGACATGCACTCTAGATGCCTTCCACCCTGTCAATACTCACAAGGCTCTCCACCAAGTCTTATAGACCTTCCTTTATTGTCTTTTTCATAGTCTGAACTCATGGTTTGGTAAATGTAAATGTTAGCAGACTAATATTTTCTTAATTACTGTACAATAATATTGAAAAATTAATAGGTACCCTGTTTTAACATTCATAATGTCCATTAATCTATTTTCTTCTGCTTGTCAAAGATCAGGTCACCAGGGTAACAGGTTAAGAAGTAACATCTAGGCATCCCTCTCCCCAGCAACAGTACCCAGCCCCATCATGAGGATTCCATAAGCATCCCCGGGCCTGCAGTCGCTCCACCGTAATCCAGTCTCCTCCTATCTGGACATTCCCAGATAACCTTCAAATGGAGGCATCTGGAAGGCATCCCGATCTGATGCCTGAACCACCTCAACGTAGTGTATAGAGAAAGAACCACTGCCTGTTTTCCAAAATAGCTCACGCTCAGTCACACTGGAGGGAGAGCATCTGTGAACAATAATTTTCAAGTTTTGCAACAGAATCCTTATGGGATGCATTTTTAGACGTTGGGCTTTTCCAACATAAAAATAGATTTTGATCTAAACCCTTTCTTAGCTAGAAAACTCTTAAACTGAGTGGAATAATGAGCTGAAGGATTAATTGGAATGTATGTATGATTGAACTGAAAGGACTTGTAAAGGTGCCTTAAGATGACATGTGAATTGGCGCTATATAAATCAACTGAATTGAAATCTATTGCTGCTGATGATCCATGCCTCATATGACTATTTGGTGAGGGTTATGATGAAAAACCGAGAAGCTTTTCTTTTTGAATTGCACTCCTTTGACAAGTCTGTAAGCTTTGATGATATTTTAGATGCACAAGATCTTATTGTCAGAGATAAGCATATGTAATAAAATAAAATAAATAACTGAGGAGAAATGCTGGAACAGTGTGCAGACCCCGGAACATGGCCGGCATGATTGCCGAGAACAGTGCATTTCAATATTCATGGCCAGATCTAATTAGTGTCCGTTGAGTGGGCTCCCGATTTGTGCTCCTGGTTTCAGACCCATCGGTATTCGGGCCGGTAATGTGGCAATAAAAGCAGGGGAAAAAACAGCAATCTGCCTGTGTTGCTGAGCCCAATGGAACATTAGCAGAAAAAACTGTATGTGTGATAAGTTGTAGTCACTAAAGCACATCCCACACACTCTAAAATGTACTGACATTCCCACTAAAGCAAACAAACTTTACCATCTTTTGCAATGCCATTGTTCTAACGCAAACGAAGCAATCTGAATCGTAGGTCACTCTCACCCGATCACCTGTGCAAAACTGCAGCAGGGCGAGTGCCCGAGCCAAACAATATATCTGTTTTTTTAGAATTACGCAGACCTGTAATTCCGGTTGCTATTGGCCGATTTGGATGATTGACATATTGTTTGAATAGTAAGATGCAGAAGAATGATGCTGACATCAGAACTTTGAAGCCAATTGGCCGAAGCAAATGTTTGCATGCGGAACGTTCGCAATGCGCATAACAGAAACTATTGAGCCTCCTCCAATCAAATGTTATAATACAGGCAAAAGATTGTTTTTTTCGAAATGCACACTTGGTATTGTAGTTATTCTGGAAAATCCAGTCATATCACAGTGGATTATTCTTTTCAGCACGAAAAAAACAAAGTAAGGAATAACTTATGCTCTTGTTTTTCAAATGCTGCACATATTTTGGGGCTTATTTCATAATTGTATATGCTCTTTTAACTGCTTGTTATTTTTTCTGGGTTTGGAGGTCCCAGAGAAGATTTATATGAGGTTTTAGGTGAGATTCTGAGGGTTATAATGATAGGACATGTTTATGTTTACACAGCAACCAGTGACCACAGTTCAACTGAATTCAGACATTCATCCCCCACAGCGTCCCCTCTGCGAAGCGTGGGGTGGATCAGGTTAATAAAGCCAAATTGGTTGTTTCACGGAGCAGCAAGTTCTATAAGGGTTATTTTGCAAGTTGTGAATACAGATAGATAATACAAAACCGTCTCAGTGTAGCATGATACATGATTTTAAACCATGACGGCGTAGTGTTCTACCGACAGTAACCTTTGAACCTGCGGTCCCATCTCTCTTCATGTCATTGACCAGCTCCTCCCGTGTAGTTCTGGGCTGATTCCTCACCTTTCTTATTAGTGATACCCCACCAGGTGAGATCTTGCATGGAGCCCCAGTCCGAAGGAGACTGACAGTCATCTTTAGCCTCTTCCATTTTCTAACAATTGCTCCAACAGCTGATCTATTTTCACCAATCTGCTTGGTAATTGCCCCGTAGCCCTTTCCAGCCTTGTGGAGGTCTACAATTGTGTCTCTGGTGTATTTTGACAGCTCTTTGGTCTTGCCCATGGTAGTAGTTGGAGTCTGACTGACTGTGGGGTGGACAGGTGTCTTTAACCAGCTCAGACAGGTGCTACTGATTTAAAGTAATAAGTGTGGACTTTTTAAAGGCAGAGTAACAGGTCTTTGTGAGCCAGAATTCTTGCTGATTGCCAGGTGTTCAAATACTTATGTGCAGCGATAAAATACAAATAAATTCTTTAAAAATCAGTCAATGGGATTTCCTGAATTTAGAAAATAAAATCCATCTCTCAAAGTGGAAATGCACCTACAATGTGAATTTCTGTCCCCCTCTCTGCGGTTTTGTGAAACGGGATGCTTTCACCCTGATTCCTTCAGACATGTTCTGTTTATTTGATCACAAACATAATGTGTAGACGGTTTATGTTTGCGGTCTTGGAATTTTACTATAAAGAAGCAAGACTTCCCCTTAACTGAGTCGCCTCTGTGTGCGTGCGCGCGCACGCGTGTGTTTGGGGAATCTCCTCCCACCCACCCCTTCACTTTAGCCCTGAGCCTGTGGCGACAAACCAGGCAGTGTAGCAGCGCAGCAGAGTCCCGGTCAGTCCGCCGCTCCGCCGGCTGCTGCCTGGACCGTTCAAACTGCGCTGCTCTCTTTGGGGAACGGTTGCTTTCACTTTCTCGGTAAGGAGAGGTGCTGTCTATCGCGCAGCCGGACTTTTTCTTCCCGATGTGGAGTTTAAAATGCCGAAGTAGAGAAAGAAGCCGTGGTTGGGACCCGCTGTTCACCAAGTGGTCGCTCGCGCTCCCAAAGTGCTGCTAGGCAACAGAGAGGCTGACAGCCTGCTAGGGTCCGAGGATGGTCCAGAACGTAATTCTGGTGTTCTTCCGCAGGAGACTGAGCCAGAGACCGGCCGTGGAGGAGCTGGAGAGCCGGAATATCTTAAAGCGTAAGTAGCTGGGACACGGACACAACTTCTAGAACATCCCAGCCGTGCTACAATGAGAAACATTTTCCAAAACACCGCTGAAAATCACATATGGAACAATTAAATTTTTTTACGATAAGTTTAAAAGGGACCACCAAACTTTGTTCTTTGGTAATGATTTTCCTCTTCCTAAAAGTATCTTGTCTCATTTATTTAGTGCCTTATGTTCTGATCACATTTGGTCCCTCTGTGAGCAGACATTTCGATACAATATTTGATCATTTAAGTTTGTTTTGATCTTATAATTTTAAATAAATCGCTTTTTAGAAATGGGCAAAAAATGTAACCACAGAGACAAACAAATAGAGCGGAATATTCCATTATTTACAACATGCTATTATTTATTTATATAAATAACATTATTTACAAATACAAATATTCCATTATTTACTAATGCTATTATTTATTTATATAAATAACATTATTTACAAATACAAATATTCCATTATTTACAAATGCTATTATTTATTTATATAAATAACATTATTTACAAATACAAATATTCCATTATTTACTAATGCTATTATTTATTTATATAAATAACATTATTTACAAATACAAATATTCCATTATTTACAAATATTATTTATTTATATAAATAACATTATTTACAAATACAGATATTCCATTATTTACAAATATTATTTATTTATATAAATAACATTATTTACAAATACAGATATTCCATTATTTACAAATATTATGTAAATGACGTTTACAAATATTTATTTATATAAATAACATTATTTACAAATATGCCGTTATTTACAAATATTATTTATGTATATAAATAACATATACAAACATTCCATTATTTACAAATGTTATTTATTTATAGAAATAACATTATTTAAAAAAACAAAAACATTCCATTATATTGGCGATATACACGATGCTTAGTCAGCAACAATGAGTTATTCCTTATTTGGTAAACCATAGTTGCACACCTGTTTATTATAATACAAACGTTAAAAATACTTTTGTTTGGAGTTTAAAAAAACACCATACCTACCCAAGAGAGATCTAAAGAATAAAAAAGATCAACAAGAAGGATGGAAAAAAGTGCAAATTTGACTTGTTGACATAATCATGCACACAAAATCTGCTCCTACACGGCCACGTTTACCGTTAAGAAGGTTTGAGGTATTTGTTCAACTTGGTGCCATCTGCTGCTGAGCTGGACATGTCACTATGATCCAGTCTTGCTTTTAGCTTTACAAGGAAATCCAAGCACAACTCTTATGTTCATTAAGTGATTTCCTGCTGTTGGTTAATCCCTCTAAGTGGACGTTACATTCATATGGTGCTTCTACCCATTAGTAGGGGGCTTAGATAGTTCTATAATCATCCTGACTGTGTCGTATTATTTGATCTAAATTCTGTAGTCCAACTTGTGGAGGAGGAAGGTATCAGCAAAGAGTCCCTGCTGTCGTCACTGTGCAGACACATTATGAAACAACCATGTGACCCAGATTTTGTGCTGATTTGGGCCTCCTGGTATGTCGGACCACCTGTAAACCCTCAGCAGCTGTCATCGTCCTCCTCCACGCAGCAACACGCTCGCAATGATGACGATCAACCTAAAGCACGAGGCACCCCCGCTGGCAAAAAAAAAAAAGGGGGGGGGGGGGTAGATGTTTGCGATGCAACAGAATCTGCTAATGTAATAAATACGTTTGCAGAAAACAAATTGATTGAAGTTAGAATGAACTGACCCCAAACAGCAGCTCTTGTACAGCTACTTTTGGTACAGTTTGTCGATATAAATATGTGTATATATTGTTATCTTTCTTTCAACAGAGAGGAATGACCAGATTGAGCAGGAGGAGAGGAGGGAAATAAAGCAGCGGCTCAACAGAAAGGTAGGCAGATCACAGGATTTTAGTTTCTCTTAACAATCTCACTGAGGCCTTCAGCGCTTTCTCTGACCACGCTCCCCCCCCCCCAGCTAAACCAGAGGCCGACAGTGGACGAGCTGCGGGACAGGAAGATCTTGATTCGTTTCAGCGACTACGTGGAAGTGGCCAAAGCTCAGGACTACGACAGACGCGCAGACAAGCCGTGGACCAGACTGTCTGCTGCTGACAAGGTGGGCATCAAAACGCCCCTGCTCTGTTTGACCCCTACAGACTAGGAGCACTTGGCTGTGGGTTTTTTTCTACAAAATGCTCTGAAATGTAAGATTCTCCTGGGAAATGTCAGTTGCACAAATATGTGATGAATTATTTTTTAGTTTAGCTGGTTAAAACAACTCTTCTCTGTTTGGATCCCCCTTTTTTGCTCTCATGATCTGCCCTACAACTGATGCTCCTTCATCTTTGTTATTTAAGCTTTACACCTGAGCTTCTCGTCGCTTTTTTCTCTCCAGGCGGCGATCAGGAAGGAGCTGAACGAGTTCAAGAGCAACGAGATGGAAGTCCACTCCTCTAGCAAGCATCTGACAAGGTAAGCGCGAGCTCAACTTCTCTTTCTCCCGTCTGAGTCGGCGGTGAGGGTTCTAACGGGGTCACTGTGGTATTGTGCAACCGTTTCACATCGATAAGAGGCCAGCATCCGGAGCTGGGCCCTAAATTTAGCTGCACCCAGTCCCCATGAGATGAAGAGAAGTGCCGTTTTGGACCAGCTCTCCACGATGATGAATGTCCTTGCGTGTTCTGCTTACGTTTTGCTTTCGTCATCTGTAGCTGAATTAGCAGGGGTTGTGCTTACCCAAGGCCCCCGTTTTAGAGGAGCATTGTTCACTGAGCCAATAATAGTTTTACAGACTGATGAAGACTCTGTTTTTAGACCTCACTCACACATTCCCCTGTTGTTTGTTTTTTCCTTCTGCGCAGGTTCCACCGGCCTTAGCAAGGTTTCTTCTGTGAAGAGTTGCTTAATTCTGGTTCTGTCAGAGAGGACTTTGCATGGGGTCTTTGGACCCCGCCCACATTCCCCCCTGGGCCCCCCACAGTCAGTGGCTGTCCTGATATTTGGGTTCAGCAAACCTTGGAGGCTATGTCTCTAGTAGGGAATCTGCTGGTAGGAGAGGCCGCATGCAGCAAGCTCCACCTCCGCTCAGGGGAACCCCTCCTTCACCGCCAGGTCACACTGCCCTATCAGAGGAGCAGGAAGGATAACGGTTGTGGATCTCCATGGAGACAAGCGCAGGGACTTCTTTTTGTAAACAGACTATTTTCAAAGGCTGTGTTTTTGATGCCACTGTGGGGTGGAGGGGGAGATGGTGCATGTGATGAAGTCAGCCAGTCCCACTCCAGTAACAGTAGTCACCTCCCTGAGCTATGTCTGAGTCTCAGTGATTCAACTGATCAGTTTCATATCAAGCGTGTCCGATGTTCTCCAACAAAAACCTTGACACTGTACAAGACAAAAATCCCTTTGTAAGCACTATTTATTGTCTGCACAATACAAGTTTTCTATTCCTAACAAACCCTGCTTGTCTTGTGTTCTGCCTGACATGGTGTGTGTTCACTTCCTGGTTTAATACAGCAAAGGAGGGAGCGCTCTGATTCCATCCATCCATCTGTTCATCTATCCATCCATCTATCCATCCATTCATCTGATTATCCATCCATCCATCCGTTTATCCATCCATCTGTTTATCTATCCATTCATCTGTTTATCTATCCATCCATCTGTTTATCTATCCATCCATCTGTTTATCTATCCATTCATCTGTTTATCTATCCATCCATCTGTTTATCCATCCATCCGTTTATCCATCCACCCATCCATCTGTTAACCCATCCATCCGTTTATCCATCCACCCATCCATCTGTTAACCCATCCATCTGTTTACCCATCCATCCATTTATCCATCCATCTGTTTATCCATCCATCTAACCCTTCTATCCGTTTATCCATCCGTCCTATTTATCCATCCATCCATCTGTTTATCCATCCATCCGTTTATCCATCCATCCATCTGTTTATCTATCCATCCATCTGTTTATCTATCCATTCATCTGTTTATCTATCCATCCATTTGTTTATCCATCCATCCGTTTATCCATCCACCCATCCATCTGTTAACCCATCCATCAGTTAACCCATCCATCCGTTTATCCATCCACCCATCCATCTGTTAACCCATCCATCCATTTATCCATCCATCTGTTTATCCATCCATCCATCTGTTTATCTATCCATTCATCTGTTTATCCATCCGTCCTATTTATCCATCCATCCATCCGTTTATCCATCCATCCATCCATCTGTTTATCCATCCATCCATTTATCCATCCATCTGTTTATCCATCCATCTAACCCTTCTATCCGTTTATCCATCCGTCCTATTTATCCATCCATCCATCCGTTTATCCATCCATCATCCATCTGTTTATCCATCCATCCATCCATTTATCCATCCATCATCTGTTCATCCATCTGTTTATCCATCCATTCATCTGTTTATCCATCCATCCATCTGTTAACCCATCCATCCATTTATCCATCCGTTTATCCATCCATTCATCTGTTTATCCATTCATCCATCTACTTATCCATCCACCCTTCACAGAAAGCTCTATTCATTCCATTTGTTTGTTTATCCATCCATTTGTTTATCCATCCATCCATCTGTTCATCCATCCATCCATCTGTTCATCCATTCATCTGTTTATCCATCCATTTGTTTATCCATCCATTCATCTGTTTATCCATCCATTTGTTTGTTTATCCATCCATCTGTTCATCCATCCATCTGTTTATCCATCCATCCGTTTATCCATCCATCCATCTGTTTATCCATCCATCCATCTGTTCATCCATCCATCCGTTTATCCATCCATCCATCTACTTATCCATCCACCCTTCACAGAAAGCTCTACAATAAATGAATAATAAACTTTACTTTTTATGTTTTAAATTAAATTCAAAAATACTTTATTGATCCCACAGGGAAATGAAGTCTTGTTGTGGCTCATACTATTTAATTCTTCAAGGAGTTGTTATAGATGATGATGGCTGTGGGTAGGAAGGATCTCCTGTAGCGGTCTGTGTTACAGCCTCCGACTGAAGACGCTCTGTTGTTGTATGAGAGTTTCATGAAGAGGATGCTCAGGGTTGTGCATAATGGTCTTGATTTTATGAGGAATCCTTTTATCCATCATCATCATCATCTCCAGAGGTTCCACAATCGTCCCCAGAACAGAACCAGCCTTAATCAGGATGTTGAAGCTTTTTGATCAATTAGTCATTTAAACAATTAAATTATTTTTTTCAATAATTAACTAAAAATGTCTAGGCACCCTGTTACTGGGAATGTTGTTCCTCATAAAGTTTAGTATTAGGGGCATGACAGAATTAGTCTCATGATTGTGCTATAATACCTTGAGATTAACCTCAGTCACTGCTAAACTGCTTTAGTAAGCAAATACTTAAACTACAGCAAAGTCCACCATGTTGCACCAGATTAACACCACTTAGTTGACAGAATGAAGGCAGCAACCCGTCTCTTATCGAGCTATTATCCAAGTTAAGCGGGTTAGCCTGGCTGAATTCGTGGGAACAAGTTCACCTGACTGAGTTTGTTCAATCAATCAGGAGCCATCTAATATTGTGTACTGCTGCATCACTCTGCCGGAGGATTAACGACAATATGAGGCATCCTGCTTCTTTCTCATCTCGGATTATTCCCACTCACACAAAAGTAAGAGTTGATGATGGTACACAAGGCTAACGAAAAAGCCACTCTCAGTGAGTAAAAGCCTATTTGCTAATATTGAAATATAAAGAAATAAACAAACCGAACCTGATTGGTCACCTCACTGCCATGCAGAAACAGTGCTTTGCAAAACTATTTATGCCCATCTCAACTTTTTCATCTTTAGTCATGTTACAGCCATACTCTTCCATTCATTTGTGGAATTTCAGGCACACATAGTCATCCGTAATTGTAAAGTGGAGAGAAAAAGGATACATGGTGTGCATTTGTATTCAACCTGATGAGTAAATAATTCACAGAACTACATTTCATTTGCAAGTCTGGATATCTCTACCAGCTTTCCACAGCTACACTGGCATGTTCTCCCATTCTTTTTTGCAAAATAACTGCAGCTAGGTCAAGTTGGACAAAGATCATCTGGGAACAGAAGGCTACAAGTCTTTCCACAGAATTTCAATTTCCTTTCGATCCGGCCTTTGACTGGGCCACTCTAAACAAAAGCGCATGCTTTCTAAACCATTCTGGCGTTCCTCTAGCTCTCTGTCTGTTTGTTTGATTTTCTGTCCCTGCTAAAGAAAAGACTCCCCGGTGCATGATGCTGCCACTATTGTTCTGCCGGACATAGTTGGCTGCTTTTCTGATGAGTTCTATACTTGCTCAGCCTGTCAATATTCTGTGTAATATTCAAAGCTTGGGGTATTTTTTTAAATAACCTAACCATCTTTTAAGCTTCTCTATAACTCTCCCTGACCTGTTTACTGTCTTACTTGGTTGTCATGATGCTGTTTGTTCCCTAAGGTTCTCAAGCGAACCTCTGAGGTCTTCACAAAAGAGCTGCAATTATCCAGAGATAATGTTACACACACCAATAAAGGGATTTCTGACCAGGGGTTGCGTTAACCAAATATTTTCCATATTTATTTGACAGTTGTTTTTTAAAAACAGTGACTGTACAAGCTGAAGGCCGTTGGTCATTTTAGACAGATTGCAATTCCCACCCCTGACCACTTGGTGCAGATGTGCAGATTTTGAAATTTATGCAGAGTTCAGGTAACTAATCAATCAAAAAAGATTCCCATGAGAGCATATGAGCATCATCTCAGACCTGGACACCGTACCTAATGGGTTTTGCGATCCGGCAGCTGACAACGCGTGTAAAAGTTAACCACTGATGCAGAATTAGCGCATGCTGCTGAATTTCCTCCCACTGAACTGATCAGAAAAGCCACCAATCAGTGAGTTTTTCCAAATCCGGATCACTTCATTTGGAGAAATGTTCCCTGAGTTCAAAACTTTGGCTGAAGTGGCGCCCTTATTACAGTCTCCAGTGTTCCAACAGAGCGAGGATTCAGCCTCCATTAAGCACAAGCGGCAGCGCCGTTCAGCTCCATTTGGAGAGTTTCAGGCCACAGCAGGTGAAATGTTCATATAAAACATGCAGCCTATTACTCTGCTAGACGTGTGATAGCACAATGTGGATTTTCTGTACAGTTTGACTCTTAATAAAAATCAACAACAATTAAATAGATCATAGATCTTCTAAAAAAATCATAGAAATAGATTTTGACCAGATTTGTTTGACCTTCAGTCAAAATGACCTCTGCTTCTGACTACTATTTCTTTCACTTGATTTTATTTAGGGGAAGCAGAGTACAGTGTGCTGAATGCAAACATCAAAATTAAAAACCATCTATCATTTTTCTTCCACTTCCAAGTTATGCACTACTTAATAATACTGGCTTGCATTTATATAGCGCTTTACAACTCCATTATTCATTCACTCTCACATTCACACACTGGTGGAAGCAAGCTATGATTATAGCCACAGCTGCCCTGGGGCAGACTGACAGAAGCCAGGCTGCCATATCGCGCCATCGGCCCTTCTGGCCAACACCAGTGGGCAAGGTAGGTGAAGTGTCTTGCCCAAGGACAAGGACACAACGCCATGTAGCAGGTGGAAGCTGAAATCAAACCCACAATTTCTGGGTTGCAGGCTGATAACTCTAACCCTGAGCTACAGCCGTCCTAAGCCACTTAGTGTTGGTCCGTCAAACTGAAATCCTAATAATGTAAATAGATTATTTTCTATTTGCTGTGATGTAAAGTTAAAGGGGTGTGAATATTTTGAGACCGGTGACTCAGTCTTGACGTCATTCTCATGGCGTTGGCATCACTGTGAGAACAGGTGGCAGGTTAGTTTTTAACTACAGTTTGCCACGACCCCCCTAACTGCTTAGAGTAATGACACCAGCTGCTAAGGGCTGAGAACGGCGCCGGCTGATGGTAGGACCGCATGGTCCAAATCCTGTGGAGGTGTGTCGGAGGAAGTGGAGAAGCTCTCATCACGAATGAGGGGGATATGCTTACTTCCGGGTGTCCCTAGCACACACGTCGAACATATGTTGGGCAGTTTCAAGCCAAGTGGACCAGTGATGAGTTCTATAAAAAAAATACATCTCTCTAGTGTCTTGCGTCTGTTCAGCTCAATGTGAGTGCCCTATGTACTTGTTGTTTTCAGCTGTTGTAATCTATAATAAAACAGATGGAAGGCATTTACAGATACCACAGTGACGCTGTTTTTTTAAATCATAAAAATACACACGCCACAACATTATCACCTGGATCAATGACTACCTGACAAACAGACCGCAGTTGTGTGTCAAACCAGGTGGTCAGCAGCACAGGAGCACCACAGGGGACCGTACTCTCACCATTCCTTTTCACTCTGTACACCTCAGACTTCCAGCACAAATCAGAGACCTGTCATCTGCAGAAATACTCAGATGACTCTGCAATTGTCGGGTGTATCAGAGATGGACAAGAAGCTGAATACAGAAAGCTGGTGGACCGCTTTGTGACATGGTGTGGAAACAATCGTCTCACCTTGAATGTGAACAAAACAAAGGAGATGATTGTAGATTTCAGAAGAAACAGGGATAAGTCAAACACTGTTTCCATCATGGGTGAAGAAGTGGAGGTGGTTGAGGAGTATAAATACCTCAGAGTTCACCTTGACAACAGACTGGACTGGAGACTGAACAGTGAAGCCGTCTACAAGAAGGGACAGAGCAGACTGTACTTCTTGAGGAAGCTTAGGTCCTTCAAGGTGCAGAAAGATGCTGCATATTTTCTACAAGTCTGTTGTGGAGAGTGTAATCTCTTCAGCCATCATCTGTTGGGGTAGCAGCATCAGAGCCAGGGACTTAAAAAGGCTCAAGAACCTGATAAAGAAGGCTTTGACTTGATAAAAAGACTTGTATTAGACATTTACACCAATGACTTGGGACTTGACTTAGAGTTGAACCTGTATGCTTGAAAAGACTTGATATTTTAGCCAATATCTAAAGGTTGAAACAGCAATTATTTCAAATATGCACACTTTTAAGTCGTTTCACTCATCCCGTATCAACATAGACTGTTTCTCTGTATGTATGTGTGCAAAAGCTGAAGCTCAGCCAATCACATTAACCAGATTAAAAAAACAAAACACACATTTCAAGATGAACACATGGTCTATGATTTATATCGAACCTCTAATTGCAACGTTGTTTTAAAAAACGACTCAAAATGACCCAAAATTCCGACTTGGGACTTGATTTGAGACTTGAGGATAACGACATTAGACATACTTGAGACTTTCAAAACAATGATTTGGTCCCAGGTCTGGTAATATTAGGCTGCTGGATTACATAGGCTACTGACCACTTTTCCTCACTCTGCTACTTTTTCCTACTACTCTCCCGTTGCACTTACTGTTGCCAGTAACTTCATGTTTTCTCTTTGTTCTTTTTCTTCATTGAAGTTAAATCTGTCCTGACATTTTGTTTAGCTCTGACACTTTCCTTGAGAGTTCCACTGGCTATGTTCTATGTGTTCTCTTTCTATAGATAATAGGTGATGAAGCTCAACTCTCTCGATCTTCTGGACAAAACAGCTAAAGGAGCTATTGACTCACTGTGCATACTGTTTTATTTATTCTATAAATCTTACTAGATCAGAAGTTGAACTATCTCTCTCTTCTACATGAAGCCAATAACAGAGATACTGCTGCTATTAATGAATTACTTTTTCCTTCACCTAAAGGTACTCCTGGACCAGTCCTCTTGTGTTACTGTTCGTGCGTATGCTCCTGTCTTCTCACATGGACACTTGCACCGAGCCAGGTTCAGTGGAGGTTTCCTCCTGGTAAAGGGGAACTTTTCCACCCCATTGTTGCTAGTCCTACAAGCATCCTTAGTATGAGGGATTGCTGCTAAGTTGACTACTCTGAGCAGTCGACTGTATACTGTCACTACATGGCTGGATTTCCTTAGAGTTTTTTAACAGCACTATACTGTGCTTAATTGAATCTCTACATGATTCAACTAAATCCACTATTTATTTGTTTTGTTGTAAATTGGCATAAACTGAACTAAAAGGAATTGGTTAGCAATAGCATGTACCCACCAGCTGTCAGTCAGTCTCCATGGTAACCTAATGTTAATATGAACAATGGATGCTAGTACTCTGCACTACTTTTATTTCTGAAAAGGTCATCTAGATGGAAGGAAGCTAGATGTTATCCTGCACATGCATCCAACTGCATTCAGAGATGTTGCCATTTAGGTGGTCAGAAATATATTTAAAAAAACACCACCACCAGTCACTTGTTCCATGAATGCTGTAATTCCATGAATCCGTAGATGTAAATAATCAATTCTTTTTTTCAGGGAGCAAAGATAAGTTGCAAGCAGTGGCCGTAGCGTTCAGCTTTAAACCTGCTAACCCAAATTAGCTGGTTCTGCTAAAGACTCTGCTGTCGAGCTATTGTCTTTACACACACTGCATTCTATGTTCCTGCTTGGCCATAAAACATTTGATATATTGCATTATTATTATTACCGTTCGTATCCTTGATAGCTTTATTTCTTAATTACAACTGAAAGCTGACTTTACACAAGGGATACACTCAATTTAGGATATCCTGAGGTATGTCCTACATAAACATACTATGGTTGTTTGTTAAAGTGAAAGAAATATGATTATAATCTTATAGCGTATGATGTTATTGAAAACACAATGGTTGTACTTTTCCCCAATAGTACTTTATTAATTTGACATTTTTAAGCAGAAGGTTTTGATATCTTGCTGAACGTGGCACATTATTGGACGACAGCAACTTAACACCCCAACAGAAATCTGAGTTCAAATATGCCTAACAACATGAATATTATTGTAAAGCAAAGCAATGCTGCCATCTTGTGTTCACATTACGTTAGGATGGTTTTTCTTAATTGAGTAAATTACAGTAATGCAATAAAATAAACTGTCTTTAGTGGGCTTCAAATAAACCAAGTGAGTTTAAACTGAAAATCTTTCTCTTTTAGGGTTAGAAAAACACTTTGATACTACTGTACTCTCAGCAAAACCTGCCAAAGTTTTATAAGATTGATGTAAATGTTTGGTTGAAAGTGTGTCACACAGCTGCGATGACTAGTACAGATGGAGGAGTGTCTTCTAATGAGTCAAAAGCCACTGCCTGCCAGGAACCACTCAGGAATCTGGGCTCTTACATGTCTGCAGTGAAGAGCCAGTGCGAATCCGTAATCCAAGGTCAAGCAAACATTTCTCTGCATAATCCTCCTTATGAAACCAAACAAGTCCCAGAGGAATGGGGTCAAAGCTCTGTTTGTTACAGCAGAAAGGACACTCACTGCTTCAACGTCTGCTCCAGTTGTGTAACATTTACACTGGATAAGATTGAATAAATTCTCCATTACAGAGTCTTACCAATAGGAAAAAATATTTTTCTGATTTTCTGTTACAGATCAACACAAAGTCTATGACTGAGAAGTGCCTAGCATTTGTTTTCAGCCCCCCTGGGTAGATACTTTATGAATTCACCTTCTGCTGAAACTCAGGTCCTCCATCGGATTTAGGTCTGGACTTTAACTGGGCCATTCCAACACATGCAACTGTTTTGATCTACTGTCTCAGTCAGTAGGTTTACATGCATATCTAAATCGAATTTTGGCAATAATCAGACTAAAAGCTTAACCAGAATGGGAGCTTGTATCCTAGTTAACATGTCACCCCAAAAAAATTATTGAATGAATTGTCTGCGATGGACTGGTGACCTGTCCCAGGTGTACCCCACCTCTCACCCGATGATTGCTGGAGATAGGCAACCAGCCCACACCCCCGCAAGGATAGACGGGATAGATGGACGGAGTGCATTCGACGCCGCACTCCATGACTCTAGGTGGTGACATGCCCCCTTTCGCGCTGGCGTTCTTCTGGTTGGCCTAGCGCGTCATACGGATGGTAAACAAAAGCTGGCAGCAGTGAATCAAACAGAAAAAGCAGGATATGCACAATGAGCGAAGAAATGAACACGAACAACGCTGCGGCACAGTACATTCCGTAAGTAGGCTCCTGTACTGTATGATTGTCTTACACTTGTTTTTGCTGCAGTGTTGTTGTGTACAGGTGTTATTCCCTCTTCCGCTGTCTTGTCACTTCCTGTGAAAAGCTCAGCTAAGGCTGGGTTGGAGTTACATGCAGAGAAATTCGATTTTCTAACCGCATTATCTGGATGGCTTAGTCTGATTAAGAGAAATCCAGTTCGCCTGGACTAAGGCAATAATTTGGCTTTCTCTTACTACATGTGAACACAGAGTGTAGCCTTGGTAGTATATATGGGGTTGTTGACCTGCTGTAAGGTGCTCCTTCATCTGTCTTGTCAACAACAGTGGTGGTTTTTGGCATTTGCTGTATAAGTTTTTGCCCAGGGCTGCAATAAAAAGCCGACTCATGAGGACAAGATAAAAAAATACATATATAGAACAACTGTGTCCGGAGGAAGTTTTCTATTTATTTTATGCATGTGCATTTGCAGTCAGTGTGAACTTAGCATCCTGTCTCTTGAGAAGTTTGCTGCTGAGAATAACATGGTTAGCCTACATGTTTTGGGGCAGGGCTGCACTCCATTTTATTCTACACCAGATTCTAATTTTCTCATTCGAACTATTTGGAGGGAGATGAGGAAGGAGGAGCACCATTCATGTGAGAGCCGCCACTGGTCAAGTAAAACCAGCAGCTCCTCCTCAGAATTACACTGGGGATGATATTTATAGATTTTTTTAAGTATTCATTCACCAATTTTTTAAGTTTCACCCTACAAAGAATGGGGAGGTCTTTAATTTTCATGGAGTCAGAACCTTAAAAAAAATCTAGAAAATCATATTGAATAATTTGCAAATGATTAACTTGCATTTTATTGCATGAAATCAGTATTTGATATGGTAGAAAAATAGAACTAAATGTTTCTACAGAAAGCGTTGTTTATAATTCCTGAGGTCAGACGTTTCCTGTAGTTCTTGACCAGGTTGACATTGCAGCTGGGTTTTGGTCCACTCCTCCAGACAGATCTTCTCCAGATCTTTCAGGTTTCGGGGCTGTTGCTGGGCAACACAGAGTTTCAGCTCCCTCCAAAGGTTTTCTCTGGGGTTCAGATCTTGAGACTGGCTAGGCCACTCCAGAACTTTGAAATGCCGCTCCTTAGTTGCCATGGCTGTGTGTTTCGGGTCATTGTCATCCTGGAAGACCCAGCAACGACCCGACTTCAGTGTTCTTATTGAGGGAAGGAGGTTGTTGCCCAAAACCTGGTGATACATCGCGTCTCCATCCATCCTTTCCTTAATACGGTCCAGTCGTCTTGTCCCCTTTGTAGTTGAACTCCCCCAAAGCATGATGGTTCCAAGCCCATGCTTCACAGTTGGGATGGTGTTCTTGGGATTGTTCTCATCCTACCTCCAAACACGGCGAGTGGAGTTTATACCAAAAAGTTCTATTTTGGTCTCGTCTGACCTCATGACCTTCTCCCATGCCTCCTCTGGATCATCCAGAAAGTCGTTGGTGAACTTCAGACGGACCGGGACATGTGTGGCATTAGCAGGGGGACCTTGTGTACACTGGGGGATTTTAATCCATGACAGTGTAGTGTGTTATTATGGTTACCTTTAAGACTGTGTTCCCAGCTCTCTTCAGGTCATTGACCAGGTCCTCTGATAGTTCTGGGACGATCCCTCACCTCCCTCATGATCAATGATCCTCCACAAGGAGAGATGTTGCATGGAGCCCCAGTCTGAGGGAGATTAACAGTCATATTGTCTTTCTTCCATTTTCTAACAATTGCTCCAACAGTTGTTGCCTTCTCACCAATCTGTCTGCCTGTAGCCCATCCCAGCCTTGTGCAGGTCTACTGTTTGGTCCCTGGTGACCTTAACAGCTCTTTAGTCCTGCCCATGATGGAGAGGTACGAGTCTGACTGATTGAAGGTGGACAGGTGTGTTTTATACTGCTAACAAGTTCAAACAGGTGCAACTAATACAGGTAATGAGTGGAGGATAGGAGGGCTTCTTAGACACAACCCAACAGGTATGTAAGAGCCAGAATGTTTACTGGTTGGTTGGTCTTTAAATATTAATTCCATGCAATAAAATTCAAATTATTTAAAAATCATAAAATGTGATGTTTTTCAGATTTTTTTTTTTGATGTATCCACCATGAAAATTACAGACCTATCCATTCTCTTAAATCAAATCAGCGTTGCATAAAATACTTTTCCACTGTATCATGGACCTCTTCTCTAGGTTTTTTTTTTGTTTTGTTTTCAGAATAAATAACAAAATCAAACATGTTTTTATCTGGATCTGCTGAAGCATAACCATGTTGGAAAAAATAAGTACTTTATAACTTATGTATTATTGAATTACTATTAGTTATAACTTCTACCAAATAAAAAATACCTACAGTAATAGATATGATACATGCTGATAACAGAAAATTTGCTTTATAGGTGTGTTGTAGTGTGTTAAATACAAAAAAGTCCAAACTGATAAATGAACCAACATTCCAACAAGGCAGGAGTTCCTATGGAAGTTTTTTTGTTCTCCCACATCCATTAACAGGAGTTAAAGCTCCCTCGTGTGGCCACTCAGGTGAAATGCAGCAAGCTGTCCTCACACTCTCTTGGCACGGACACCTTGTAACTGTGGCATGCAAGCTTGTAATTGTTGCCGCCGTTGTTATCCCAGAAGTCACACCCGTTTACTTGGTAGCAGATGGCAAACTCCAGGATGGCTCCTGGCTGCAAGATGAAGGGCGGGACAGGAAGGCGGAACCTGAAGATGTCGGTGCCCGGAGCTCCCCAGTCACCAGGGAACCCACCTGATACCCACGAAGCTGCTGTGTGTGTTTGTGTTCTCCAGTTGGTGAAAGAGTAGTGCACTTTGACCTCTTTCTGATAAGCTAAGTTAAGTACATGTATGGTGCCTGTTATGCCTTGGTCTGAGCACACCACCTGCTCCAGAGAGACCCTCTGGGAACGAAGACGCTTCTGGAAGTTTGGCTGGGCCCCCATGTGTTCAGGGAAACAGGGTCTGAAGTAAGGCATGTTCAGCTCATGTGACTTTCCAAAAGCCAGTTCAGAGCTCATCATCAGCCTGAACATCACATGTTGGGGTATCAGGGGGTCCTCCTGAACTCTGAAAACCTTCACCTCCTCTAAATCAAGGCCCAATGCATCCACAAAGCGTACCTGGACCCTCCTAGGCTCCCTCTTCTTTCCTGAAGCCGAAGACAGAGACTGGGCCCTTTTCCTCTGGATGGCCTTGGTGGGGGGATCGCTGGAAAAGCTTTGCTTCCGAGTCCGCCCTTGCTCCTTCACAGAGGAGAGTCTTGGAGACGGCGGACGGATCCGAACGGGGGCTTTTGGAGGTTGAGGCTTCGGATCGTATATGTCTCGCAGCCTGATTGCTACGGTCGGCCTGCTGGGGCCAGTCATGACCTGCGCTTGCCTCTTGTTTTTCTCACCAGCGGATCCTGACATTTTTCACTGCAAGTTCAACATAAAAAAATAAAAAACACAGCCCCTGTCATTAATGTATTTTTCAGACGGTGCAAATAATGCAGATGTTGCCACATGCTAAATATGCTGAAGAAGAATCAGACCTTCACAGTTGTGTCCTGTTGTCGAGCTGCTCTCTCCTGCGTGCCCTCTTTGCTATCTTTGAACCCAGCCGGAGCCACATGACAGCTAGGAGGAGATGACCTCTGCCAGCGCATGCCAGTGAACCCCTACAGGAGGCAGGATGCAACACCTTGAGGTAAAATGTCAGAGAAGTTCCCACAAAACACAGAGGACAGAATACCCTGAAGAAAGAGCCAGAAATCCTCGGAGCCTAGCAACAAATGCATCAGAGCTGGCTCTAATAACAAGAGGACCAACTGAAATCTGTGGCCCCTTCGTGTGTGAGCTCAGTGTTTGACATGTAACATGAGACGTGAACTGGGGCTAAGGTCTACAGTGGGTATTTATAGCAGCTGTGTCTGTACTGTGAAGAGGGTTGGATCCACATTGCTTATGATTATACTGTTACTCACGCTGATACATTAGTAACCAACATCTGTGTGTAATTTAATAAATATATAACATAAATGCAGCTGTTCTGTCTGTAGAGCAGGGATACTCAACTAAACTGGACAGAGGGCCAAATTGAGAAATTCGGAAGAGCTCAAGGGCCAGTAAATAAACTACATTCAATATACAAAATAAAAACTTTTAAAACAAGTGTAGCTTGTGCTCATGTTTTGATGCATTTTATTACCCCACTGCGTTTAAGTAAAAATGACTCACGGCAAATCATTAACAAGAAAAAATGGGACCGTTTTATCCTTCAGACTATCATTTGTTATTCTATTTATTTTTATTCCATTTATTTTATATTGTCATTTTGATGCAATTTCAGGAAAAACAGTAAAATGTTACCAGAAACCTAGAATATCCTAACTTGCACTCAGTTTATAAAGATGGTAAAGACTGGTGTTAAGAAATTAAGCCAACCTTTATTTTATTCTAGCTTCTTTAGACAATCATTTCCTCAGGAAACCCAAAGTACAATCCACATTAAATCTGCCATTTTAATTTTCAAACCTAAAAGAGTAAAATACATGAAGTTGATGTATTTGACTCTTTTTGGGTTTTTTGTCACAGTTACAACAGATCATCAAATTACATTTAATATAGATAAAAATGATTCAGATAAACAAAATGCAGCTCCCAAATTATGATTTTACCTTAACCAAGGAGAAAGAAAAGAAAAACAGCACATAAGCATAATGGATGCTCACCTTTTTTTTTATATATCACATTTATCATTGTTGCAACTAACCAAGGTTCTCACAGGACTCATTGATTCATTGACTCAAGCAGATAACTTCACAAACAACTTTTAGTGTGAATAATATATGAAATTGGATCATTCAGTTAACAAAAGCACATAGTAGCACAGTGCAAACCATCCAGAATTATAATTGTTTTGAAATACTTTATATAAAAATCCGACATGAGACGTGATGCTAAGCCCCTCTCTCGCCCTATCATAGATGGCCCACCATCAGTCACAAGAAGGTTGATTTTATTCATGTCCAGAGAATTTTATTTATCAAAAAACCCTTTCAACAAACATGGCCTCACCTGTTGCGTGACTCTTGATGGGCAAAAGGCCCAGCAGCTCCTCTTTACAAAGCTCTCCGTTAGAATATCTCACAAAAACAGCCAGCTGTGCAGTATCTGTTGCATCTGTAGAGTCGTCCACAGCGCAGCGCAGGTGTTATGGATTAAAGGTGTTTCTGTGTTAATTGGTGACCAACACATACCTGTTACTAGACACGAGGATGGGCCTTAGCTGCCCTCATAAGTGCCGTATTTTTTTCCCCCTGTAGAAATAAAATGCAAACATTTTTTTTGTTTTCTCTGTTATTTCAGAGCATTTTGTAGGAATGGCCGCGGGCCAATCAGCAGCCGCTCACGGGCCGGACTAGGCCCGCAGCCCGCGAGATGGGTATAGCTGCTGTAGAGGTTTGATAGAGAACATTAGAAAACAAAGGGCGTGGTGAAGGCGAAGGAACACAGCTGAGGGGTCAGAGTGAGCTGGGTTGGGTTAGAAAACAATATCCCCAAGCTTTGAGTCTCTTACAGAGCTATGTTTAATCCACCCAAAGTGGCAGTAGGCCGGGCCTGCTGCTGGAAAACCAGCTAAAAGGCCCATGCTGACTCTGGAGGAGCTGCAGTGGTCCACACCTCAGGTGGGAACAGTTGAGGCAGATCTTTTAGTTATCAGGCTGCTCTACTGTGGAACCAGCTCCCGGTGTTAGTCCGTGAGGCAGACACTCTGTCTACTTTTAGACGAGCTGTGGTGCCTTGTTGGAGGGGGACATCGGCTGGGATGATGCTGCCAACAACTAAATGTTCTCCCTCTCCTGCTATTAATTGTTTACTTTCTTTAACATAGATTGTCCTCTTACATCAGTTCTCCTGCCAATTGGTGCTATAGAAATAAACTAACATGAACTGTGCAGTCCATGAATCTGGATTTAACTGAAGAGTTGCAATAAGAAGACATAAATGGAGAACATGCAGAGAGAAAATGGAGGAAAAATAAAATCACTATAAATCATCAAATATACATAGAACGTCTTAAATCATACAATAATGCTGTAAGAAATTCCAGAAATGCATACTTTTCCAGAATAATCTCAGGACACAAAAATAATCCCAAAATTTTGTTTTCCACCATTGACAACATTTTTAACTGTACTACTACTGCATTACAGAAAACCCCCTCAAACACTCTTTGTGAGGAGTTTGCAGACCACTTCAGAGAGAAGGTAGACACCATCAGATGTAAGATTTTATCTTCTCAGTGTAACATGGTTTTAGACAAATCTGAGTGTGTGTCTTTACCAGAGGAAACACTGGACAGTTTTGTCCTGGTAGAAGCTGGGACTCTTGATAAAGTTTTCTCCTCAGTGAGGCCCACTACAAGTGCCCTGGACCCGATTCCTACCCGCTTTTTTAAGCAGTTTTATGAATCTTTTAGAGATTAGATTTTAACCATGATGAATTGCTCCCTTCAGACGGGGGTCTTTCCTGCCGCCTTTAAAGGGGCGGTAGTGAGGCCCCTGCTGAAGAAGAGCAATTTAGATTTTAATGATTTTAATAATTTCCGACCTTTATCTAACTTACCGTTTTTAAGCAAAGTTTTAGAAAAGCTTGTTTTAATTCAAGCTAATGATTTTATTAACGCTCATAATGTCCTAGAGAAATTTCAGTCTGGTTTTAGGGTGAACCACAGCACAGAGACGGCCCTTTTGAAGATTTTAAATGATTTCAGATTTAACTATGATGCTCAGAAGGTGACAGTGTTGGTTCTACTGGATCTAAGCGCTGCCTTTGATACAGTAGACCACACTATTCTTTTAAACTGTTTAGAACAGATCAGCCTCTCTGGTGCTGTTGATAAATGGTTCACATCCTATCTCACAGACAGGACTTTTATGGTAAGTTTAGATACCTGCTCCTCTAGGGTCCATAGGATTACATGTGGTGTGCCCCAGGGTTCAATTTTAGGCCAAGTGCTTTTTAACCTGTATATGCTCACTCTTGGCAGTGTCATCAGAAGACATGGAGTTAACTTTCACAGTTATGCTGATGATACACAGTTATACATCTCCATGTCTCCTGATGACACACGGCCAATGGATGCACTTTTAACTGCATTTTAGACATTAAATCCTGGATGGCAGAAAACTTTCTCCAGCTCAACCAGGACAAAACTGAAGTTTTCGTCATCGGTCCTGAGGCTCAGAGAGAGAAACTTTTACCAAAGCTACAATCACTGTCTTTTAATACTTCTTTACAAGTGAAGCACCTGGGTGTGATTTTTTTTACTCTGAGCTGACTTTTATCCCTCACATTAAAAATATTACTAAAATAGGTTTTTATCATCTAAAGAACATTGCCAGAGTCCACCCTGTTCTCTTTCGGGCCAACATGGAGACACTGATGCTTTTATCTCCAGTAGGGTTGTGTGGGGTCATTTTAATCTGTAATGCACTTTGACATGCTATTTTGTTTGAAAAGCGCTTTATAAAATAAAGTTTGATATGATTTGATAAAGCCTCCTGTTTGCAGTTTGTCACAAGCCATGCAGGGGATGCTTTAAACATGTAGAAAAGGGTTCTCCTGTCAGATGAGAGCAACACTGAAATTTCTGGCCTAGTAAAACACCATGTGAGGTACAAAACTATCACTGCATATCCACCTGAACACACTATCCACACCATAAACCATAGCGGTGGCAGCATCATGCTGTGGGATGATTTAATTTGAATGGAAAAAGGAAGCTGCTGAGAGAGGTGGAGGTTCAACCCAAAATCCAAAGTTTACAACCAGAGTTGCAAAGATCAAAATTTATATTTGTGTTGAAATTGTCCAAAGTCCACACCTCTATTTATTCACAGAGGCTCTCCAGTCAATCTGACTGAGCTTGGGCTAAAATGCAGAGAAGCCTGGGTAATAATTTGAGTTTCCGGATGCACAAAGCTGAGAGACGTACCGCATAAAGACTTGCAACTGCAACAAAGGAAGGTTCTAGGTATCCAGTTAGTATTGACACAGGGGGCCTCACTTTTAGATTTTTATTCGGAAAACATCATGAAAACCCTGTATCATTTTCATTCTACTTCACAATTATATACCGCTATGTGTTGGAGTGTCACATCAAATCTCACTATATTAGATTGAAGGCTGTGGTTTCAAGGTGAACAGATGTAGTAAAACTCAAGGCGTATGAATATTTGAACACGGCACAGCACTTGTGAACGATTAAAACTGATTTCAGCGCTGTGTTGTAGAAAGTTCTTCATAAAAGGGTGAGAACAGATTCCTTCAGTCTTCTGAGTTTTCAGCCCAGCTTGTTAACAAGGAGGGAGAGTGAACACAGAGTATTTGCATGGACTATCCTTGCTCAACCCGGAGAACCCAAACATTACATTATAAGGTTACCTCAGTGTATCTTATCAGAAGGGTCAGGGATGTTTATATATCGGGACAACTGGCTGCAAATACTGTAAAAGATGAGCAGTGATAGAAAAAAAGAAAGGTCTGTCACAGTTCCAGCTGCAGTCATGGTGACCCATGGCTGGCACACTAAAAGACAAACAGAGTTGGGGCCTTTTGGCTCCAGTTTGGAGTGAGAGGACTAAAGATTGGCAGTTTTACAGCAAAGTCATGAATCTCAGCAGCACTGTTGTCTTGTCCTGACAAGATGAGGGAGGAGAAGCTTCACCTTTCCTGTGGAGAGTCTTCCTGGACGATGTGTCTCCAAGTTCTGCCTTCCTACCTGCTGGCCGGGCAGGGTATGGTGACAGCCGGAATGCTGCTGGACAGCGTGCAGGTTGGTGACACAGCAGCTAGAGTTTAGTACATGACATCCACAGGAACCAAGGAGGTCCAGAAAACACTGCATGGGTTTTATTTATGAGAAAAAGCTTTTTCTACACACACATTTTCTTAGAAATAATCTATACTCTGCAGACTGTTCCAAAAAAAATGTTACTTCAGATTTTTGGTTATTACAAATTCTCCAATTTGAAATGAAGGGACATTTCCAATAGCCTGCATGGAATCTGAACACAAGTCCACTGTTATCTGGTTTGAATCTGTGCTATGGGTGTGGAGGTCATGATGACAGGTTCTGTGAGGTGACCCTAACCCAGGACAATGAATAAACAGATTTCACAGAGAAGGTAGAGCTGCTGTTTCAGGCAGAATAAATAGTATTTTCCGTGTCTTCACAGACCAATTACAATGTACCTAAAAACGAAAAACAGAAGATGAGTAATACTGATCGGTTAGATTTAACAACGATCAACATCTGGGTATTAAAGACGAGTGTGAAAGGTTCAGGGTTTATAATCCAAAATAAGTTGTGGGTCAACACTTTGTTGTAAGGTACTCAGGACAGTTTTAACATCTAAACTGCACAGTGGGAAGTAATCAGTAGAACTCAGAGCATAAAAATCATGTGATTTCTGCATGAAGTCCAGATCAACTTTTTTACTTTCTTTAACAGAAAGTTATCCTACATCAGTTCTTTTCTTTCTGTATCTCTGCTCTGTCTTCTCAAACCGCCAGTGGGTTGTGGCAGATTTCCGCTCGTACTAAATCTGGTTCTGGATCTGGTTCTGCTGGAGGTTTCTTCCTGTTGAAGGGGACTTTTTCCTCTCCACTGTCGCTACATGCTTGCTCAGTATGAGGGATTGCTGTAAAGTCAACGACACAACGCAGGCGACTGTCTACTGTCGCTACATGTTCGTCGAGGAGGAGTGAATGCTGCAGGTCAATGACTCGATGCAATCTGCTGGGTTTCCTTAGATAGAAAACTTTTAAACTGATTGGAATGTATCTATGACTGTTGTGATGAGGCGTAAACTGCCTTGAGATTACATGTGTTGTGAATTGGCGCATTATAAATAAACTGAATTGAATCACTCCCCTCTGAAAACCTGCATCACGAAAAAGACGAGACAATATTGACCACATTTAGTAACTGTCATCTGGCCTTAGCATAGAACGGACTCTTGGCAAACCTAAACAGTTTACATCAGTTCTAAAAGCATTAAGAGCTGGACCTGAAAAGGACGTAAGACCATAATAAACACTCCTCTTACTCAATTTTCCTTTCTACTGTTAGATGATCAAACTTTTAGATTTATTTTTGTTTTCCTCAAAGATTGCAGTGAAAATGCCCCAAAAATAATGTAGTTTATTATTTTCCATGCTGGGTCGTTTCTTTGTGTTCATTTTCTTACTTCTTTCTCATGTTTTGGTCTTTGTGTTTTTGGTTTACAATGTAATTTGAGTTTAGGTCCTTTTTCCTTTGGTTTGTAGATCTATCTGTGTATTGGTTCAGCTTCCTCTGTTCTTCCTGAGTTTACTATAAGGTTTTTCTACCAAAAAAGAACTGGTGCTAGTTTGGTGCTGGTGCCAGAGCCAGTGCTTAGTCAGTTCTTAGTCTGTTCTTTCAAAGTACTGGTTACCTTTCGACTGACACAGGCCCCATCCAGTCTGTGCTGCATTATAATGTCATCTAAAGGGTTGCAACACAACTACACGCGCCCTCATGGGGGTGTCGCAGTGCATAGTGGTTAGAGCGGGCACCCCATGTGCAGAGGCTTTGGTCCTCGACGAGGCTGTCCCCGGTTCGAGTCCCGTCCCGGGCGACCTTTGTCTTCTCCTACCTCTTTCCCCCTTCAAAACTCTGTCAGTAAAGGCGACTCAAGCCCAAAAACCTTTTTTAAAAAAACATGCGCCCACATGGGAAGAAGAAAACAGGAAATGCACAAATAGAGAGAGGCAAGGAAAGGAAAGACAATTTTATTTGTATAACCACACTTTCAACAGCAAGATAATTCAAGGTGCTTTACATGATTAAGTGGTAAAATAAAAATTGCAGTAAAACACAGACAAAGCATATAAAGTAAAAACAGCAATAAAGCAAGAAGAATACACAGATTCATCAAAGCATTACAAAGCATATAATGTAAAAACAGCAGTAAAACAAGAAGAATACACAAAACATGATACAACATAGCATTAATCAAATGCAGCTCTAAACAGATACATTGTTAGCATTGATTTAAAAAAACTCAGAGTTTCAGCAGCTTTGCAGTTTTCTGGAAGTTTGTTCCAGAATAGAGGAGCATAGAAACTCAAA
Source organism: Valencia hispanica (assembly GCA_963556495.2). Taxonomy (NCBI): domain Eukaryota; kingdom Metazoa; phylum Chordata; class Actinopteri; order Cyprinodontiformes; family Valenciidae; genus Valencia; species Valencia hispanica. Next base: position 48,244,081 of record OY747708.1, read on the forward strand.
GCTGCTTCTCCATGTTTGGTTCTGGTTCTAGGGATGTTGAGTAGACTGGAATTAGAGGACCTGAGTGGTCTGGGGGGGTTGGTATAGTAACAGCAAGTCTTCAACATACTTTGGTGCTAAGCCATTCAATGATTTATAAACTAGTAGAAGTATTTTGAAGTCTATTCTCTGAGCTACAGGAAGCCAGTGTAAGGACTTTAGAACTGGGGTGATGTGCTCTACTTTCCTGGTTCTAGTGAGGAACACGAGCAGCAGCGTTCTGGATCAGCTGGAGCTGTCTAATTGACTTTTAAGGCAGACCTGTGAAGACGCTGTTGCAGTAATCAGTCCGACTAAAGATAAGCGCATGGAAGAGTTTTTCGAGGTCCTGTTGCGACATCAGTCCTTTAATCCTAGAAATATTCTTCAGGTGATAGAAGGCTGACCTTGTTATTGCTTTTATGTGACCCTGGAGGTTCAGGTCTGAGTCCATTACTACACCTAGATTTCAGGCCTAATCAGTAGTTTCTAGCTGTATTAACTGAAGCTGTGTACTGGCTGTTGATCTTTCCTCTTTAGGTCCAAAAGTAATTACTTCTGTTTTGTTTCTGTTCAATTGGCGGAAGTTATGACTCATCCATCCATTGATTTCCTCAATGCATGTACTTAGCGTTTGGATGGGTTCAAAGTCACCTGTTTCGAATGTTATCATCCCATTAAATGGCAGTTTTTAGCGGTCATCACTCCCATACAATAGCTTCAGAATGTTCCTCCTCTACCTCCTGCTCGGTAGGTCGTTATCTTGTGACTTAAGGTTTTATCTTGTGACTTTAGGTTTTATCTTGTGACTTTAGGTTTAGAAACTTGTCCTGAGTTTTAGGATGAGGGTTGGGGGTGGGGTAAGGTTATAAGTAAATATCCATTGTTACCTAAATTGTAAACACAGGTTTTAAATAAAGTTAACAAAAACAAAACTTAAGCTTTTAGACGTGGGTGATGCTGAAAAAAATTCTAATGCATTTTATCACCGATAAGAATGGTAGATGAGCACCTTCTAGCCTGCTAGGATGTAGAGGAAGCAGATTCTTAAGCTATTGTATGGGAGTGATGATCGCTAATAACGGCCATTTAAAGGTTGATAACATTCGAATCGGGTGTCAAAGTCACCTGGTGACATCGTTATGTAGAGCTGAGTATCAACTGCATAGTTATGGTAGCTAATCTTATTGGTTGTTATAATCTGGGCAAGTGGGAGCATGTAGATATTAAATAAGAGGGGCCCCAGGATGGAGCCCTGGGACACACCGCATGTGATTTCTGTTCGTTCTGATGAAACGTTTCTTATTGAAACAAAGAAGTCCCTGTTCTTTAGGAAAGACTCGAACCAGCCAAGTACTGTACCAGAGTCCGACCCAGCTCTCCAGTCGTTCTAGTAATATATCATGATCAACAGTGTCAAATGCGCACTGAGGTCCAACAGAACCAGCACTGTGGTTCTACCACAGTCTGTATTTATGCGGATGTCATTGAAAACCTTGACGAGGGCAGTCTCTGTGCTGTGGTGAGCACGGAAAACAGACTGAAAAGATCAAAGCGGTTGGTCATTGTTAAGAAGCTATTTAACTGCTGAAACACAGCTTTTTCAATAATTTTACTGATGAATGGAAGATTAGAGATTGGCCAGTAGTTCTGCATTAACGTGTTGTCCAGATTATTCTTTTTTAGCAGTGGTTTAATAACTGCTGTTTTTAAAACCTGGGGGAAGACACCTGACAGGAGGGATGAGTTCACAAATTGAATCAGATCAGACCCAATGAGAGGGAAAACTTTCTTAAGGAAAGCTGTGGGTAGGAAATCAAGACAGCAAGACAGCGTTACAGACCGACCGTCTAATTATTAGAATCTTTTCAGTGAAAAAGTTGGCAAATTCATTGCAGGCCCTGGTAGAGTTTAGTTCAGGGGCTACTGTCACTGGAGGATTAGTTAGTCTTTCCACTGTTGCAAACAGAGTCCATGCATTATTAATGTTTCCGTTAATTATTTTAGAAAATAACGATTCCCTAGCTTCTTTTAAAGTTAACTGATATCTGTTCAGTCTCTATTTGTAGATCTCACAGTGAACCTGGAGTCGAGTTTTCCGCCATTTTCTCTCAGTTCGTCGACACTCCCTTTTTTCACTAGGTACCAGTGGATCCCTTGTCCACGGAGACTTCTTTCTACCTGAGACTACTTTCACTTTAGTCAGAGCAATGGAATCCATGATGTCTGAGATTTTCACGAGGAAATGATCTACCACCTTATTTACTGAGTTGGAGTTGGGAGATGAGGGGGATGTGGTGGAAGGGTAAATACTTTTAAAGGTTTCAACAGAACTGTCCCCTAGAAAACGCTTTTTTACAGTTATCTCACTGTGGCTAGATATTTTAGCAGAGATGGAACTTTCAAAGAAAATACAGAAATGGTCAGATAATGCAAAATCAATTACGGAGATGTCAGATATAGTTAAACCTTTGCTGATAGTTAAGTCCAGAGTGTGTCCTCTATTGTGCATTGGTTGTTTGACATGCTGGGTCAGGCCGAAGTTGTGAAGAGTATCATTTAACGTTTTTGCTAGTCTATCCTGGGGATTGTCAGTATGTATGTTGAAGTCCCCTACAATGAATAATTGGTCATAATTGTTATAACTATTAATAATAAAAAGTTGTTGTCTGGTTTTCTGAGCATCAATAATAATAATCAATAATTTAATATTAATATAATTATTGATGACGTTCGAGTTCAACCTGTTTATTAAAGATATAGGGGCACCAATCTCATAAATGAGATAATTTTAATGAAACCAGACTGTCAGTCTCTCTGAAAAGGCGTAGCGTTCGTCCGCGGGGTTAAAGCAAACTTTACAGCCCACACTGAAATAGCACAGAAACTTCTCGTTACTTAAGGGAATTTATTAAAGAAATAGGTCAACCTTACAGATTACATTTCATTCATAATTTCCATCTATTCTAACGCATGCAAAAATTTAGAACAAAGTTAACGTTGAGCGAAGGGGGCGTGTGTGTGTGCGGCTGTGTGTGTGTGTGTGTGGGAGACAGCGAGCGAATGAGGGGGGTTCAGCTCACCCCTTCAATGCGATAAATAACTCAAGCCTTATCAATTGGCGCGATCGGTTCACAAAGAAAGACAAAGGAAGACCACGTGGCAATTCATCAAAGGCTAGTTTCATTAGCAATGGTGGCTTGGACAAAGGAAACGGGGGCGACGGAGAAAGGGGATCAACTGAGGCCACGCGACCTGTCTAAACAGACACACGCCGACCGCAGCGGACAGTAAACAACAAGGAAATAATACAATATAATATACTGCTTCTGGTTGCAACCAAAGTCAAATAATAAAACACAAAAAGCATGCACATTCAGGGTCGGTGTACAGCGACAGACGACCAACAATAACAGTGGTTAACAAGTTGACAGACTTATTTTAACCAACAGAAAACGGATATTAACCGTCAAGACCTAATTCTCCTCTACCCAGACCGAGAGATATAAATCAGTTTAATCCTACTTGGTGGGGGCAGCTCTCCACAGTCCACAACGAAGAACGTAGAAAGTGTCCAGTTTAAAGGAGCGGTTTGCGGAAAACCAAGGTCAGAAAAAGCGGACGTCCAACTTTAGGCGCTGAGGGACTCAGGCCTGTTTTCAATAGAGCTCAGATGGCCAGCTGACTCCTTGGTTACCCGTACAAGAAAGTCTGTTTGCTCGGCCGATTCACTTCGAAGTTTAAAAGGGAAGTTCTTCCTGGTCCAGCAGGTTCGAACGGAAAAAGGAAAAATGCTAGCAGTGGATTAAAGCGTCTCCTTATGGCATCGGGACCAAAAGACAAAGATTTCAATATTCGCGCTGCTTTTATCAACTCTGTGATGTCATCACTGGCCACAGACCAATGAGAATGGGTTGAGGGCAGCGCAATGGGTGCTGGGAGATGTAGTTCGTTCAGTGAAGAAGGTCGCTGAAATCATTAAAGAAGTTAGAGTAAAGTTTTGGGGGTTTATATAAACTTAGAAATATAGCTTTTTTAGGCCCATTTATCTGGGTAGCTAGGTATTCAAAAGAGTCAAATGTGCCCAGGGATAGCTTTTTAAAGTTCATTGAGTTGTGAAAGATTGTGGCTGCACCTCCACCTCGTCTCTGTTCCCTGCTTTCGCTTAAGAAATTGTCATTTGGAGGAGTAGATTCTGTCAATACAGATGTTTCATTATTTCCATCTAGCCATGTTTCTGATAAAAAACGGGCATGTATTTTATGTTCAGTGATGAATTCATTGATTAGGAGTGACTTTCCTGACAGAGACCTAATATTTAAAGCTAACTTAAGTGATTTGATAATAGGTAGCTGAACCTTCTGACAGGTGATCAATGTTTTATTATAAGAGCGTTTGGCTTTAATTTTTTTTTTTTTTTTTTTTTTTTTGGGGGTGGCCAGACGACTTCTGGAAGACGGCGGGAGTGGGATTACCGTCCGGTTCCCTTGCACATCAGATGTCCGTGATTAACAGTTCAGGCATTGGCAGAGTGCATCCATTGTTAGTCCCAGAGGCTGATGTAGTCCAAGTTTCGGTGTTAGTTGTGATCCAATTCTACTTTGTGCTTTCACTCTGTCTGAGAAATCTCTAAACGGAGAGACATTAGGTGTCGATGAGCCTGATGACATTGGAATACTTGCTGGAAGTGTTTGTTCTCTGTCAGTCTGTACAGCTGTCTGTGTTGGTGATGAAGTAATATTCACTTTATCTGTGTCGGGAAATGTTTGTTCTCTGAAAGTATCAACAGGCCGTGCTCCAAGATCAGTTCTGGGGTGTTTATTCAGATAACAGAAAATGTTTGAGGTCAACATTCTCAGTCCAGCTCTGTTAAGATCAGGCTCATTTGATTTGAACAAGTGCTTTGTACATCCAAATATTTTTATGTCATTAATAAATGGGATCGATTTTTCAACAGTTTGTCTCTTCAACCATTTATGGAGCATGCGAAGTCGACTGTAACTTTCATCATTCCCTTCAGGGATTGGTCCGCTGATAAAGATGTTTATGTTAAGTCCACCAAGTCTCTGGAGCAGATCAGAGAAGTCTGATTTGAGAACTTAGGATTGCTTTTTGGCTACATCAGTTGATCCTGCATGAATTACAAGTTTGTCCAGGTTAGGATGTTGCTCCAAAATCGTCTGGGCTTTTTCTGATATTTCTCTCAGTGTGTTTTGTAGTGTTCTGGCTACAAAAGTCTTCAGCACCATTAATAGAGCCGTCATGTATGATGAGAACTTTTGGTGGTTGTGGTGGTGGTGGTGGGGGGGTTCTTACTTTGTTATGTGTCCACTTCGTGTGGATGGATTTCTCCTGGTGGCCTTGACTAGTCCCAGGGGCTCTGTTGTCTTTCGGGGAACTGAGGGCTGCAAATCTGTTTTTCAGCGGGATTCCAGAGGGAGTGATATCTACTGCTCTGGGTTGTGGGTTCTTTCGTTTCTTCTTCCTGGGAGCAGAGAAAGCAGGTGTAGATTCAGTGCATTTTAAAGCCGGCCAGTCTACGTCGAATTTGGAATGGGGTGTTCTACCTGTTAAACGCCTTTCGGCTGGAGGAATAGCGTTGTTCTGTGGCTTCTGTGTGAGATCGTTGGACCGAGATAACACCGAGATAACCAGTTCTTCCTCCCTGCGTGTAGTCTTTGGTAAAGTTGTCTCATTTCCATATCCAGTGTTTAGATCAAAATTAATCTGAAGAGAGGTTTCAACAATGGGTAGTTTATCGTGCCCTTACAAGAGTTGCTGTTCTGCTTCTACACTTTGCTGGATTTGCAAAGATGTGTACATAACATGTTCTGGGTTATGTCCATTTACTATTGTTACAAATGAAAATACTGGTTGTGTGTTTCGCCTTGCTACACTAAGCTTTTGTTATCTTGCCCTCACACTTTGGTAGTGTCACCATGTGGATGGGGGAGAAAGCAGTTGGCAGAAAGCACCAGCTCTGGCCCAGCAAGGAGTTGATGCTAGGTTAAACATTGGTTTGGAACCAAGAAACGGGTCATTTGTTTCCTGTTCGTGTACATGGGTGTCGCACCAGTGGGGGATGTGGGTGTTATGACATAAACACTTTTCCTAGTGATTTGGTTAAACTCCCTCAATGTCCTGCAGTTTTGCCCAAAAACTGCATTTCAATGGCATTTTATCTGCACCACTAATCTGAACGCACAGTGAGACTGGTGTGAGGTCATTCATCTATGTGGACGAACAATAATTTGTGGAGTGGTTAAATCTCAAACATGCTGACTTAATATGTGTTCTGGCATGCACTCAACTCTGACAACTCTTGCTCTGCCTTCTCTGTGCTCACACTCTCTCCACTCTGACTCTTGGTCCTCGCGCCCAGTCTCGGCCCTGCATCTGCGTTTGCAGCCTACAGTGTAGGCCTATATATGTAAAGGATCCACACCAACCAGCAAATCAAAATACTGCACCAAGTGGCAGAAATTTCAAAACAAAACAGTAGGATTTAAGAAAAACTCAAGAGAACATTATAAAACTAGAAAGACCTCCACCAGAGCCACTCACCCCAGCCCTATCCCCTAAATCTAATTCTAACTTCATGTACTTTTCCAATAAAGTGTCTGTTTTAGCTGTAATGGCAAATCTGCAAAAGAAGCTAGCTTAAAACATTGTTTTCATGCCTCTTAACAACGTTATATATATATACACTACCGTTCAAAAGTTTGGGGTCACATTGAAATGTCCTTATTTTTGAAGGAAAAGCACTGTACTTTTCAATGAAGATAACTTTAAACTAGTCTTAACTTTAAAGAAATACACTCTATACATTGCTAATGTGGTAAATGACTATTCTAGCTGCAAATGTCTGGTTTTTGGTGCAATATCTACATAGGTGTATAGAGGCCCATTTCCAGCAACTATCACTCCAGTGTTCTAATGGTACAATGTGTTTGCTCATTGGCTCAGAAGGCTAATTGATGATTAGAAAACCCTTGTGCAATCATGTTCACACATCTGAAAACAGTTTAGCTCGGTACAGAAGCTACAAAACTGACCTTCCTTTGTGCAGATTGAGTTTCTGGAGCATCACATTTGTGGGGTCAATTAAACGCTCAAAATGGCCAGAAAAAGAGAACTTTCATCTGAAACTCGACAGTCTATTCTTGTTCTTAGAAATGAAGGCTATTCCATGCGAGAAATTGCTAAGAAATTGAAGATTTCCTACAACGGTGTGTACTACTCCCTTCAGAGGACAGCACAAACAGGCTCTAACCAGAGTAAAAAAAGAAGTGGGAGGCCGCGTTGCACAACTGAGCAAGAAGATAAGTACATTAGAGTCTCTAGTTTGAGAAACAGACGCCTCACAGGTCCCCAACTGGCATCTTCATTAAATAGTACCCGCAAAACACCAGTGTCAACATCTACAGTGAAGAGGCGGCTGCGGGATTCTGGGCTTCAGGGCAGAGTGGCAAAGAAAAAGCCATATCTGAGACTGGCCAATAAAAGAAAAAGATTAAGATGGGCAAAAGAACACAGACATTGGACAGAGGAAGACTGGAAAAAAGTGTTGTGGACGGATGAATCCAAGTTTGAGGTGTTTGGATCACAAAGAAGAACGTTTGTGAGATGCAGAACAACTGAAAAGATGCTGGAAGAATGCCTGACGCCATCTGTTAAGCATGGTGGAGGTAATGTGATGGTCTGGGGTTGCTTTGGTGCTGGTAAGGTGGGAGATTTGTACAGGGTAAAAGGGATTCTGAATAAGGAAGGCTATCACTCCATTTTGCAACGCCATGCCATACCCAGTGGACAGCGCTTGATTGGAGCCAATTTCATCCTACAACAGGACAATGACCCAAAACACACCTCCAAATTGTGCAAGAACTATTTAGAGAAGAAGCAGGCAGCTGGTATTCTATCGGTAATGGAGTGGCCAGCGCAGTCACCAGATTTGAACCCCATTGAGCTGTTGTGGGAGCAGCTTGACCGTATGGTACGCAAGAAGTGCCCATCCAACCAATCCAAATTGTGGGAGCTGCTTCTAGAAGCGTGGGGTGCAATTTCTCCAGATTACCTCAACAAATTAACAGCTAGAATGCCAAAGGTCTGCAATGCTGTAATTGCTGCAAATGGAGGATTCTTTGACGAAAGCAAAGTTTGATGTAAAAAAAATCTTATTTCAAATACAAATCATTATTTCTAACCTTGTCAATGTCTTGACTCTATTTTCTATTCATTTCACAACATATGGTGGTGAATAAGTGTGACTTTTCATGGAAAACACAAAATTGTTTGGGTGACCCCAAACTTTTGAACGGTAGTGTATATATATATATATATATATATATATATATATATATGCAAACTCTAACCTAAGGATTGTTCTTACATTAGAAAAAACTCTAAACAATCAAGAATAATCCTAAATGTAATAAAGTAATACGGCAGAAAAGAACAACACCGAGGAATGAACTAAAATGACAAGATCTAGATAATAAAGAAATGATCAGAACCCAGACACAAATAACACTCAAAGTACAAACACCTATGAGGTTGGAAGACCATCACCCTAACTGTTCATATAAATGTAAACATTTTCGGGGCCCGCTGATGGTTTTGGGGCTCTAAGATGTACAGAGTTAGAGCTATGCATGCAGACCAAAAAGTTTAATTTTTGGTCTCATCTAACCAGAACACCTTCTTCCACCTGGTTTCTATGTCCTCTACACGGCTTGTTGCAAACTCCAAACGGAACTTATAATGGCTTCCTTTCAGCTCTGGCTTTCTCTTGGCTGCTTCTCTAAACAAGGGATCATTTGCCACACCTCTCAGCTTAGCTAGACCTACTTCTTCGATTTCCAGATGATGGACCGAACAGAGCCATTTGAGATCTTCAATGCTTGGGATATTGTTTTCAAAACATAACTCTACTTATAACTTCTCCGCAAGGTTCTGTCTCCTGGGTTCTCTGGTCTTCATGATTCTGTTTGTTCACTAATGTTCTCCACTGAAGCCTTCACAGAAAATCTGTACTTCATTAGAGATTCAGTCAGAGGATGATCTTACCCTCACTGTAGCAAACCATATTGTGAAAACATAATGCCTTCAGATTTCCTGGTTGGACACAGCTAAACTTAGCACTCAGACAATCAGAGGTGAAAATGTCACAGGAAAAATGGAGCTTCACCCCACATGGGCACGGTGTGACTGACAAAAAAATACATCAGTATTATCAGCACCTGACTACAAAAGCAAGAGAAAACTTGTCCAGGGTGCCACTGACAGATAATTAAGTTGTAAGTTTTGGATGGTGCTCGAGCACCCACTGTTTTGAATGCAGCCCATATCAGAAATGGCCACTGCTCAGATTAAATCACACACAGATTGACTCTAATTACTAATTAAGTTACTGCTGAAGGTAACTGGTTGCCTGGTTAACTTCTTTTCCATCTCACTATTGTGCACTGTTTTGTTTTGATCTATCACATCAAATATTAAGTAAAACACAGTAGACTTCATATATTTTTCTTTTTGGTTGTATCATGACCAAAGGTGAAAAAGGTTATGGATCGTGTGTGGTGTGTTATTACCTGAATATACGAGCTGTGTCCGTCTCCTGCCTGAGTCGGGGGGTGGGGGGGCTGCGGTGAGAACAGCCATGTCTCAAGGACAATTTTCAGCTGATTCACCGTCCCCCTTGTATGAGTGTCTGTGAGGAGTTTCAGGACGCGCTCTTGCTGAGGATTCTGCAGGCTTCTCATGAGTTACATCAAACATTACACACTGTTGTAGCGTGGTGGAAACAAAGGAGTGGGGATATGTCAGAAATAGATATAAGTTATTCCTGTTGCACCTGAAGCTGCTTGTTTAGCTCTACATTCCCATACTGCCAAAGTAATACGGGATAGTAGATTATATAAGAAAGCCAGCAGACAGTGTCCCTGTCCCCCATCTAGTCGAGAAGGACAAACCGTGTCGGTAAACCTGGCAGCAGCACCACTTGTCGGCCACAGGTACAGCACCTGCTGCTGCTGGGACTGCGTCAGCGGCTCACAGCGAGGGCATCGAGCCGCAGGGAGAGGAGGAGCTACCAAACAGGAGGGAGTACAGCTGCAGTATCCTCTGAAGTAGTTTCCAAAGGAAACTACAGTCTGGTCCACTTGATTGAAGAGGAAAAGTGTCTCTCATCCTCCTCCTGACTTGCCCTCACCTTCCTTTCTGAAACAAAACGTCGTCATTACATTACATGACACGTATTTTGCCTTTTCGGACCAGCTTCCAGCATCCCAGCATCCGTCAGCAAGAAGGTCACAGCCTGGATAGACCTCGGCAAAAATGAAGAAGGAGCTCCAACCCAGTGGGCAGACATCGGACATCGGAGATCACAGCGTTGTGGAAAAAGAAAGGGAGATGTGGAGAGAGAAGGAGGAGAAGGAGTGGCAGAACAGGAGGGCTGAGAGGAAGCTCCTGACCTTTTGGATGTCCCTTTCCCAGAAGAGGTGGACCATCTTCAGGCTCAGAGAGAGACCGGGCTTCCAGCGCTCTGCCTCGACCGCCCGGCTGCTGAAGAGTGAGGCGTGAGGAGAGAAAGGGGGGTCTGTGTGTGTGTTTGTTTGTGAGGGTCTGTCAGTTGCAAAGAGTGTTAGAAGAGGCCTAAAAAAAACCTATAATATGTAGACCGGTGTGTGTGTTTGTGTGTCCTTGTTTCGCTATCCTATTTAGGACCTTCTCTGGCATATTCGCTAACCTTCTGAAGACCGATGGACCCTATAGGCACCAAAGCCAGGTCCTAATATGGTGGACCCCCTTTTTTAGCATTAGAGTTTAAGTTTAGAGATATGGTGTGAATTATGTTTTGGTTAAGGTTATGGTTAGGAATAAACTGGTAATGGTTAGGGTTAGGGTAAGAATTAGGGTTGGGCATAAATGCCACTATAGTCCTAATATGGGTAGAAATACAGACTTGTGCGTGTGTGTGTGTGCGTGTACTCCAGCTAAGGTGGATGAAGTTCTCCATGTCCCCACTTTGGATCTTTGTGACCCCACCCACATTGAACTGAACTTGTTTCTGAGTTCGACTTAAACCAAACTGACTGACACTTCTCCAGCGTCTGACTGGACGGAACAGATCGTAGATCAAACAGGAGATGGGATATAACACTTCAGAGCCTTAGGGCAGCGATGGGTTCAAATCTGTCAGCTACGGCGGTGACACATCTGTTTCTGGAGCTCCGCTTCCAGAGGAAGAAACTGAGGGGCTTCACCTGCAAACTAACCGGCTCTGCCCACAGCCTCCTACCAGAAAACTCCTGGAGCACCGTGAAGCAGGTCCTGGTGTCTGGGCTGGGAATAGCGGCAGCCGGGATGGTTATGGACGTAGTGCAAGTATGCATGATAATATCCCAGAGTGTGTTTAGAGAAGTGTGTCATGCTTTGACTGTTCGTAATGACTGATCTGGTAAAGTTGTGCTGCATGAAGAAAAAAGTAAATCAGAAATGCTGTTACTACATATCTTGGTAGTTACCCAACTACTATTCATATAGCCTACTCTGCATAAAAAGACAATAGCTATAAAAAAATCTGACTAAACAGTTTCTGCTTTAGATTTGTTAGGATTACTTAAATAATTTCTATTTGCTAAATGCCAGAAAAATGAGAGATATAATCTTTTGGACAATTTTTTTAAAATCACTTTCTTCAGTCAGTTTACATACGAGAAGATTACACTGCCTTTAAACGATCCGAGAAAACCCAGATGATGATGTCATGTCTTTGTGAGCTTCTGATAGACAACATTTGAGTCAGATGGCTGTATTTTAATGAAACAACGCTAACAGACTGCTTTCCATTGTGAAAAAAAACCATCAGCCAAGATATCAGAAAGAGACTTGTGGACTTCCACTAACGGTGGTTCATCATCATACTGTTCAGGAAGGAGACGCGCTATGAGTTCCACAGATTAGCTTGCTTTGGTGTGAAAAGATTATATCAAGCCGAGAAGAAAATACAATGTGAAAATGCTTGCTGAAGCTGGTATCTATTGTGAAAATGAGTCCTGTAATGACATGGGCTGAAAGGCCATTCAGCGAGGAAGAAGCTGTTACTCCAAAAGCAACAGGAAAAGACACAAAACAGTTCACAAGAGACAAAGACCTTATTTATTTGAAGACATAACTTGTGGTGTGATGAAACCAAAGTTGAAGTGTATATCCATAAAGGAATCTGAGAACACCATCCCAACTGTGAATTTATGGGATAGCAGCGTCAAGTGTTTTGGGTGTTTTTCTGCAGGAAGGTCAGGTGGACTCACAAAACATGACTATGTGAGGAAGGAACCATTTGTGGAAATCACCACAGGTTGCAGGTACCAAGGTTCTAGGAGGAACCTCGGAGGGGACAGGGCCTTACCTACCACCTGCGGTTTAGAGAGGCTTCTCCACCATTTCCTTTTAAAACCCATTGTCATTCTTTGGTTTTCAACCAAACTGAGTTGGGCCTTATTTGTTTCAATTAACTTTTATTGTGTTAAATTTTGTTGATCTTATGTCACATACTTTATCTCTGTTCTTTCTTTTAATAAAAATGTTTAGTACACAGTTATGCAGCACTTTATTTCGGCTCTGGTTGTTTTATTTAAAAAAAGTTGGCATGATATAAAGTGGCTGAAGGACAACTAAATCAACATCTTGGCCTGTTCCACAGGTTCCTTCAGGAGAAATGGCCCAAAATGTTCTCCTGTGGAAGGATCCCCATTACCTTGGGAGTCATTGACCACATTAATACATTATTCCAATTCAACAATACCTTATTGATCCCAGACAGAAATTAAGTGTAGTTGTAGCTCATACTATTTAGTTCTCCAAGGCGTTGTTGTAGATCCTGATCACTGTGCGTAGGAAGGATCTGCTGTAGCGGTCTGTGTTACAGCCTCCGACTGAAGACACTCTGTTGTTGTATAAGAGTTTCATGAAGAAGATGCTCAGGGTTGTCCATACTGTTCTTGATTTTATGAATAATCCTTTTATGTATCATCATCTCCAGAGGTTCCACAATCATCCCCAGAACAGAACTTGCTGTATATAAAGCAAATCTATCAAATCAAATTGAATCAAATCTTTAGTGTCATTGTCACTCTTTACAAAGGAAAAATTAACTTAAAAAGGTGCAAGTGACTCGGTGTGAAGTGTACAAGTTAATAGATGGGAATTTATAACAAAACAAAAACTAATGACAATGTTACAGCATATATATATATATATATATATATATATATATATATATATATATATATATATATATATATATATATATATATATAATAAAGTCCGCTTATGTATCTAATAGCACTGGTTTGATGTATACATTTCAGATGAAAATAGAAATTCATACATCAGAAATGTATTAAGGTTTCTGTTAAAAATTGGGGATGATACCAAGAAGTTTTATTGTGAATTTAGGCTATAGTGGTAAAAAAAAAGCTTCTTCTTAAACAACGATCAAACAGAGTCCTTCTGGTGTTGGCCCAGGTGGAGGACAATGTGCACCAAAAACCAGTGCCATCACTCAAACCCCCCAACCCTTATAATCCAAAGCATTATATTGTATTTAGCAATCACTGTTCATCTATCCTGTCCTGAAGAGCTGGTCCACACTCGTTCAGATTACAGCGTGGGCCAGTCCCTCAAGGTCCCAACGTCCTGTTGATATCATGCTGCCTCTGATGTCTGCCCCGGCAGTCTGATTCATTGTTATCAAAATATTACACACAAAAGGCTTTGTTTTCTCTAACACGACCTACCGTCCTAGAGACACTCAGTAATCAAATTCAAAAAAATTGTAGTTTTTATTGTTTTGGCATTTAGCAAATTGATTTTTTAAAATCCTAACTGACCTAAAACAGGAAAAGAATAATCTGTCAGTGAGAAACAGATTCTGTCTGTTTACATACAGTAAATGCAGATATCTGTTTTTAACTGAAAGTTGATTTCTGAATGAAGATCTTGGTGATGAGTTTTATATGGATAAAAATGCTGTTTTTGTCACCATGATGTATATCAACATTGCTAATAAAAAAAAACATCCCTGTGTTTTTTCAGCACTGGGAGGTGTTCCAAGAGATCTCGGAGGTGTTTATCCTGGTTCCAGCTCTGGTTGGCCTGAAGGGAAATCTAGAGATGACCCTGGCATCCCGGCTGTCAACAGCGGTGAGTGTAAAACACGCTCACACACTGCAAAATGACATGTCATGACACTGATATTGACAAGTTTCAGTAAAATGCACCACATTTGTGCGCTTTGAGAAGTTTTCACAATGACCTTTGATGTGAGGAAATGTGATCATGGAAAAGCTCTTCCCATCCGCAGGCCAACACCGGGCAGATGGATGATGCCCAGCAGCGGTGGAGGATGGTGTTCTGTAACTTGGCCCTCATTCAGGTGGCACTCACTTGCACACACATTATCTTATTAATAACTCACACCAACAGTTGGTCTCTTCTCAGCTGGATCTGTGACAGCTTCATTCAGACCTAGAAGCTCTGCTGACATCGCTGCATCTTCCTCTCATTTCAAAATAGTCTAGAAGACTTAACATGAAGAAAAAAAATATCCTCCAGCTGTTATTTGGATGAACTTCTTGAGAAGATTCGATTAGCCTCATGATGTTGTCCTGAGACAATGCGTTCCACTCTTCCACAAGTGCTACACGCAGTTCTGCCAGGTCACGTGGGGGTGGGGTACGATCATCCAGTCTCTGCTTCAGCTGGTCCCAAACGTGCTCAATGGTGTTCAGGTCAGGGGACATTGCTGGCCATACTATATGAGGCACTCCGACTTCCTGAAGTTGAGCTGTGATAATTCTGGCACGATGTGGTGGAGCATTATCATCCATGAACAGAAAGTTTGGGGTGTGCTGGCGGAATTGGGGGATGATGGTTGGTTCTATGATGTCTCTGAGGTAAGAAAGTGCAGTGACTGAGCCATCTACAATAACCAAATCAGTTTTGCGCTGACTGGTGATGCCTGCCCAGACTATTACACCTCCTCCACCAAAGCTAACCCTGGGTACCATGTTGACCTCTGCGTATCGCTCACCTCGCCTCCTCCAGCAACGCTGATGACCATCATTTCTGTGCAAGGTGACCGATACTCATTGGTGAACAGGATGGTAGACCACTGCTGCATTGTTCAGGTAACATGGTCTTGTGCCCACTGCAAACGTTCACAGCGGTGTCTTGGTGTCAGTGGAGTCACCTGCAAAGGTCATCTGGCATTCAAGCCAAAGCAGTGGAGTCGGTTGCAAATGTTTTGTCTGGAAACCCTAGTACCCCTCACATCTCGTAAACGGGCCTGCAGCTGTGTGGCAGTTGCATGACGATGTCTGAGTGCATAGGTCCTTAGGTACTGGTCATCGTTGTGGTCTGTCACTCATGGGACTCCACTCCTGGGTCTGTCATGAACTCTGCCAGTAGTTCTGTGTCTTGATGCAAGTCTGCTGATGACACTTTTAGACGCACCAAGTTTACGTCCAACATCTGACTGGCTGCCACCGACCCAAAGGCACACTATGGCCAGGTGGCGCTGCTCGTCCTTTAAGTGACGTTGTGTGTTCATGGCTGTTTGAAGGATGAAGTTGGAATGACTTACTGACAATACCAGCTTTTTAAACCCACAGAATGTTGAAACTGATGCCACATTGAAAAGGGTTGTCTTTAGTATTTTTTGGTGTTGGCGCCAATATGTAAAGCACGCTGTACACAGTGAGACCATTACGTGGAAAACACAAAATGAGGAGTGTATATCACCCCAAAACAATGGCCTTCCTATCCCAAAAAATCTCTGAAATGAAACAAACACCATATGTATGACATTAACTGAGTCTCTCACGATATCCCTAACTAATTGTGACTAGTGTAGATGAGCTTTGTTAGTTAGGGCAATATTGGACAGGTCTTAGCCCAATATTTCTCCCAGTCGGGTAAAGTCTGGATCAGTGAGCTAGTTGTGGTCATCAGACAGGGTGAGTTGGCACAAATATCTGTTAGTGTGAGAGGGGAACCAATGCAGTCGGGTGGTGTGAACTGATTACCGACCAATTACAAATGCCCCCTTGTTAAAATTACAGTATTGCCAATTTTGGATTATGGCGACATTATAAATAGAATGCCGCCAAATACAGCCCTTAAAAAACTTGACACGCATTATCATTTGGCCATCTATTTCCCCCTAATGCACCATGTCATACTCATACGCCTCCATCATTGGGTTCTCTTTATATACAAGACAATCCTGGGCAAGACACCGCTCTACCCGTCACTCCTTCTTCATGCTACACATAACACTTACCAAAAAAGATCAAGTAACATTGTCAAATTTAACACCCCCCCCAACAGCTACCAACTTTGGACGTAATGCCTTTTGCTTTGCAGCAGCACACGACTGGAACACATTCCAGAACGCCCTCAAACTTACGTCTTTGATCCCAATCTCCAAATTCAAGCAGACCATCCAAAATACAATGGTTGATTCTTGTTCAATTCAATTCAATTCAATTCAGTTTATTTATATAGCGCCAATTCACAACAGATGTCATCTCAAGGCACTTAACAAGAAGTCATTTCAATACATTTATACAAACATTCCAATCAGTTAAAAAGTTTCCTATTTAAAGAATCCCAGCAGATTGCGTCAGTCATTGGTGTGAGGTTGGGCCCCGTTGATGCAGACTTTCCAACCACAGCAATCCTTCAGCAATCCCTCATGCTGAGCAAGCATGTAGCGACGGTGGAGAGGAAAAACTCCCCTTTAACAGGAAGAAACCTCCAACAGAACCAGGCTCAGTAGGAGCGGCCTACTGTTACTGCTGGCAATCTTGAAAATACACATATAAGCATTTTTATCTTTTCTTTTATATTTACTTATTTTAATGTAAATATTTAGGCTATGTCTTACATTGTATGTACTGTATGTTTTTAGTTATTTTATTTATGCAAACTGTTAAATAAAAAAAAGAAGAACAATCTCATGTGGAATAAAGAAATGTTCCAAACTCTTTTAACATGAGAATGACCAAAAAACCTAAATTATATTCAATAAAGTATCCTGAATTGCATTTTTTTTTATTTTATTTTACAGAAATATGACTCAGCTGAATTCTGAGAATATCTTCATTTATCACCACCTACTGATATCTTTGCTCGTTCAAGCTGTGGATATCTTTAGTTTCTTTAGAGTTTCCTTTTACAAAACAATCATTTTAAAGATATTAATAAAAGTTTTCAGAGGTCATCATAGGTCATTCACGGTTCAGCGCACAGACATCCTGAACTAAGTTCACAGCTTCAACTGGCTCTTGTTCATTTATCCTGCTTGCCTGTAATAAAGTTTACAAAATACAAACAGATTTCAGAAACATACCATGGCCGACTCCCACCAAATATGAATTCTGCCTACATTAGTCTTCTACTAAAATCAGGTAAAGACCCATTGTTTCCTACCAGCTATCGTCCCATACCCCTCAGTAATGTTGATCTTAAAATAATCTGCAAAGCCCTCGCAAAAAGGATAGAGAAAGTAACCCCTCTTATAATACATCCTGGTCAAACTGGTTTTATTAAAGGGAGACATTCATCCACAAACTCAAGTAGATTAATAGATTTAATAGATTTTTCTAACTGTAAAAACATTAAAACTAATATATTATCTTTAGATGCAGAAAAAGCATTTGATAGAGTTAACTGGAAATTCTTATTTGTAACCTTACATAAATTTGGCTTTGGAAATTCTTTTATAAACTGGTTGAAAATATTATACAGTTCACCAACAGCGTGTATCAGAACAAATAACCAAACATCATCTAGGTTTTATCTTCAGAGAGGTACCAAGCAGGGATGTCCTCTCTCTCCCTCCCTGTTTGCTATTTTTATTGAACCACTAGCTGCAGCGATCAGGCAAACTCACAATATTAAAGGCATAAAATGCAATAACATAGAACATAAAATCAGTCTTTATGCAGATGATGTATTACTTTTTCTCCAGCATTCACAAACCTCTTTCTCTCAGGTAATCGGGTTGATAAACTCTTACTCAAATGTTTCAGATTATTCTATAAATTGGTTAAAATCTACAGTTCTTCCAATCAATTGTTCTGTCCAGAATCCAACTAATACACAACTGCAGTGAGGGAATATTACCTATTTAGGTATCAATGTCTCACCAAGACTGGCAGATTTAATAACGTTAAACTACATCCCACTTTTAAAAAAAGTGGAAGATGATCTTGCCAGAAGGAAATCTCTACCCATATCACTTATGGGAAGGGTTGCTTCAATAAAAATGATGCTTTTGCCCAAAATCAACAACTTATTCTCAATGATCCCAAGTAAACCATCACTAGACTGGTTTAGATCTCTGGACTCCTCTATCTCTTAATTTCTTTGGAAAGATGAACCCCCACGTATCAGCTTAAAAACACTGCAGAAGACCAAAGAAAAAGGAGGTCTAGATCTACCAAACTTCCATCATTATTTCTTAGCCAACAGGCTCCAATACATATCAAGATGGTTAAAACATAGCTACCTAGACGAGTCCTGGATAAACTTAGAACAGACACTATGTAATAAGATAAAACTTTCAGACCTACCATTTATTAGCTCAAATATAAAACAATATGAATGCTTTAAAAGCATAAATATTAGCTCCTCTCTGACAGCATGGTGGGAGTTTCTAAAAATGAAAGAGTCCACAATAATCCCATGCAGACGTACACCCATCTGGAATAACCCCGACATCTTGCAAAAAAAATGTATGATAAGTTTCCCAGTCTGGAGGTGCAATGGAATTGAATACCTGGAACATATATTTGATGGAACAGACTTTATCCCATTTAATACATTAATTACACAATATGGAATTGATAAAAACAAATTCTTAGAATATCAACAAATGAAATCTATTATTAAAGGTAAATTTAGGCTCAATACAGCTGAATTACAAATTCCAGCAAGAGTTTTAGATTTTCTTAATCTCAACCCCCCCAAATTGCTGTCTAAAATATACAAAACTTTATCTACATTAGATGAATCAATAGCCATCCCTATTTCAAAATGGGAGGTAGATTTATCAGCCAGCTTTGACCAAAACGTCTGGTCTCAGATATGTTTAAGAACCTTTAAAATAACAAAAAATCCTAATTTGCAATTAATACAATACAAAATCCTTCATAGAGTACACTATACAGGTCAACGAATGTTTAGGATGGGTTTTACATCGTCTAATACCTGCTTACAATGCACAAGCAATATAGCAGATACTTATGCTCATGCGCTTTGGTTCTGTCCACCTGTTAAGAAATTTTGGTGCCAGATTTGTGAGGACTTATCAAAGTGTCTGAAATGTAACATCCCACCATCTCCCTCAATTTGCCTGTTAGGAAATTTAAATGATGTCACCATGGACACAAAGTCAGTTCTAATGGTTCACATTGCCTTATGCATCGCTAAGAAAACTATCCTCCTGAACTGGAAAAATAAAAAAGCTCTTAATATTAATCAGTATAGAAATCTCTTGTTGGACCATATTGGTCTTGAGACGGCCTCTGGCTCCATATCTGATCAATCTCTCTGGGCTCCTTTGATCGGCTCCATCACCTAGTGGGGGTGGGGGGCACTTGGTTTTGTCGTTTGGGACACTGTTGCTGATGTGGGGGTTTTGGGGTTGGAGGCGTCTGGGGGGGACCCCGGGGGGTGGGATCACTGGGCGGATGGGGCGCTGGACGTCGTGGCCGGCCTGGGGTTGGGCTTTGGGTGGTGACTCCTGATGGCTGCATGCGGTGCCTTGGGGGGGTTCCACTGGCGGACATGGGTTACTGGCCTGGTGGCCGGGCTGCGCCTGGGTAGGGTTTGGGGTGGGCCTGGGGATTCGGGGCTCGGGGGCGCCGCGCCCCCTAGCTGCGGTCCTGGCTGGGGATCGGCCGGCGTGGGGTCTCTGTTGGCTGTGGGGGTCGCGGCCGGCCGGCGGCCGGCATGTGCGGCCACCTCTCTCTTTTTCTCTGGGCCGATTGTCATCGCCAGTCCCTGTATGGCGTCTCGCCTTGTTTGCTGGTTGGGGTGCCTGGCTGCTGGTCGCGGCGGCAGGGTGGCGTTTCTGGGCCGGATCAGTCCTTTTTTGCACTGGACTTGGCTCCTGGGTCTTGGTCTTTGTGTGGGGCGCTGGGGTTGGGCATTTGGCCGGGATCGGTCGGACTTGCGGGTGGACTGGCCGGGTGGTGGGCGTGCAGGGCAGGTGGGTGGGGCGCTGGGTTTGGTCTCCTGCCGGGCCGTTGAGCAACAGTGGTCGCTCCACAAAGAATGAGGCTGGTGGATGTCGGCCTGGTGGGTCGGCCGCCCGGCTCATCGGGTGTCTAGTGTCTTTTGTGTTTTGAGAGTAGAGCGAATGTCAGGGTGGGTTTAGTTCCCCTTCTGGGATGGGGCTGGGGGGACTGCCTTGGGGTCCGTGGGGCTTTGTGGTGCTGTGGCCGTGGGCCCCGGGTCGGACGTGCCATGGCCTCGCTCCCCTGGTGGATCCTGGTGAACAGCGGTGCCTATTGGGGTCAGTGGGGGAGCTGGCTCCCTGGGAAGACATTTTGTCTCCCAGTCCTTCCCTCCCCATCCCTGGACACCTCTGTCCACCCGCTCCATCACTTTACCACTCATATAGGGTCTTGGGGCATGGGCACATCACTGGGGTGCGAGGAGGGGCTTCCCTCCTCGCTGTCCCGTGGTGTCCTGGGTCCCAATTTTAATATACAACTTAGACACTCCCACTTATAACATTTTCACACGACACATATGTAGGGACTTTGGGGTGGGCACACTTTTCGGCATCCAGAAGGGGAGCGGTACAATCAGCTTCACCTCTGGTGCCGGTGCCCACTGTTAAAGCACATATAGACACTGAGGGCTCGGGGTGGGGGTTGGGGGATGTGTGGCTGCCTCCCCCACATCCCACCCCTCTGTTTTAAATGCACATTATAACAACACGCATCAACACCATACTCGAGCGGGAGGATGGAGGCTAGGGGTATTTTCCCACCCCTGTTCGCTACGGGCCATCAGGGGTTGGGGTCCGGAGGAGGACAGGCGGTCTGGTCGGGGTCCTGGGCTGTCGGGCTGCTTTGCCACTGTGGGGCCCTTGGCGGTCTGCTTGTCTCCATCCTAGAAGGTAGGGGGTCCACCTCCCGGGCCTGGGGGCTGGTGGCTCTACTGGGGCATCAGTACCTGGACCTGGGAGGATAAAGTGTGCATGGGGTGTGTGAGTGAGGGTACAGTGTCATTTTTTTGGGTGTCTTGGTGAGTCAGTGAGAATGTATGTGTTTAAGAGGGAGGGAACGTACGACTGTGTCTGTATGTCTTTGTCTACCTGTCAGGTTGGATCTTGGTCTGCCCCCTCGCCTGGCGCACCTCAGGCCTTACACTTAATGGGGGGCCTATTTCCCCTCCGTCACTCCCCGCCAGTGACGGGGGCCCCTGCCTGCCGGTGCGCCGGTGGTCAATCCGGTTCGGACCTGGTGCGTGCCTGGCCGGGCCTGGGGGGGCCGGTGTGTCGGTCGGCCGATGCGCTGGGCCGATATCTTCCTTTGGTTGGTTGGGGCACCTCTTTTAGAGGTGCCAGGTTTGGGATTGTTGGGTGGTGCCTGCTCGGTGGCTCGGCGGGATGCGGATCTGGCGTCTCTGCTCGTTTGATCACCTGTTCTGTGCGCACCGTGCGTGGCCGGTTCATTGGCGGGTTGGACCGGCCCTGGCCCTCGTTGGATGCCTGGTCTCGGCGCCCTGCGTTGCGCGGGATCAGGACCCGGGAGCTGGTACAACTTGGCGTCCAGATGCTGACTGAGCCCGGCCTGGGGATGCTGTCCGTCCCCTGCGGCTATTGGTGGGGCGCTGGGATGTTGGCGGTGGGGATTGGCCTAGGGTGGAGGCATCGCGTGGCGGCCGGCGGCCGGCCGCGGCCCCTGCAGTGCCGGGGGCCCCTCGTCGACCGGTCCCTTGTCGGGTCCCTGCTGGGCGGTGGGGTGCCCCTGGGCCCCGGTGACCGGCCCGCCCCGGCGCAGGCCGGTTGCCGGTGGAGCCCGTGGGCTCGTCACTGCTGCCCCCCGGGCCCCTACATAGTGGCCGCTGGATGTTCCCCTGGGGTTCTCCTTTTCTCCTCTCTTGGGGGATGCGGTCGGCCCCGCCTGGGTCCGCCTGGGGCTCTGGCGGTCCTTTGGACGTCTTTGCTCCGATCTCCTTCATGTCTGCATCAATTCCTGGGAGACGGATTGATGCCTGCTCCCACAAACTATCGAACACTCTTATGGAGAAACCTTATATGCACCAGCATGCTAACACACACACATAGATGTGGGGTCTCTGGTGTTTAAGGATATATTCTTGGGCTGAGGTTATCATTACTAGAGCTTGATTAATCGGTACCATGAGTTTTTCTGTGACATTGTTGTTGTATTTTTATATCTATTTTTGTGTGATGTGGTTGTGTAATTCTTAGTTCACAATGTTTGGTTGGTTTTGTCGATGTTCCTTTTTCGTGTTTTGTTTTTCCCCCTCTCTCTGCCGTCCTGTGGGTATGGAGGCAGACTTCAATGTTTTCCTGTGTTTTCTTTCTTCCCCTTTCTCTCTTGTATTTTCAACTCACCCTCTCTCATGACATTTTGTTTCCTACCTCTCTTCTTCATCTTCCTTATTTCTTCTCCTTAATTTTCCGTCTCCGTGTCCATAACATCAGGAAATAAAAACCCCAACAATTCATAATAAAGATTTTTCACGCATAAATCAAGTGGAGTACTATAGTAAAAGCTGTACTGCTCCGCTTGTGAAAGTAAATCTGTTGGGCTTCTACTTGGTACTCAGACACCAATTCTGGGCTCCACACTGCCAAACAGGACACGTTAAAAAAGAAAAAAAAAAGAAGAAACATACCATTTATCATACCATGGCCTGGCCTCTTTTTTATTCTTGCCCCTTTTTTTATTAACTGTAATACATAGTGTTTGATTTCCTAAAGCAGTTGTTCTCATTCAGAAATCTGAATACATTTTATTATATGAAAGCAATCCTAAAACTTTGACTGAACAGTGGACCATCGTAGAGTACTTTGTTGCTGTCACTTTTAACCATAAATTGTATAGATAAGAAGCTTTTAACCCACATATTGCCAACAATCAGGTCTTAGCTGTCCTTTCACCAAGGTAAGCTTACAGTATGTTAAGTCCCTGTTCACTCAACTATGCCAGGACAGTAAAAGGCAAATGTTTTGTTGCGTTTCGGCCTCTCGTTTACACGGTATCAGCGTTTTGGCAGAACATACATCCAAAGGTTTGACAACAGGCTCCGGGGTGAAATGTTTTAGAAACCCAACATGAATCATGTCCGTGTAAATCCAAATCAACAACATCTGGAAATGATAATAATAATGATAGCTTGCATTTATACAGCGCCTCAACACGCTTTACAACTCCATTATTCATTCACTCTCACATTCACACTGGTGGAAGCAAGCTACGGTTGTAGCCACAGGTGCCCTGGGGCAGACTGACAGAATGATGACGCCAGTCACGTCATTTTGTGCATTCTGGGAGGCTTTTCACCAGCACAACAACAACAACAACAATGCCGGACTTCTGCGTTCTGTTTGTGCTGCTGCACCTCTTTGGGTTTTTTGTCATTTTAAAGCAAAATCTTCTCATTGTGGAACATTTATGGCACATGCCCCAGATCATATGTGCAGTGCTGTACGAGCGAAGTGTTGCGAAAACACGCCTCACAAAAGCTGGCCGACCTGAGAGCTTTCTGCATGGAGTTCACATGTTCTCCCTGTGAATGCATAGGTTCCCTCCAGGTACTCCGGCTTCCTCCCACAGTCCAAAAACATGACTGTTAGCTTAAATGGTCTCTGTAAATTGCCGTTTGGCATGAGTGTGTGCATGGTTGTTTGTCGAGTTTGTCTCTGTGTTGCCTTGCGATGGACTTACAACCTGTCCAGGGTGGACCCCACCCTTTGCTTGATGATTGCTGGAGATAGGCACCAGGCCCCCCGCAACCCTGCAAAGGATAGAGGGTATAAATGATGGATGGATAGTTAATGTCGGCGAATGTTAATGTCGGCTTGTTGACCTCTTGAAACTTTCCTCAATATCTTTTTTTTTTAAAGGTTTTTGTGGCACTAGTGGCCTTTATTTGCAGTATTCAAACAGGAAACAGGCAGGGAGAGAAGGGGGGTAAGAAATGCAGTGAAGGTCCCAAAATTGGGAATCGAATCCGGAGCAACTGCATGGAGGACTAATGGCCTCTGTATATGGGGCAGCCGCTCTACCTGTAAACCACACACCGCCCCCTATCTTAACATTTTTAAGCTTTAAACTTATTTTGTTAGATTTGTGTTGAATGGTTTGGTTTGATAAATCCTATAATCTGAGATCCCTCAGCAGGCCCAGTCTAGGGTGAGATCCCAAGTCTTTCAGTTGTGAAACAAAAACCTGCTGAAACCAGTCTGTTACTGTGACCTTCAACTCCTGTCAAGTGCTGTGGATTGAGGAAGTTCTATAGTGTGTCAGAAGTTTAAGTGGGATGTCATTTATGGGCCCTCTTTGAGTTAAAGCCATTTGTTTAAGTCTTTTCAATGTTAAATGTGTTTCAAATATAAAATCCTTTTTTTATGCATTTAAAATATGCATTGTATGTCCATATTTAAAATTGGTCTATTCTTGACCAAACCTGACAACAAATACAGTTATAGTAAAAAGAAAGTACACCTTCTGCTCTGTCAATTCATAACTTAAAAACTAATCTGGTCTGCGGCGTCCCATCATGGTGTATTTGTGGAGCGGGCGCCCCATGTACAGAGGCTACAGTCCTTGACACAGCTGTCCCGAGTTTAAATCCCGGCTCCACTGTCATTTACTTTACCCATTTCTCTCACCATTTATGACCTATCCACTTTCAAATAGAGACCATTTAGGGCCACAAAAGGTCAGAAATGTGAAGTATGTGGTGATGGGTTTGGTACCATGTGTCTCTGTGCCTCGTTGGCCTCGCTCTATTGAAATTACAGGCACCACCTCAAACAAAGTTTTGAAATCAGGGAATATTTCTCTAATTGAAGTGATCAGAATTTGTCAAGATTCTCTGAAAGAGGGCTTTTCTGATCACTTCAGTGGGAGGAAATCTTGCAGAATGTCCTCCTGCATCAGTGGTTAAGCTGCAGCGATCGGTCACTGTTGGTCTGTGCACAGTGCAGTCACAGATGCTCTCCAAAGTCTACGGACAGCGAGATGCATTGGGTTTGGTTTTCAGATCTGATATGATGCACAGAGGTTCGCATAGGAATCTTTTTTTGGTTGATTCAGTTATCTGAACTCTGTACGTAGAGTTGAAAATCTCTTCACATCTGCACCAAGTGGTCAGGGGAGTAAATTGCAATCTGTCAAAATGACGGAGGCCTTCAGATTTTTCCGTTTAAAAAAACGGTCAACTATGGAAAATGGAAAAACTACGAAAGCCCCAAAATCCACATAATGGGATGAGGAATCTACAGTTTGATACAATTGTCTTCTATGAGTCATTTTCTTGTTTATATCAGAATTAACTTATAGTTTTATTGTTTAACCAGTGTCATTGCTCAGATGAGTATCTTTAAATCATGGATATTTGCCTTTGTTTATGTACATGTTCAATAAAGTTTTATAAAGAAAAAAGTAGCAGCTAAATGGGTGGATATCTAGGCTGCTGACATTGGGATAATTATTTGGGAAGTACATACAGTGGACTAACTGCGGAGCTCCTCAAATTACGAAATCATCTGTTTTTGAAATATTTCCATGAAAAAGCTGAGCTCAAATAGCTGAGCTGTTGGCTCAGTTTGCTTATACCTCAGTCCAGCTTTGATTAGACTTTCCAAATGAAGAATCTGCATAAATAAACCTGACAGAAATGCCTTTGTAGAGACCAAGAGTTACATTTTATAGCTCTTGTTCTTTAATGACAGACCGCCGCGATGAGGTTATTTCTGTCAGTGGCACCTGTTGGTCAAGATCCATGAGGTTTCCTCATCACTGATTGAACTTTGACTGTCCAACCAGTCACAGGTCAAACTTCAACCTGACCTCATCAGCTGCTTCCAGATGTAACCAGTTGGCCTCTGTTAGCTAACAGCAGCATAAAAACTTGATGAATGATCACCTAGCACACACGTTTCCGGTTCCTTCTCTCCATGTGTTACTTTGTACTGTTACTTAAAATTTGTCCCCAGGTGCAGGCCACAGTTGTGGGGTTCCTGGCAGCCATAGCTGCTGTGGTTCTTGGTTATCTGACCAGAGAGAGAGTAGATGGTATCCAGGTTGGCATCCTGTGTGCCAGCAGCATCAGCACTGCTTTCATCGCCTCGCTCGCTCTAGGTCAGCCGAACACTCAAGCTGTCGCCAAATGAAATATAGCTAATATGACATGATGGCTTTATCAAGTCAAGTCTGTTACAGGGATGGTGGTGGTGGCAGTGGTTATTGGCTCCAGAAAGGTGGGCATCAACCCGGATAATGTGGCCACGCCCATCGCTGCTAGCCTCGGAGACCTCGTCACCCTGTCCCTGCTCGCTGGTGTCAGCAGCTTCTTCTTCACCTACAAAGGTCAGAGGGAAAACTTTCCTTAAACAACAAAAATACTCTTACAGAGTCAGAGAAGAAGAATTTTTGTGACACAAATATCTGGAAAGCTTGTTATAAAAATATACCTGATAGATTTTTTTTGCAGCCAGATGTTAAATGTTGATTTACTTAAGGTGTGTTTTAACCAGCAAAATCTATGGTAACGTTCTGCTGAGGGCTAGAAAGAGCTGGATCATCCCTGCCAGAATGGTGTCTTTACTGTCCAATAAATGTGAATTCTATTCAGACAGTAAAATGCTCAGTTATTTTGTTTGGCTGATTCTTTTATTTGCTACCCTCCAGACATGTGGTACCTGCCCTCCATGGTGTGTGGCTTCTTCCTACTTCTTATCCCTGTGTGGGTAATCATTGCCAGCCACAGTTCACCAATCAGAGAGGTTCTAAAGTCAGGCTGGCAGCCGGTTATTTTGGCCATGTCTATCAGCAGGTGGGCCGACCAGTGACAAGTCATTTTAACCTAAACACAAAGATGGATTCTTGAGCTGTTTAAAAACAAACCTGACTTCCAGAAAAAACGCGGGTCATTACAACTTATGTCTAGTTTCATCTATCTATCTATCTATCTATCTATCTATCTATCTATCTATCTATCTATCTATCTATCTATCTATCTATCTATCTATCTATCTATCTATCTATCTATCTATCTATCTATCTATCTATCTATCTATCTATCTATCTATCTATCTATCTATCTATCTATCTATCTATCTATCTATCTATCTATCTATCTATCCTTTTCAATTCTGACTTATTTGTAACACTGTTTTCATCTTAGTATTGGTGGTCTGATTCTGGATAAAACTGTGAGCAATCCCAACTTTGAAGGGATGGCTGTGTTCACTCCCATCATCAACGGTGAGTCAGAAATGACCTTTCCTCATTATAAGGTACAAGACAAACTGTAAACCCTCTAATCATTCTTGTAAAGGACCAATGACTCCCCAAAACCTTTAACAGATTGCAGTACTATAAAATCTTGTTGTTATAAATGTAATAACAATTATTTGTTCTAAAAAAAAGTTAGGTTATTCACTTTGGCTTTTGTCACTCGAGCCTTGAGGTGGCACGAGTGACAAAACTAAAATCACCATAAAGTCCCTTTATGGTGATTTTAGTTTGCTTGACGGATAAATGTAATCTTCAGAATCAAGTTAGAGACCTGAAAGACTAACATAAAAGATGAGTACCCCCTTGTCTCAAATTGATCCTTTTAACCTTGCCGTTTAAAAAAAAGTCGTTAAGGATCTCTGAAAAAGCTTGTTAAATCTGAAATTAAAGTTAAAAGAAATCAATCAAATTGTGGTGGAAATAAGGCCGTTTCCAGGGCTCTAAAGGCTAAAAGCAACAGGCTGGCAACTTAACTTTACAAAGTATAAATCAGCTGTGTTGTATTGAAAATAGAAATTAAAAAAGGACAGCTGAAGCTGATTCTCTGGTCATTTTACATACAAGCTAGCCTTAGCCATAGCAGCAAAGCTGGATACTACAGGTAGTTAGATAAGTAAAAATGTAGTTATTTAAAAATAGAGAATCAATGTTCATATTTATAGTGAATGATTATTAAAGAAAAACATTTTCAGTCCAAGGGCTAGACGTGGGAAGCTAGGGGACTGTAAACACTGAAAGTATAAGCAAGTTAACTCAACAGCAACTATATATGGAAAAGTAAAGCACAGCAAAGCAGGCAACATTTTTTCCTAACCACAAACGCCACCAAGGTTGCCATAATGCTACGGCTAGTAGCACTATTGTAGGAGTATACATTCAAAAGTAACAACTGAACCTGATTCTCCTTTTGGTTGATATGCAAGCTAGCCTTAGCCACAGCAACACAGGGCTACCTGTAGCTACTGCAGGCAGATAAGTAGCAGCGCCATTGTTAAAAATAGGTTGGAGATTATTTTCATATTTAAAGTAGAAAATTATTAAGATGAAATAAATTAAGTCTGAGGCTAAGAGGTGGGAAGTAGGGGTCTTCCTAGGCTGTGATAAAGAAATTATTACCTAGCAACTTAACAACACAGATGATTTTTTTTTCATGGCCAGAAAAGCCAGAAGTGATGATGTTAGCTTTAGCACTATGTTATAGTAAAATACATTTAAAAATAACAGCTGAAGCTGATTTTGTTCAATATACAAGCTAGCCTCAGCCACAGCAGCACCGCTACACAAAGTGAGGGAAAACAATGGCTTATTTTCATATTTATTGATTATCCCCCTGTGTCAATCATTAGGGAGATTCTTTTAGAAAGTGTGTTGTTTGATGTTGCTTCAGCTATTGCTATTTATAGCCGCCATGATAAAAGGTACTTTAGCAATGATAGGTTCCTAAGAACGCTCTTATAAAACCACTTATGAATCTTGAGTCAGTTTGATAGTTTGTGTGCAGCTTGAAAAAACCATGTTGCCACCCCTGGAAAAGATTTAGAGACTTAGAATTGAAACTTTATTTAGGGATTAATTGGGCTCAGCACGTCTGGATGGTAACGGGCCCGGGATTTAAAATTTATTGCTTGATGACTATCAGTAAAGGAGAAAAAAAAAACATACCAGCTGATGACATGTGGAAATTATTTAACCAAGCTGGATGCTAACAGTAAATCCCTTGATGAATAATGGGATTAACTGTTTTTACTCTTACAGAGCCTGACCATAAAATTGTAACACATGCTGAGGCTGAGCTCAGCTTCATAACTGAGCCCTTCATCAATCATTAAGCATGAAAGTGCTGCTAGTCCAAGTGGCCTCCATGTCAAAGGAGAACTAAAGAGGTTCAGAGGACCAGATCCTCTGACCGAAATCCTGCTGACCACAAAGTGGCATACTAAGCAGAGAGGAATAACAACAGTCTTTACATGAACCACAAGCCTGATCTGAATGCCAACTATGCATCCATCGGCTCCTGTTCCTGGTCCTTCTCTGCCAGCCTCTGTGCCATCTGTCCAGGAAGTGCATTTGCATTCCAATGCATGTCTCTACTCTCATGCTTTTTGACCAGAAAAACTACCCGTGTTTTGTTCCAATGATCCGTGTGCTTCAAAGAGTAGCTGCTCTTAAAATCAGCCTGAGGGGTGAGCAGGCAGACGAAAAATATGGCACAAACATGACTATACCTTTCCAGACAGTCTGAGGGGAAAACATGAGCCATGTGAAACCGAATTGAGAAAACCTGTGGAATAGATCTCCAGTAAAATGATTGTTTGGATTAGGACTAATTTATTTTTCTACATTTGCTGAGGCACAGTGCTCAGCCTTTAATATCACACCCAGATCAGATAAGGACCTTGATCAGATAATGTAGTTTTACTTCATGGAGGATTATGAGAATGACACGTTTGTTTGTTTAAATTGATTTCAATGCAACACCTCCTAAAATAATCTATAATTCCTACATTACTTGTGTCACCAAGTTTAGTTTTGTATTGTCCTTATTTTTAAGTTAACATATTTAAAAAATGCTTTATTTGTCCTAAAGGGAAATTAAAGGTTGTACCTCATATCATCCAAGTATCGTTAAAGAGTCATTGTGGATAGTGATGCTGTGGGCAGCAAGGATCTCCGGTAGCAGTCAGTCTTGGAATAAATCTGAAGAGGCCTCTGACTAAAGACTGTTGCTGTATAACAGTCTCATGACTGTCATGACATGCTAACAGCTCAATATCCTGACAGCAGAGATGATATCCCACAGTAACATGTCCTAGATGACACCCTCAGTTGTTGGAGAGCACTGCTGACCCACCTCATTTGCTTTTGCCCCTCCTCCCTAGAACTGATGACTGTCACTGTATTTTTTTCCACGTCCTTGCAGGTGTTGGAGGAAATCTTGTGGCCGTCCAAGCGAGCAGGATGTCTACTTACCTCCATTTCTGGAGTGTTCCTGGCGCTCTTCCATTAAAAATGAGTCCAGACTGTCCTGGACCCTGTGTCACCTTCTTCTCCTCAGGTTAAACGGAACAGAAACATTCCATTAAAAAAGGCTTGGGTCCGCATGGAACTTTAGCTTTACAAAACCTTCGTCGGTAGAACAATACCAGACCAACCCACTAACATTTTTAATGTGGAGGGTTAATTTGGATGAATAAAAAATGCCAGAAAAGGGACAAAAAGTAGTTATTCTTGTTAGTTTTGATGTTTGTTTCAATGGCAATGTTCAAGCAGAACAGAAGCCTTGCAAAAAATATTCACAACACTTAGACTTTGTAACCAAAAAGTTCAGGATACTTTATTGTTAATTTATGTGTTTAACAACAGAAAACAACACATCAGTGTGAAGGGGAAATGTTAAATCATTTTAAACATTTTTTTCAATGATGAAAAATGCAATGTGAATGTTTAACGTTAAGAAGTTCCAGGGAGTACGAATGCTTTTGCAAGGCTTTCAGGGACCAAGTAGTGAGGCATAGAGGGCACAGGTGTTTAATTCAGAAAGATGGGTTTTTATTTACCCTAAAAATATGAAAAAAAATCTAACATTTAAGCAGGCAGGCCAAAGAAAGATCGACTCAATGAACTAGACTCAAAATCATGACTAACAAAACCTCAACTAAGATGTATTAATACAACATAAATGAATGTTGATCTTGTAGTGTTGATATGTGTTGATATGTGAGCACTCTATGGAAACATTGTAAGAAACATTGTAAGATGTGATAGGAAATCCCCCCCCCCCCCCCAACAAAACTAGTTTAATAGAGCAGCAATAAGCTGGACGGTGAGCAAAATATATTTGAAGCAGTGACTTCAAGGTAAGCTAAAGTGAAACCAAACTAGGTATGAAGTGTGGATCTTATCATGTGTGGCTTCCCATCACAATTTTATTTACTATACAGCTATGAATATAGTCCTATCTTGTCCGACCAATTCAAATTCCTAAAACATCAACATGGGATAAAAAAGATGTTTTTTTCTAAATGATCCACAGTTGATTATCGTCATCTGGTACAAAAGCAGAATCCTCTATCAGCTCTGGGAGAGCAAAAGTAGGAAGAATGTCTTAAACCTAACAAATGTGTAAGTCTGAAAGATGGACCATCATAAGGAAAATCACTTGGATTTGACATGGGCAAAATCACATGTGAAAACTCTTTGACCCGTCTGAAATTCACATATGAAATATGTTGAAAACATGTGACCACCTGTGTTTTGCACACATTTCCTATGTGAGTTTGGAACATTTTCATGGTAATAAACTGTGAAATGTGACTTTCTGTAAGGGCTGGTTGATGAATTTAAATCCCCACTGTGTAGAGTTTGTATGTTCAGGTATGGACATCCTCCCACAGCCCAAAACATACACACTAGGGTAAATTGGAGATTCTACACATTTTCTGGCTCCTTAGCCGCGTGTGTCCATGATTGGATGTACTGGAGATTTGCTTTTCTCTCCATGTTTATCCAGATGTGAACTCTCAATCAGCCAGAGTACTGGTCAGCCTTGTAGTGCCGGGTCACCTCCTCTTCCTGTACACAGTCGAGGTATTGCATGGAGGGCATACCACCATGACGCCTACCTTCATCATCTGCTACCTATGTGCAGGTCTGCTTCAGGTTAGAAACATTTTCCTACATGAGATAACAATAAGAGTTAAAAAAAAACCTTTACATCATAAAAGCGTATTTGAAACATATCCATGTGTTGTCTTCACCCAGGTGGTGATTCTGCTCTACTTTGCCGCCCTGATAGTCCGCCGGCTGTGGAGAAGGAGCTTGGATCCAGACAACTACTCCATCCCCTACCTCACAGCTATGGGGGACCTGCTGGGCACTGGTTTCTTGGCCCTGACTTTCAGATTACTCATGATGGGCAGCTCCGATGGGACTGCACTTTGAAATGTTTAGTATGCGGCCCTTCAGCATCAGTGTCTCCTATAAGGCTGAAGCACACTGCTGAACTCCAGTTGAAACAGAATGGTATACTAAGACAAGAAGTTACTTTTGTCAGCTAACATCCCACTGCTGATGAGGAGATAGTTAGATTGGTCCAATTTGACTGTGGATCGAACATACCAACACTTTCGGGGGAAGAAGCTTCTAATGGAATGTTCATTTGTATGCGTGCTAATGTTGTGTTTAGAAAGCTGCAGAGTATTCTGTTCCAATCCACAAATGCCTCGATTCCACTGAGCAGTGTGGCGCAGGTCGGTGTCCCCCCATATAACCGACCCGTACCGCACCATTCCTGGTCCCCCTTCAGTCGTAGGCCCATAGGACAGTGGTACGGTCATGTTAGGGTGGAGCTACTGGCATCACACAACACAGTCCATTTTATTGGGGGGCAGAAAAAGGCGTACTACTGCCTCACGTTTGTTTTCGCAGTATGACATCATGTTAGGCGTTTGGGTTTAACCCTGCCTGCCCAATGATGGCGGTGGAAACGCTTTCCTGAATATGCCGGACCATAAAACAGTGCACCACTCAGTAGAAACAAGGCTAAATTTACCCTACGTACAGTATGATTAAACGACACATGGTGGTAGTAGTAGCATCATTCTATGAGCGTTTTTAATAGTAGTATAATCTAGGAAAATCTATTATGGATGGTGGCCAAAACTGAATTTTTAGGAAAACCTTTCTCCAGAAGATACCACACACCCGGGGTCGCGTTAACTCAATGTATTCCATGTTTGACTGTTTTTTTTTAAACGTTGACGGAACAATCTGAAGGCTGTCCGTCATTTTGACAGATTATTATTCACAACTTTGACCACTTGGTGCAAATGCGCAGACATTCTCAACTTTTAGCGCAGACTATGGGGAACTAAATCAATCAAAAATAGATCCCATGAGAGCATCTGAGCACCATCTCAGACCTGGACACCGTACTCAATGCATCTCGCTAACCGGGAGCTGACAGCTACTGAGGCTTTTGAGCGCGTCACTCCCAAGATCCCGCTGTCATGCCAACCGCTGGTGCATGCTGCAGGATTTCCCCCCGCTGAAGCGATACCTTGCGAGTCAGGAAATGGCTCGTTCAGAGAGTCTTTCAGACTTCTGATCACTTCAATTGGAGAGATGTTCCCTGATTTCCAAAATGTGGCTTTAGTGGCGCTTAATTCCAGCCTCCAGTGTGGCAGCGGAGCTCGGATTCAGCCACCAGAGCAACATCTAAACCCCCATGAGAAGACATCTGTCTGAGGCAAAAATCCAAAACCTCATGACAAAAACCTCTACAGCTATCCCACTATTCGATTACACAAAAATGGTTGTTCATTTCAGTTCCATGTGGACCAGGAGGAACTTGTGAGACTGTGCGTTCAGGCCACAGCAGGTTAACTGTTCGTATTTTAAGTGCAATCATTAACTTTTTTTAAAGTAGTTCTGTAAGTCTGTTCAGTTTGTTTGGATTGAATATTATTTCAAATGAAGGAAAAAAATACGATTGAAAAAGTAATATTTTAAAAATTGAAGGGGTAAAAATAGATTGACGCGATTTTTTTTAACCTCGACGGAGAAAAATGACGAACAACAAAAATGTCTGCCTGTCTGACCTCAGCATCACACACTGCTAAATGCTGGTGCTCAGTGGTTTAAGGGTAAGATTTCCATGTTTTGGAGGAATCAATGCCTGAATTTCAGTCTGACTGAGAATCTACCAGCAACTTAACAGTAATAAATTTAAACAGAACCAAGAATATGCGGTTTAAAGAATGTGGGCAGGAGATGGCACGAGTTAAGGTGAAAAGATGCACCAAACATGTGCAAGAAAACTTAAAGCTGTTGCAAATCAGGGATGTTCAACTTCTGACCTAAAGGAGGGGTGTACAAAATAAAACTTCAAATACTCATTTAAATAAAAAAGGTAAATGTTGAAGGTTGATGTACATTAATAATGTAGGTGCTTTTGAGTAGAGAAACAGTGAGCAGATATTTAAGAGTTTAAAACCATGCAGTGGATAACTACACCTCACAACACGTGTGCAAGCTGAAATAAACAGATTCATTAACTTGTGTGTAACTGTACTGCTGAGTGTTTTCTTACAGGTGTTGATAAGCTGTCTACTGAATCTAAATGCGAAATCTACTAAATGTCATAAGGTTTCCTTCTGTGCTCTGATTATCACTACCTGATTGAAAAGCAGGCACAAATCTGGACAGTTCAACGGCAACAAAGGTGATCTGATGAAACAACTGACTTGTAAACTTCTTTTGGACTTTGGTCATTAGTCAGTATTTGTCCTAGAAGACTCGGAACAGACAGCTCTGTGGAAACACCAACTATTGTACGCCTTTTGTTAATGTTAGATGGGAGCCGCTTATATTATGACCAGAAGACATAATTGAGTGTACTGTACGTCACCCTAAATCAGATGCTGTAGTTTTTAACTCGTCGGTGTGTTAGTATGTGCTCCAGCTGACAAACAATAGGGTTTTTAGATCAGATGCTTTATTTTTTATTAATTTTTTTTCCCCTCTGATGTGCATAAAGAAGAGAAATGGCAATAACTCAGTTTTCACAGAGTTGGGTGGATTTGTGCATTTGTACAAATGATTTCTTCAATTAAATACAACACGTGGAAGATAAAAGAGCATCTCGGTGAAATGCATTTATTTGAAAAACGTGGAAGAATGTTCTTCTAGTTTCGTTTGCCGTGTTCTTTTTAGAGCTATAAATAAATAAAAATAACAGTTACACAAACATCTTTTCTCTAGAGTAAAAAAAGAATCGACGAGAATAAGAGTCACAGTTAGAAAAGCTGTCTTTGTTGCCTGGGGACAAAATAAGGCCCATGATCCAAAGGCACAAGTCTGGAGACATTCAGTGTCCACACACGATCTGGATGCGATTTATTCTGCTCCTGCACCCTCTAGAGATCTCATCTGTTGTGCAAATTCCCCTTTGAAACAGAACAGCAGAAAACCACTGAAATGAAAGTAAACCAATGCTAGGACAGCATTTCACACATTCAAAGCCAGTGACTAAAGGTTAACTCCACGTTTCCAATAAGATCTCCTTTGCCTCGTTAGGCAGAAACTCG
This sequence comes from Valencia hispanica, assembly GCA_963556495.2. Lineage (NCBI taxonomy): Eukaryota > Metazoa > Chordata > Actinopteri > Cyprinodontiformes > Valenciidae > Valencia > Valencia hispanica. The sequence continues at coordinate 48,279,767 of OY747708.1, forward strand.
GATCTCGTTATATGATGTGCTCGCCAAGCAGAGGTTTTTTCTCTGCAGCCAGGATCTGAAAACTTGATCATGTTTTTCTGTCCATCCATTAAAAGCAGAGTCTTGATGGAATGTCCCAGCCTCATCTGAACTTGAGGTAGGCTGGCACAGAGTAGTTGAAGAGCAGGAAGTCCATGCGATAGAGATTGTAGAGCTTCTTCTGGTAAAAGGGGCTGATGCTATGAAAGAAGTTTGCCGCCATGTCTCCTGTAGTCCTGGTGCTTTTGGACGAGGTGGGGAAGTGGACCTGCCCGTCCACGCCGGCCAGCTGCAGCACGTAGCGGGAGTCCTGCTCCAGTGTCTCGTATTTCCCCACCACGTCGTAGCGTATGAGGCAGGGGTGGCAGAGCGAGTGCACGCGCTCCCAGTGTTCGTTGAAGGGCTCTTCTCGCTGGGTCGCCGGGTCCACGAGGTAATACACAAACTCCTCAAAGGAGACGTCGTCTCCTTTCTCCAGGGCTTCTGGCAGAGGGTCCGGCCTGTGCCGGCGCACTATCTTTGTGCCGTATCGTTTGTGGAAAGCTGTGTTGTAGCTCCGCGTGAATTTGTTGCGGTACGCGGAGACCAGCCGCTCGAACGGCTCGCGCACGAAAACGAACTTCAGGTACGAGCGCAGGCGCTGGTTGATCTGGGAGGTGGAGTACTCTGACAGAGTCCGGAGGTTTCCCGGGATGTGGGCCTCGTTGGCAGGGATTGCTAGTGGGTCTTTTTGGTCTCCGGAGACTCCAGTCAGAACCATGAGCACCCTCTTCCAGTTGGTGCAGGCCACTTTGGGCACGTAGCAGTACAGCAAGCCGTGCTGGTCGTCCACGATGATGTGCTTCAGGTCCTCAGGGATGAGGACTCTGCGTTTGCGGGTGTAGGAGTGACAGGAGTCTTCCAGCAGCTCCCGGCGACCCTGATGGACGGCCTGTAAAGCAGACTCCACCTGCAGGGACAGAAAAATAGGACCAAGTAGTCCAGTTTGGTTCAGGTTTGGATGGTTTCAGCAAGCTTTTGGACAGAAAAGTGACTATTGACTTTTTATAAATGCATATCACACATATCAGATTTTTCTTTTGCCAAAAGATTTAAAAGAAGCATGAATTTTTTTCTTTCCACTTCACACATTTGCACTGCTTTGTGTTTTGCTATCACAAAATATACTGAAGTGTTTTTGTCCTAGGGTAAAAAAAAGGTTAAAAATATTCAAGGGAGATTAATACTTTTGCACTATAATGAAGGACACGCAGAATAGGCAGATTACCACAATCATTCTACACATAATGACGTCCCTTATCCAAAGTGAGTGAAAATCGGCACCTCCTCAGAGGGTGGTCCTCGCCACCGCTGGAATGTGCAGCTAGCTTGTAAAATGAGGGGGCATCTCGTTCATCCTGGTCTCCTATTGGCACAAAAGTCTTATTTACTTTTTTTATTTACTCGGGCTGGCTCAGCACTACAGCGGTCACAGGCCTAGATGTCAGAGCTTGACTCCATGCCCGACCCGATGACTGGCTCCCTGCTTCTGACAGACACTGGAACATCAAGGAAACACTGAGGGGTTAAAGCTCTGAACAGCGACTGCTGGTCAGTCCGATCAGAAAAAATGAAACCTCATCTTTATCCTCTCCATGTGGAAGGTGGAGGGGACGTTAATAGCAGCTAGGAGTCTGCAAGACAAACATGTTCTTAGGAGACAGTAGCAGAGTGTGGTACATTGGGTCTGGTTTTCAGGCAAACCAAATACAACACGATGAAAGATGTGCAAAAAAAACCCCCACACCCTTTCAGGTATCTATTTCTGCAAAAGTTAGGTTTAGCAAGGTACTGGAACGACCCAGAGGTTTCTACTCAGAATGTGTTCAGAATCTGCCAAAGTGGATCAAAATCAGTTTTCTGTGTTCATTTTGTTAGTTAAATCTGGATCTTAGTGGCAGGATTTCCCTCACCTGAACAAGAAGTTCAATAAGTCAAATAGTAGGCAGATCCGACATTTGAGGGCAAAAATAAAATAAATAAATAAAATAAGCAGCTTGGTACTTGGGTTCCTATGATATTCAAATAGCTGTTGTTTTTTGGGGTTTTCCTTCTAATAATAAGACGTTTTCACTTTGTGAGGGAATGCTTTTAAGGGAATATTCATGGTAATCTGCTGGATCCTTAGACAGCTGTTTAATCTTTAGCTTAGAATGATCTGCTAAATCGAACTATACTGTACGTGTGACTTATGTCTATTAAGATCCCAATCTGTATTTGACAGCAGTAAATTAAAACATGAAAAAGTACATTTATTTCAGTATTTCATGAATAACAGCAAATAAAACCCCGAAATTTAACTTCCAGAACATTACAATATTTATTTTAATTCAGATGTTGAAAAGTATGTCCATATAATGTGTACAGTATATGCAGTCAGTATTTGGTTGGGGCTCTTTTTGCATGAATTACTGCATCAGTGCAGCATCACACAGAGGCGATCAGCCTGTGGTCTGCAGAGCAGCTATTGGTACGTTTCTCAGTGTGGGCAGGTGCTGATTCCAGCTGGAATAAGGCTGGTCAGCGAAGGAAGCTTCAAGTGGTCTAAAATATCTAGACTAGACTAGACCATGGATGATTTTACTCCCTGCGAATAAAAGAGATCTACCCACTTTGTTGTGATGGTTACCGAATCTCTGGTTGAAATGAGAAAATGAGATTCAGATCACTTCAGAAGGAAGGAGATCCTTGAAACAATGCAGCCTAAATTAGTTCATCCTAAATTAGAAAATAACTAATTACAAGACTGTAAATATATGTTTTGGGCTGATGCAATCGCGCCTTATATTAGGATGGCTATAGTTTGATTACCAAAAAAAGCACACTCACACATAATAAACCTCAGATAGGCTTTCACAGGTCAACCATTACCAAACAGACGTTGGAAATAAATAGGTTAAAAGAATTACTGTTCTGAATTAGAAAATTACACTGTAACAATAATACCTCACTTTTTAAGTCATACAGGGAAGACATTACACAAAAATCTGAAATTAGATAGTGAGAAAACGAGTATACTTTTCTTTTTAATGTAATAATAAAAGTAACAGTCTCACGGAGATACTAAAATAAAAATGTATACTCCAGTCTTTAGTTTTCCTCAGTCAGTCTCACTTCCCACAGTGTTTCTATAGTTTTTGTGTTAATGTGACGAAATATACAAAGTAAAATCGTGCATTGTCTAGTCTAGGCTGGATCTGTGATGTCACTTCCGAGTCACAGAGAGTGCAGCGAGAGGGCTCACATCGAATTAGTAGAAGAAAAAAACGGAGAGTTTTGCAAAAGTGGAAAGGATTTTGGAAATGTGCGCACAGTTAGAACATTCTTGCGCCCATGATACCAGTTTTACTCTCCACAATATTGTTTTACCCTCTTCCCGACCCGTTTTTACGCTCGTTTTGTTATGAACTGCACCCTCATATTAAAGACCCACTCCGGTCATCTTTTGAGCTATTTTAAAGTGTTCTCGGTGTCTTTAAATTATGATTATGGCGTTTTTAGCCAAAATCACAAAGCCTGTGATGTTTTCTAGGACATAGCTTCAGAAGAGCGACAGTAGCTCATTAGCAATTCGCCTCTGAACCGTTGACACGGAGGACCCCTCCCCCTGTTGTTCTTACAGAGGCCTCACCACCAAATTTTACCTTCACTTATTCTACGAGGAGTAGCAAAAGGGGAGGCAGAACTGCCTTTATAAGTTCATCAACACTCTCTGCCAAACCTGGTTTATTTGATAACTATTTTACTTTTGAACATAATGCAACTGTTTTTAGCACTCCTCAGATTTTATGTGTTACAGTTTATAGGCCTCCCAAAAAGAGTGCACTTTTTATTCAAGGATTTTCAGAGTTTGGATAACCTTTTAGATCCTTTATCTACAGATTTTTTTAAATATTCTTAACTATATGGATTTTACTCAACATGTCATGCAGCCGACTCACAACAGAGGACACACCCTGGACTTGGTCATCACGTATGGCCTGTCCACAAGTGTGTCCTCTGTTGTTGACTTGGCTGTCTCTGAGCATTAGGCCTACTGTGTGTTTTTTAACATCACCAGTTTTAATCAGCAGGAGACCTCTGTGAGAACTGTCAGGAAGCGTCATCTAACCCCTGAAGTGGTTGCGGGTTGTCGGGAAGTTTTCCAAAAGATTCCCCCTATTGTTTTACCTGCCCCCTGTGATTTTACTGTGAATGATTTCAACAGTAGGCTTCAGTCTGCTCTTGACCTGCTTGCTCCACAAGTTAAAAGTTTACACTAAAAAGTTGCATTGCCGTGGAGAAATGAAGACCTCAAAAAACTAAAGAGAAATTGTAGGGTGGCAGAGAGAAAATGGAGGAAAAATAAAACAATAAACCATCAAATATACACAGAACTTCTCAAATCATACAATGCAGTAAGAAACTCAAGAAACGCATATTTTTTCCAAAATCATCTCAGAACATAGAAATAATCCCAAGATTCTATTTTCCACCACAGAAAAACTTTTTAACAGAGCTACTAATGCATTTTTTAAAAACCCCCTCAAACGCTCTTTGCGAGGAGTTTGCAGCCCACTTCAGAGGGAAGGTAGACACCATCAGATGTAATATTTTATCTTCTCAAAGTAACATGGTTTTAGACAAATCTGAGTGTGTGTCTTTACCAGAGGAAACACTGGACAGTTTTGTCCTGGTAGAAGCTGGGACTCTTGATAAAGTTTTTTCCTCAGTGAGGCCCACCACATGTGGACCCAATTCCCACCTTGTTTTTTAAGCAATTTTATGTATTTAGAGATTAGATTTTAACCATGATGAATTGCTCCCTTCAGACGGGGGTCTTTCCTGCCACCTTTAAAGGTGCGGTAGTGAGGCCCCTGTTGAAGAAGAGCAATTTAGATTTGAATGATTTTAATAATTTTAAAACGGTATCTAACTTACCGTTTTTAAGCAAAATCTTAGAAAAACTTGTTTTAATTCAACTTAATGATTTTATTAATGAACACAATGTCCTGGAGAAATTTCAATTTCTCCAGGCACTGAGACCGCCCTCAATTCAATTTTAGGCCCAGTGCTTTTTAACCTCTATATGCGCCCTCTTGGTAGTGTCATCGGGAGACATGGAGTTATGGAGAGAAAATAGTCTCAAAAGATCTCTGTGTGTGTACTATTGATTTGTAACTTGTGTCAGCCTATTTGTGTGTAACTTTGGGTAGTTGTATGTTTGAAACATGATTTGTAACTCGTAAAAAACATTTTGTGCGTAACTACGAGTACTTGCAGCTGTGTGTTCAAATGTACACACAAATATCAAAAAAGTACGAGTACAAAATAAATGTACACACGCACAATTTCAAATTACACAAACTTAAAACTAACTACGAATTCAAAACGACTCCTACGCATACAAATCGTTCAATACTATGCACCAATCGCCTGATACACACAGACAAAACCACGTTTACGGACAGATCGAGGTTACAAGTGCACGAGGAGTTTTGAGACTGATTTCACGTCTCCACAAAATTGGTGCGTGCTTGATGCGTTTAAATGCTGGGTCATTTGAGTTTTCTTATTACGTTCCCTCTAAACTTGCTGTTGAAGTGGCAAAAACGTTTGTCTGTGAAAGAAAGAATATCTCAGCACTGCTTAGTTATAACACATAGACCAAAATTTACTTATTTTTTAATTTGAAAATACTTTAAATTAAATTACATTTTTGGGGTCGGACATTCAGGTCCTCAAGAAGTAATCGAGTGAAGAGTAATAGATCTGGATAGTTCCTACAGCATTGCGCCAGACAGTCAGCAGCTGAAGTATTGAAATGACTTCTTGTTAAGTGCCTTGAGATGACATCTGTTGTGAATTGGCGCTATATAAATAAACTGAATTGAAGTTTTGTTCATAAGACGGTAGGTTTGAGGTTGTTATACGCAATGAGTTGCTTGTGTTTAGAGTGTATTTTGATGATTTACCAGCACATTTCTTCTTGCTTCTATTTAAATGCGGTTATGCATAAGTAGCATAAAGTTTGTCATGTAAACAAACCATAGCCTAACTGCAGATGTTAGCTAAAACCGCTAGGTTAGCCTAGTTTGTACCATTCGTTTACATGACGCTAATATCTGGCGATTCAAAAAGGTAAAGTTTGTGTTGTTAGCCTTTGTCGTTTGCTTAGACATGTTTTTGTATATATTTCTTTAAACAATCATCGCTCGTAAAGGAGCTCATATGGTGTTCCCATGGTTATTCATGTGTTGCCACTTATAAGCTTGATTTTTGTGAATTAAGATTTTTCTTCATATCATTTAGGGGCCAAAGATATGATTGCTTCTTTTAAGAGAAACCATAGCCTCTTGACCGGGGCAAAGAGGTCACCGTAGCATGTAGGTAGAAGAATAAATCCAGTTGCACACCTTATGCTTACAGTACACTTATATTAACCCTCACACACTGTAGAACCTGGGATCTCAGTAGAGTATAGTTCCCCTATGTGTTCTGCTGCAAAGACTATAGTTTAGCATTCACGGATGAACACAGTTGTTATGTTTCCGTCCTCACTTATTTTCTGTCTGTGTTATGAGCACAATCCTAGTTAAGATGGACGTGCAGGGGAAGGTCATCCTCTTGTAGGCCAATAACACATGGGGTGATTAAAAGAAAAGTACTGTTGGTACATGTGTAATGAATATATAATTTTGGTTATGATAAGAACTGCTCAGGTTAATTAATGTGCATTTCCTAAATGCTTCTGTTGTTTTTTTTGTCAACAGTGATTTTCTCTGTTTAGTACATCAGGCGGCGAATGGAGGCTGATGAGAGGAGAGCCCAGGAGAACAAGGACAGGATGTATAGTCTGTTTTCTGTTTGAATTGATTTTTTCTTGTCACATTTGATATTTAGTTATTTGCCATTTGTTATGAATAAACTGATTGAAACAACTAGTAATTCTCATTAACTCATTTTATCAACTGTTTTATTGTAAATTAGGCTCTTGGTACAATTAGAAATTACTAATGAATGAAAAAATTTGTAAGACATCAAAAATATTTACAGAAGGAATTGTGTAGCTATTGATAGCTTTTCATGGAGGAGGATGGAAGACATCTTCCTAGACCATCATTCAAACTTAAAATGAAGAAACAGGAAATCTTTGGCAGTTTTGCTGGATCTGGATGGAGTGCTGCAACTGAGAAATATGGCTGGACTCTTCTGGTTGAAGAGTGGAACATCATACAGGATGGTCTGCAGAGTGCTTTGGGTAGTACTGTCCAGAGCATCATCCAGGCTGGCTCAATCGACGGCTGCCACATCACTAAGACATATTCAGAAGACAGTTGATTCTACCAGAGAGCACAGCCGATGCATCTAACCCCCCCATCCCCATCCCCATCCCCTATCCTCTGTAACATCTTCAAGCTCATCCTCAAGAGCCACAAGCACTGAGGCAGGTGTTGGATGTTGCATGGTGAATGCTATCATGATCTTCAATGGTGTACACACATGAAAATGTTATTTTACTGTTGCACTAGATATTTAAATAAACCAATACACACACACATAGATGTATGTATAACACACATATATGCTGTTTTTATTTTACCTCTTAATCATGTAAAGCACCTTGAATCACCTTGTTGAACGTGTGCTATGCAAATAAAATTGCCTTGCCATATATATATATATAAATATTATTTATATATTTATACTATATATCCCTTCTTAGCATTGGCTATATTTGTTTCCAATTTAACAACAGGTCTAGAAATGTAATAATATTTCTGATATTTATTTGTTTCATTAGATGCTGTCATGGCTGGTATCGATGCAGGGCCCGTCTGTATTCTGGACGTTAGGATTACTTTCAGCCTTGAGTTACAGTATTTTTAGACCATGCAGACACTGAGGAATGACATTAGCTCAGAGTTGGTGTATTTCAACAGTGATGTGCTGCAGACATCTAGCATGTTTGGTTGTGAAGCATCTCAGTTTTGTCTTTTTATATATATAGTGTGTGTGTATATAACATCAGCGTTGTGACATTTATACATACTTTGCACATGGAAAATTGATTTAAAAGACCAAATTAGAAAACTGTCCACTGCATTCTAAATGTGAAGCATATTTAGATTATTTATAAATGTACTAGCGAATAGGCCATTGTGAGTGTTTACACTTAACCAACAGTCATTCAGTCACTAAGTCAACATGTTATTCCTGAAAACTTGTAGATTAAATAAAATTACTTTACCCGGATATTATAATATCTCGGCCTAAGATATAAAAACACGCTGGTTACACTGATACAGCAGCTGCAACTCCTTGAATATTAATTTGTGACCTGCTCCAGCTTAAGGTGCCGCAGGATCTACGTAGTTCTATTACTCTTCGCTCGATTACTTCTGGAGGACCTGGATGTCCGACCACAGTCAAAGGTCCAACCCCAAAAATTTAGTTTCATTGAAAGCATTTTCTAATTAAAAAATAAGTAAATTTTGGTCTATGTGTTATAACTAAGGAGTGCTGAGATATTCTTTCTTTCACAGACAAACGTTTTTGCCACTTCAACAGCAAGTTTAGAGGGAACGTAATAAGAAAACTCAAATGACCCAGCATTCTACCAGCATTTAAACGCATCATGCAGGCACAAATGTGGAGACGTGAAATCAGTCTCAAAACTCCTCGTGCACTTGTAACCTTGATCTGTCCGTAAACGTGGTTTTGTCTGTGTGTATCAGGCGATTGGTGCATAGTATTGAACGATTTGTATGCGTAGGAGTCGTTTTGAATTCGTAGTTAGTTTTAAGTTTGTGTAATTTGAAATTGTGCGTGTGTACATTTATTTTGTACTCGTACTTTTTTGATATTTGTGTGTACATTTGAACACAGCTGCAAGTACTCGAAGTTACGCACAAAATGTTTTTTACGAGTTACAAATCATGTTTACACATACGACTACCCAAAGTTACACACAAATAGGCTGACACAAGTTACAAATCAAGTATTACACACACACAGATCTTTTGAGACTATTTTCTCTCCATATGGAGTGAACTTTCACAGTTATGCTGATGATACACAGTTATACATCTCCATGTCTCTCGATGACACACGGCGAATGGATGCATGTATGTTTTAGGATCGATTTCAAGGTTCTTTCAATGATTTTTAAGTGTCCTAATGGTCTTGGGCCTTCTTATCTTTCATAACTACTTTTACCATATTAAACCTTACGGTTTCTGTGCTCCTCTGGCAGCCGTCTCCTTGTTATCCCTAAAGTCAGGACACACACTCATGGTGAGGTGTCTTTTAAGTATTATGGCCCTCACCTCTGGAACAGGCTGCTGGAGGACCTCAGGGCCGCAGAGAACGTTCATGTTTTTAAAAGCAGGCTCAAGACTCACCTTTTTAGCTGAGCTTTGAACTGATTACAATTTATTATTGTCTGTTTAATTGCTCTGTATGTTTTAATTGATTAAATTTAATCAATGTTTCACTATTAAATCTTATCACATTTATCCCAGTTATTTTTAGATCTTAACTTGTTATTTTAATCTTCCTTCCAGTGTTTCCTCTATGGGAGCCCTCTGCCTCAGGAGCGGTGGTCGGCTGTAGCTGACTGGGTGCTCTCCAGGTGGAGCTTGGGTGGAGGTGGGGGTCTTGGCCTTGCCTCTACTGGGCGCCCTGTGCCTCGGTTGCTGCTGTTGATGTGCTGCTGCTGGTGCAGATGGCTCCTTTGATGGCGTTTCCTTACCTGTCTCATCTGTACTCGGCCCAATGTCCTTTTTATTGTTGCTTTTAAGTGTGTGTGTGCATGAGGGTTGGGTTGGGGGGAGGGGGAATAACTGTGATCATGTTTTTAATTCTTTGGGGGAGGGATGGGAATGTGGTTTTATGTGGGGTAGTTTTAATCTTTAAAGCACTTTGAGATGCAATTTTTACAAAAATTCAATTCAATTCAGGTTATTTATATAGCGCCAATTCACAACAGATGTCATCTCAAGGCACTTAACAAGAAGTCATTTCAATACATTTATACAAACATTCCAATCAGTTAAAAAGTTTCCTATTTAAGGAATCCCAGCAGATTGCGTCAGTCATTGGCATGAAGTTGGGCAGACTTTCCAACCACAGCAATCCTTCAGCAATCCCTCATACTGAGCAAGCATGTAGCGACGGTGGAGAGGAAAAACTCCCCTTTAACAGGAAGAAACCTCCAGCAGAACCAGGCTCAGTGTAAGCGGCCATCTGCCACGACCGTCTGGGGGTTTGAGAAGACAGAGCAGAAACACAGAAGGAACAGAAGATCTGATATAAGAGAACTTTCTATGTTACAGAAAGTAAAAAGTTAATAACAGGACACAGTGGATGTTCAGTTACTGGGAGCATCATCCCAGTCGATGCCCCCCGTCCAACAGGGCATTGCAGCCAAGCAGGATACCAGACCAGGTATATCTTCTATGGAGAGAAAAACACTGAGAGAAAACAAAGTTAACAGTTGAAATAACAGAATGTACTGTAATACAACTGGAGAGTAGTAGGAGAAAAGGAAGTAGCAGAGTGAAGAAAATTGGTAAGTCTGTCCTCCAGCAGTCTAAGCCTATAGCAGCATAACTACGGAGATAGCTCAGGATGACCTTAGCCACTCTAACTATAAGCTTTATCAAAAAGGAAAGTTTTAAGCCTGGCCTTAAAAGTAAACAGAGTGTCTGCCTCACGGACTAAAGCTGGGAGCTGGTTCCACAGGAGAGGAGCCTGATAACTAAAAGATCTGCCTCCCATTCTACTTTTAGAAATCCTAGGAACTACAAGTAAACCTGCAGTCTGAGAGCGAAGTGCTCTCAGACTGCAGGTTTACTTGTGTATTATAAATAAAGATTGATTGATTGATAGATTACTTTTTAGCCTCTGCTACTGATTCACAGCGATTTGAAAGCAGAAATAATCAGAAATGCAATTTTGAGCTTAATGTTCTTCAGACATGTCCTCTGGCATCAGAAAAACACCACAAGAACATGTAACAGCACGAAAAACACGATTTTCATTGGAGTGGGTCTTTAAAGAAAGTAATCTGATGCAATATGTGCTAAGCTGAATGAGAATCATCACTGGGGACCAGGGTGTACTCTCGTGGATTGACAGCTTCCTTTGTGGATGTGCAAATCTATTGGTCAACGCTCCAGGCTTAAGTAAATTATTTGTTTTGCTGTAGAGGCCAGGGGAGGGACTTAGGGGAAAAATCAATTCTGAAAGATTACCTACTTTACATCATAGAAAAGGGTCAGATAGTCAAATTTAACTATTTTTAAAGTTACTTTAAATTTTTTATCTACGTACCCCAGCTCTAAGGTGTGGCGGATAAATGCAACAAAATAAACAGACTGAATAACTAAGCCGTTTTTTTTTTTAATACAATGATAAATGTAAATATAATGTGTGCTCAGAACTTTATTAGCGTCCTCGTAATATCACGCCAACAACATTTCACTGAGACGGTAATATCTGGGACTGTTTTAAGGGTTTCATTGGCTTATTAGAAAGCTGGCAGTTGCCACATACTATACAGATCTGGGGCTTGGTGTGTGGAAATTGTCTGTCGCGGTAAATCCGTATTTTTAGTATGAGTCCTGGTATTGTCTGTTGTACATTTCCTCACTGGACCTTTTCCTTTTTGCAAAGCTACTTTTCAGAGACCTCTGTTTTTAATCCTTTTCCAAGCTTGTGGGTTTGTTTTTAGTGGTTACGTGTCACGTGACCGACACAAGCGTCTTGACATACGTCAAGAGTGAGTTATTGCCGGATTTAACTGAGTAATTCCGGGTCTTTTTTCCCCCAAAATAAAACATCGTTTAGACTCAGATAATAAATGAAGCGGAAATACTGCTAGTTATTTATTCTTTCTGTTTGGCCTGTGCCCCCGTACCAAATGACCCACGGACCGGTATCTGTCCAGGGCCCGGGGGTTGGGGACCTCTGGTGAAGACCATTAGATGATGTTCTGTATTTAAAATCACTTTTTATTTAATATTCTACTTTACTAAAAAGCTGAGCTTTGGGTTTTCATTCGCTGTAACCAACACTCATCAAAAAATACCGAAATAGACACTTGTAGTTGCACTTTTTGAACTGAATTACTGAAGTAAGTTAACTTCCTAAAGTCCCTGAGAGGAAACCCTCACCTCTAACCCTGTATTATACAATATAATGTACAGGAATAAACTGCATTAAACATGGCAGGATAGGACTATCACCTGGTCTGTGTTGTAAAGTATGTTGAGCAAACATTTGCTGTGGACTGGCCATATATATAAAAAATCTGAAATTAACTGAAATGAAGCCATGACTCATTTCCTATTTTGACCCCCTACATCTTCATTCAAAGTTACAAGGGTTAATGATTAAACAATTAAGAAGAACAACTATAGGAAACGTCCGACCGTTGGAATTATAAACAAAGGTCTTGTACCAAATATTTACTTCTATTTTTCTGCCACATCAAATAACGACAAAGTCAAAGTCAGGTTTATTGTCACTTTCTTCACATGTATTAAACATACAAAGGAATTGAATTGTGTTTCTCACTCTTCCAATGCGTAGGCAAGCATCACACAGGACAGGAAAGGACAGGACAGGACAGGACAGTAAAGTGCACAGACACAACAAGAACATATCCTAATCTCTAAAGTAATACTAAATAAGTGCAAATAGCTTAAGGCTTATACTTTTTACTGATAGTATAAATAAAGATATAAAAGTAACAATAAAGTGTATCAGTAGTGTACTTGGAAAGTAGTGTAATGTGAAGTAGCAGCCTGGGTTGAATGTATAAATGTTGGTGAGGGTTTTTGGTGTGAAGATGGTCAATCATAATAATAATAATAATAAAGGCAGCAGTAATAGTAATAATAATAACCGATGTGTGTAGTTTGTATAGAGTAGAGGTAGTCATTTTTGAGGGTCAGAGTCCAGAGGGATTTTTTTGGGGGGTGGAGGTAGATTCCTGGACTACAGCCAGTCTGGGGGCTCTGTTGGCTGGGGCTGGGGGTGGGGAGGGGAGGGGAGAGAGTTCAGCAGTCTCACAGCCTGGTGGATGAAGCTGTTGGTGAGCCTGGTGGTGCGGGAGCGGAGGCTCTTGTATCTTCTTCCAGAGGGCAGGAGGCTGAACAGACTGTGTGCGGGGTGGCTTGCATCACTCACAATTGTTTAATGCAACAAAAAAATCAAACAAAGTGATTGTTTTAGATTCTGTTTCTCAGAGTGGAGGTGTAGCTACCATGATCGTTACAGACTTCTCCATTCTCTGGAAGTGGGGAAACATGAAAAACTGGCAGTGTGTCAAACACTAACTTTCCCCACTGTAAGTATTTACTCTTCAATATTTAAGAGTTTTTTTCCCCCAAACCTCTAAGTTTGAAGAGCTACACAAGGGTGAACTGGGATAAACAGACACATAAGTGTGTCTGGCCATTACTCACTCCTCCCATTTTAGTGAGAGATTAGCGGCGTTTTCTATCTGGGGTTTGGACCTTTAAGCAGAAGGGAAATGAAGAAAATATCACAAGCAGATCAATTTAAGTAACGTTTGCTGGAGCTTGTCTGTTTTCAAGAAAATTAAACCTTCCCTGTCCTCACAGAAAGGTCTAACTATGAACAGCTGTTGTGTCTCTTCTCAAAGCATAAAAAAAACTATAAAAGGGAAAAGAATATGAATGGGCTTGAGATCAGAAGCCCAGTAGATGGTCGATATGAATATCCAAAATAGCAGGATGAAAACAGTGAGCGCAGTGCTTAAGTAAACAATTTTATCAATTTAGTGTTGGCAGTAAAATGGAGTGAAAACAGAAAATCTTAAGGTTTCATCATCTGGTGGTGCTGTTTCTGAGCTGTAACTGAACTCAGACAACACTTTCTGAGCACGTTATACATGATTATTACACACTGTCAACTAGAAATCTTAGATCTACTATTTTATTATGTTCTGGGATATCTGCAGTTGTAATGAGTTTTAACAGGAACTGGAAGAGAATGAAGTAAATCTTATCTTCTTTCTAAAACAAAGGGGGCTTTTTACGTTGTCCCGAAATGAACAGACAACAGGGAGAAGCGGGTCCAGTTACTGGGATCAAGTGAACGTGTTTACACTTCAGGACTGACCTGGTCCCCCTCGTAGAGGGTCTGTAGGGGGCTCCTCCTCGTTTTCTGCCCGCTACTTCGCTCCCTTAAATGTTCTGAGGATCAGAAAGAAACAACACATGTATCACTAAACGTGTTCAGGTTCAGAAAACACACAAATTAGACATTATTAAGTGTTGGCACTTAGCACATATTTACAAGGGATGGGAATGACAAAGAAAATAATGTTATAATATCACAACTCGTCAACAAACAGCGAAGACAAGAAGCCTGTGAAGATGAAGAGTTGCAGCGTTTTTTTTAATCTCATGGTGATGATCGTCTGTTCTCTGCAGCCCTGGGATTTTTTTTCCTGCTGCTCTTTACCTGCTGTTACACACAAAGCAGCTGCGTACGGGTACTGGTAGCTTAGGAAAAAAAGGTTTACTGGCGGTTTCTAGGATTTCTAAAAGTAGAATGGGAGGCAGATCTTTTAGTTATCAGGCTCCTCTCCTGTGGAACCAGCTCCCAGCTTTAGTCCGTGAGGCAGACACTCTGTTTACTTTTAAGGCCAGGCTTAAAACTTTCCTTTTTGATAAAGCTTATAGTTAGAGTGGCTTAGGTCATCCTGAGCTATCTCTGTTGTTATGCTGCTATAGGCTTAGACTGCTGGAGGACAGACTTACCACCAGTCTGTGTTGATTCTCACCTGACTTGAACCAAATTGAGAATCTATGGGGCATTGCCAAGAGAAAGAATTACTGAAAAAACCCCACAACTTTTGCTCGAAATTCTAATTTTATGAGTTTCCCTTGTTGTGGCATTTACTGCTGTTATTCTATACATATCTGAAAACTGGAAGTTATAGCTGCGATGGACTGGAAACCTGTCCAGGGTGTACCCCTGCATAGAATGGATGTGTACAGACAATGGATGGATGGATGGAAGCTATAGCTACAACTAACATAGTGTTTGCATCTCAAAACATAAAAAGCTGTAAGATGTTTAACCATCTCCCTTCCCCAAGGGCCCCATTGCAACCAGATTCTTATGAATTAATATCATTGTATAAAAGGATTACGCTCCAAATATGTACAAACATATTTTAGTGAAATTTAGTCATGGCCTTTTGGGGTGCAGTTAGTTCAGGGAAAAAACAGCAACCATTTCATATATTCCTCTCCTGGGTGTGCTCTGGACAGCCAAAGGTGCCAAGCTGCTTATGAGCTGAGACCTACTGGCACACACAGTGGAGTCAGTTCATTTAAAAAACACATAGTAAAAATGTAATAAGTGTCTGACTGCTGGAAAACTGAGTATGAAGAGCAAATGTGTTTTAAACAGTAATATTTCTAATTAGAGCTGATAAAACAAATGAAATGGCATTTCATTAAGGGGGTTACCCTATTATTTAATACATTTGAATATTATTGAAAAGTTCATGTATTTCAGTAACTCAATTCACAATGTGAAGCACATATCAATAAATTATATACAGTGATGTTTTCAAGTCTTCATTTCTGTTAATTACCATTTTCTGCTTCCAGCAAATGAAAATATTTAGGATTAGAATATTAGATCAGACCAATCAAAAAAAGCATTTTTAATACAGAAATGTGGGCTTCATGAAAGTATATTTAATATCTTCTTGAAGACTGTCATTTTCCCAAGGTCTTTTTAATCTTTAATGAGCCTCATTCGAATGCATGTTTTAGTTAACTGAATATGACTGTAGTCTTTAGGTGCAGTTACAGGTTTTTAACCCAAATTTTACTGCCCTAAAAAAGGAACTTGGTAGTAAAAATAGAAGCTGAAGATGTTAAACAGATTTTCAAGTTAGAAGTTAAACACATGTAGTCCATGTGTTTTATTTCCAACAAGCCTGACAATACATTGCTGTAGTAGCTCGCTCCGTGGGGGTGGTGGCCAACTACAAACACGCCCGGCAATATTTTTAAAAAGCAACATGATCTAAGAAATTTGTAATTAAATCACTTTTATTTTAGTAATTGCTAAATTATGGGATTATGACCCGCTGCTAAGGTTACCATCTAGCAGTATTAGCCTCAGGAGTCAGGGTTTTTTAAATCAAAACTTTATTGAGCTGGTTAAAGTAGGTTTTGATCGATTTTGGGTTAGAAACTATAGATTTAGGACCAACTTCTATTTTAAGTTTTTTTTTATTTCTGTAAATAAGAAAGGTACGTAACAACAGGTCAAATTCTAAGTACGTTTTTACAAGATGCAATGTTGAGAAAATGTGAAGGTCAATTTTCTCAATCAGTCAACAAATTTACAAGAGAAACTGTGACAGGGAAGAGCTAGCATTCTACCCTACCAGGTTAAAACTACTCAGTGAGAGAGGTTAAGAGGCCGTATATTTGGCTATCCCTCGGTTTACTACTTCTCTACTGTACAGTAGATGTAGTTGAGTATAAATATAAATAAATATAAATTTAATATAAATTTTTGTTTGAAAGAAAACCAATCTTATAAAAATGGTATGGCACAAAGAGCTAATCGTTACTTTGGTAACCTAACTTGTTAGCTTTCTGTTGAGAGAAGTTAGTACCATGGACCTGAGTCTTATATTGTCAATGTCTGAAGACAATTTGTCTTCTAAGGACACGTTTTCACTTAACAAGTAAATAAAACAAAAGGTATACAGTGCAGAATGTTTTGGGCCAGTAACTGGTTTCAACATATATCAAGGTATATCAAGGCTTTAAAAAACTCACAAGAAAATTCTTGAACTATAGTTTAGCTCTTTTTAAATAAGAAGCCAGAAATAGTGCAAGAGCAACCCGTTTTCTTTGGCTGCATGGAATGCAGTGGAACCCCAATATTCGTGGGGGTTAGAGACCACAACTGCCCCAGAACAGCTAAAATCTGTGAATACATGAGACACCCTCTAATAACGCTTATAATTGCCAATTTTTTCACCAAATATACCTTAATATGCATTAATACACACACTGAAAATCGTCTTGGCACCTCCGCAGAAGCTAACATCTACATTCTTTCTTATTTCCACTCTTGGGGGTACAACCAATCAGCACCAAGGAAAGTGCAATACCTGGATTGGTGGCTTCGACACACCAATAGTGGATTAAGTAGCATTGTGCCCACTTATACCATCTTTCCAAGCTGCATTTTCTTCTGAATATTTTAGATATGTGCCACAAAAAAGCTGTTACCAGGAAGATTTTCCTAACTGGGAGTCACATTCCAAAGAAAAATACGTAAATAGGTGAATCCGCGAATACTGAACGGCAAATATGTAGGCGGAGGTCCATTGTAACACAATGCTACCCCTCCCTTACTTGTTGAAGCACACTCCCAATCATCTGGTTGAGAGAAGGCAATTATAACTTTTACCACAAAGGTATGGTATAATTAAAATCAATATCTACCGATTTTAATCATGCCGCGCTCTCTCAGACACTTCCAACATTTCAAGAGTTTGTCAGCTGGTCAACCAGAGAAAACAAGATGTTGGATTTGATTATGGAAATGTAAAGGATCCTTATATGTCAAAAGCAGAACCTTCTTTTGGGAAACTCAGATCACAATCTTGTTTGCTCAGAATATAAACGACTTGCTCCGAGGTAACCTGTGACAAAGAGAACTGTGAGGAAGTGGTTACAGGAAACTGAAGAAGCCCTGCAGGGTTGTTTTGAGGCTACAAAATGAATTGCTCTTTGTCAGGCATGTGAAGAAGACATCAATGCCATGACTGAGTGTGTGACTGACTATATAAACTTCAGTGTGGACAACATCATCCACACTAGAATAGTGAGATGTTTCCCTAATTACAAACCCTGGATAACCAGGGGCCTTAAGGAACTGTAAAAAGAGAAAAAAGAGAGACTTCAGGGAGAGAGAAAGGGAATTATTGAGGAGTATACAGAAGCAACTTAAAGTCTAGATCACAGACAGCAAAGAGGCATACAGGAAGAAGCTGGAGAGCAACTACAGAGGAACAATATCAGAGCTGTCTGGTCAGGGAAGAAGAAGAGCACAGGTTTTAAGCACGGGGAGGATTAAATAGATGGAAGCCTGGAACTGAACACATTTTTTTTTTCTTTTTTTTTTTTACGTGTCCTGTTTGGCAGTGTGGAGCTCAGAATTGGTGTCTGAGTACCAAGTAGAAGTCCAACAGATTTACTTTCACAAGCAGAGCAGTACAGCTTTTGCTATAGTACTCCACTTGATATATGTGTGAAAAATCTTTATTATGAATTGCTGGGGTTTTTATTTCCTGATGTTATGGACACGGAGACAGAAAATTAAGGGGAAGAAAGAAAGAAGATGAAGAAGAGGTAGGAAATAAAAAGTCATGAGAGAGGGTGAGTTGAAAATACAAGAGAGGAAAGGGAACAAAGAAAACACAGGAAAACATTGAAGTCTGCCTCCATACCCACAGAACGGCAAAGAGAGAGGAAAAAACAAAACAAAACACAAAAAAGGAACATCGACATAACAAAACAAACATCGTGAACGAAGAACTACCCAACCAAATCACACAAAAATGGATATAAAAATACAACAACGTCACAGAAAAACTCATGGTACCGATTAATAAAGCTCTAGTAATGATAACCTCAGCCCAAGAATATATCTGTAAACACCAGAGACCCCACATCTATGTGTGTGTGTGTGTGTGAGCATGCTGGTGCATATAAGGTTTCTCCATAAGAGTGTTCGATAGTTGGTGTGAGCAGGCATCAATCCGTCTCCCAGGAATCGATGCAGACATGAAGGAGATCGGAGCCAAAGGACGTCCAAAGGACCCCCAGAGCCCAAGGCGGACCCGGGCGGGGCCGACCGCATCCCTCAAGAGAGGAGCAAAGGAGAACCCCAGGGGAACGTCCAGCGGCTACTATGCAGGGGCCCGGGGGGCAGCAGTGACGAGCCTACGGGCCCCGCCGGCAACCAGCCGCGCCAGGGCAGGCCGGTCCATGGACCCGGAGAGCCAGGGCCCAGGGGCGCCCCACCCCCCAGCAGGGACCCGACAAGGGACCGGCCGACTAGGGGCCCGCGGCACTGCAGGGGCCGCAGCCGGCCGCCACCACCACCCTGGGCCAATCCCCACCGCCAACATCCCAGCGCCCCACCCCTGCCCCACGTCGGGGCGCCCCCCCGATAGCCGCAGCGGATGGACAGCATCCCCAGGCCAAGCTCAGCCAGCACCTGGACACCAAGTTGTACCAGCTCCCAAGTCCTGATCCCGCGCAACGCAGAGCGCCGAGACCAGGAATCCAACAAAGGCCAGGGCCGGTCCAACCCGCCAATGAACCGACCACGCACGGTGCGCACAGAACAGGTGATCGAACGAGCAGAGACGCTGGATCCGTATCCCGCCGAGCCACCGAGCAGGCACCACCCAACAATCCCAAACCTGCCACCCCTAAAAGAGGTGCCCCAACCAACCAAAGGAAGATATCGGCCCAGCGCATCGGCCGACCGACACACCGCCCCCCACAGGCGCGAAACGGATTGACCACCGACGCACCAACAGGCAGGGGCATCCGTCACTGGCGGGGAGTGACGGAGGGGAAATAGGCCCCCTATTAAATGTAAGGTCTGAGGTGCGCCAGGCAAGAGGGCAGCCCAAGACCCAACCTGACAGGCAGACAAAGACATAAAGACACAGTCATACTGTACGTTCCCTCCCTTATAAACACATACATTCTCACTAACTCACCAAGAAACCCAAGAAATGACGCTGTACCCTCACTCACACACCCCATACACACTTCATGCTCCCAGGTCCAGGTACCGATGCCCCAGTAGAGCCACCAGCCCCCGGACCCGGGAGATGGACCCCCTACCTTCTAGGACGGAGACAAGCAGACCGCCAAGGCCCCCACAGTGGCGAGGCAGCCCGACAGCCCAGGACCCCGACCAGACCACCTGTTCCTCCTCCGGACCCCAACCCCTGATGGCCCGTAGCGAACAGGGGTGTGAGAAGACCCCTAGCCTCTATCCTTCCGCTCGAGTATGGTGTTGATACGTGTTGTTTTAATGTGCATTTAAAACAAGGGGGGTGAGATGTGGGGAAGGCAGCCACACATCCCCCACCCCGAACTGAACACATTCTACAATAGGTTTAGTTCAGAAACAAACTCCTCTCTGTCCCCTGCCTTACGACACCCCACCCCCATCTGAGCCTCAGCTTTCCTGTCACACTTCGAATCTTTTATCCTTCACCTCAATCAGGGACCCTTGTGAATCCACAAGCTTGTCTTCAACCAAATCAAGAGATGCTGCTGCCCCCTTTGCCTCCCGTCCCAATTGTCTGTCTCTAGAAGTCAGGTGAAAAGGCAGCTGGAGAGACTGAACCAGAACAAGGCTGCAGGTCCAGATGGTGTCAGCACCAGTCCTGAAGGCCTGTGCAGAGCAGCTCTGTGGGATTCTGCAGCACCTCTTCAAGCTTAGCCTGACCCAGGAGAAGGCTCCAGTGTTGTGGAAGACATCCTGCCTTGTTTCAGTACGAAGGAAAACTCCGTCGTCAATGACTAGACATGTTGCCCTGACATCCCACATCATGAAGGTACTGAAGAGACACCTGATGGTTGACCTGAGTAAGGAAACTAGAACATATCAGGACCCCCTGCGGTTTCCTTATCGCTGTGAACCTGGAGCTGAGGACGCCATCATCCACCTGCTTAACCAACCAACTATCATCTGGATAAAGCAGATAGCACTGTGAGAAACATGTTATCTGATTTCTCCAATGTATTTAACACAATTCAGCCGGATTTCCTTTGTCAGAAACTCCTGAAGACACAAGTGGAGGCGTCAAGAATCGCCTGGATTAATGACTACTTGAAAAACAGACCACAGTTTGTGAGACTGAAGGACTGTATGTCAAACTAGGTGGTCAGCAGCACAGGAGCACCCCAGGACTTTAAGCACATGTCAGAGACCTGTCATCTGCCGTCAGAAGAAACAGCAATGAATACCTACATCAGATTGCAGTTCTAAGTATAGGAAGTTACTGTAAAGCTTTACTCAAAATATACGGAAATCAGAAGTACAATATGAGTTCATACATGTTCATTTTTAGTTCTCTCTAGCAGAGAGCTTCAACCTCAGAACCAAACACTCCATCTCATTTGTCAGCCCGTTCATTTCTGAGGGTGTACTTCATTTATAAACAATATCATTATGCCATCCTCTCTCAGATGCTACGCTTAATTTTTCTCTTTCAGATACCCAGAGTTTCTGAGGAAAAAACGTGGAAATGCTAGCCTAGAAATCTAGACACACCGTAGCAGTAGTAGTAGTAGTAGGATTTTGCTCTCCAGGTTGGTATTGCCATGCTCCATTGTAGTCTCAGCAGGTCTATCATTGGCTCAGCTAGGTGTAGGCCGGGCCAATCACAGCGCTCTGTGTTTGTAGAGAGACTTTGGGCGACCTTAGCACCATTACGGCAGCGCTTTTCTTTTTCTTTATAATGACGGCAGAGCTGCAATGGAGTGAAACAACAAAGATGGTGGCAACTCGTTTGAAACGGCTTGGCATCAACTTTGGATGATTTATACTTGGGCTTTTCTTTGAGAGATGAGCAGATATTTTGACAGTGCATGGCAGACTGCCCCGTTGACTGATTTCCATCGCAATGAAAACATCACTTTGTTTGTTGCTCTGATTGGTCCTAGCACTGTCCAATTGTGTGCAGAGGCAGTTTGAAAGACAACTGACAACCGCTTATAGGACTGAGCTCGGTCTAAGGGTTGTGGCCAGACTATATATTTATAGGCATAGGATGGATTGCCAGGCTATGGAAATGCAATAAAATGATTCAATGTTACTCAGGAGGATGCTATATCAGAAACAAGTCTACATTGGCTTATAACTCAATGACAAGTAAAGCTCCTACAACTGTATGCCCAGGAAGCACATTTTATACTTATTTTGTTTTTCATTAAGCGAATTAAGATCTGCAGGGAGGCTAAATCACAGAAATGAAGAGAATTAGACGATGCTGCGAAAAGAACGTTGAGCTGAACATTTTCTTTAGCGCAGGGATTTATTTGCTGGTTTTATATCAGTGACTCAGAACCACATTTAACACATAAAAACATCCAAAGCCATGTTTTTCTCCTTCCTCATTTAAAGACCAGTGAGCGAAGGTAATGTCTGAAGGGATTTAGGGATAAATGACTAACACCTGGCAGACTGCAAGTTTTAGCAACAAGCTGAGATGGCACATATTGAAAGAGCACTTTGTGTGACATCATCCCCCAGCTAACGCAGCATCAGCATTAGGAGGAAATGTGGTTAGCAGAGAGGTAGGTGAAAATATCAGGAAATTAAACTATGAAATTGTTTAATCAGAGCTGACCAATGCAATAATGTATTGTGGAAAATACAAGCCATAAAACATAGTGACCAGACTTTAGAAAACGCTTTGAAAGAACCGCCAGAGACTCGGATTATTCATTAAAGCAAAGCTAAAGACATTGATTGATCCCACTTAAGAACTTTTCCAAAGGGAACATTCCAGTTTTACCTCACCTGCTCTGAAAACCCTGCAGCTCCACTACAGGTCCTCGCACAACCACAGTGAAGAAAATGCAAAACATAGGGAGGCCGATGTATGTCCGTCCTGTCTCGGCTATAAACGGAGCTCTGTTTAAATTCCACTGGGGAAATAGCCACCCCACCCCCCCTTTCTCAAATTCTTATGCCAAGGAGTCACTTTACTATGAGAAATGCTGTGAAAGTAAAAGCCTGATCCCTTTAGGTGAAAATATAAGTGTAAAATTTCAGTTTGAGCCTTTTAAACGAACGCATGTAAATGCGCAAGCCTTTCTGGTCCTATCAAGAGGCATAAAAAAGGTACATCTGAGGTACATGTGTATTGACCAGGGAACTCTGACTGTTGAGCACAGGTCGAGCTAGATATGTCTGTATTCCATCATTTTGACCAATGGGGTAAAAAGAAATCCTGTCATAATCTATTTTTATCTGTCAATTTTTTAAATTATGACATATTCAATAGTCCATCCATCCATTTTCCATACCCGTCCATCCTATGTAGGGTTGCGGGGCGGCTGGTGCCTATCTCCAGCAGTCAAGGGGCGAGAGGCAGGGTACACCCTGGACAGGTCGCCAGTCCATCGCAGGGCAACACAGAGACATACAGGACAAACAACCATGTACGCACACACTCATACCTAAGGGCAATTTAGAGCAACCAATTCACCTAACAGTCATGTTTTTGGACTGTGGGAGGAAGCCGGAGTACCCGGAGAGAACCCACGCATGCACAGGGAGAACATGCAAACTCCATGCAGAAAGACCCCAGGCTGGGATTTGAACCCAGGACCTTCTTGCTGCAAGGCAACAGTGCTACCAACTGCGCCACTGTGGAGCCCATATTCAATAGTATTAATTTTTTTATTCATTAAAAAAATATATTCAATTTCAACAAACTGAACAGAGAACTACATAAGATGAATTAAAGTAAACCATTGCACTGAAAACACAAACAGTTCTGGGGTGTCACGTGGCGCAGTGGTTTAGGACAGGCGCCCCATGTTCAAAGGCCTTAGCCCTCGATGTGGCAGGTTTGACTCCAGCCTGAGGACATTTGCCAAGTGTCTCTACCCCCACTTCTCTCCCCTTTCTATAACCTGTCCACTTTCAATAAGTGGCCACAAAACCTTTAAAAAAATAAAATACGAACAGTTCACTTTCACTAGTTCTTCTACTCTGCATGGAATTGAAATGCACAATCATTTGTGTGTAATCAAATAGTCAGTGCGTTTACATGCAGTAAGAGACAGCCGAATTATTGCCTTAGTCCGACTGAAGTCAGACTTTTGAAATGCCTGTAAACACCTTAGTCCGACTGGAGTTGAACTGAACTGGCCTTCTTTTAATTGGAATAACCCACCCAGATAATGCATTTAGAAAAATAGAGTTTCTATGCATGTAACTCCAACCCCGCTTTAGCTGAGCTATCTGTAGGAAGTGACGAGGCCGCAGAAGTGGGAATAACAACACTGGTTCACAACAACACTGCAGCAACAAATGTAACACAATCAAACAGTATAATACTTACCAAATGTACCTGCAGCGTTGTTGTCGTCCATTTCTTCGCCCATTGTGCATATCCTACTTTTACTCCGTCTGCTTCACTGCTGTCAGTATTTGTTTACTATCTGTGTGACGCTCTAGGCAAACCCGCAAAAATGCCAACGTGAAAGGGTGCATGTCGCGGAGTTGAACGCACTTCATTCAATAATTCGATTTTCTGAGTGACATATACACTTGGATAAAGACTTCCTTTCCGGTTACGCTATTCGTCCAATTATTGCCAACTTTGTTTAAGATGTGCATGTAAACGTACTGAGTGGGATTGCTGAAAAGCTTATTGTCACAAGGTTTTGGATTTTAGCCTCGGACAGATAAATTCTCATGGGGGTTTAGATGTTGTTCAGGAGACTGAATCAGCACTCCACTGCCACCGGGCTGTCCAGTGACACGTGCGATGAAAAAAAACTGTCGTGGCACTCATGGGACAGCTTTGCAAGCTGCTTGGTTTTCTTTTAACTTTAAAGGGGGGTTCACACTGCGCATTTCTGCCGTCCCAAAGGACTGCTTCATGCCACACTGTACGAGCTCCACCGAGCTCTAGAGGTGTGTAACACTGAACGGTCCAAGATTTCAGTGGGTCAAACTGCACGACGTCTTGTTCTAGCAGGACGCGCCAAAGAAATGTACACAAAAGTTTACAAAACTTGAACGTTAATCAAACACAGTCAGAAATCCATAACATCTCAAACGAGATGCGGTAAATTATTAACCTGGAGTGAGTAAAATAGCCTTTTTCGCTAGATGTGATTTGTTTTCTCACAGTCGAAATGCTCGTCAATGGTTCGGCTACACGTTAAATAGGACAATTTACGTTTGGTTTATTTTTGTGTATGCTATGATTGATTACAGAGGAATATCATATTTGTTAACTACACCAGCGATGTTCTCATCACAACATTCACTTCCCGGTGTTCTCTGTTGTTGATAAGGGATGTCGCCTTCACTTGATGTTGAATCCATTTTAAGTTTTGCCGCCTTACGTTTTTTTAATAGAATCTTCATAATTTATTTGCAATTTCGCAGCGCGTCTGGTGTGCATACACAACACGTCGATTTTCGGCCTCTGATTTTTCGCAATTTCGTGTCGTTTATTCGCATCGGACCCGGTGTGCAAATACCTTAAATGTTAACTTGTGCTGTCTCATTTTAAATAACATATCTGCATTTATTCTAATCAATTTAAAAATGCTTTATTGATCTCAAAGGAAAATTAAGTCTTGTCGTACCTAAGAGTATTCAAACTTCTTCAAGGAGTTGCTGATGGCTGTGGGCAGGGAAGATCTCCTGTAGCAGTCTGTGTTACAGCAAAATTGATTAAGCTTCTGACTGAAGACACTGTTGTTGTATAATTGTCTCGCATTACCACTCAGAGACTGGACTCCTCCTGTCTTCCTCTGCCTCAGCAGCAGTCGGCTCGGGCGGCGCTGACTCAGCACCCTGAGCCAGCGGATCTCCTCCGTCGTCACCGGAGGTAGAGGGAGGCTTTATGGAGCCCAGCGTCCGCGAACCGTATCAATTCGAACCGCTGGCTCAGGGCGCTGAGTCGGCGCTGCCTGAGGCTGGCGCTGCTGCTGAGGGAGAGAGAGACAGGATGGGTCCGGTCTCTGAGTGGTAATGCTAACATAGGCTAACGTTCAAAACAGTATGTTAGCTATGCTAACTAAGTGCTAATGTGATAATAATGGTAACCTGAAAAACACAATCCAACTCCAAACTCGCCACAGGGCCGGTATGTCTGATAGTTTTATACCCAATACCCTCCGAGTTGTCATGACGGTAAACTTGACCTATCAAACCTAAAATGGTTTTCTTAACCAGACTGTAAACATGTTTATTTCTGCTGAGAAGTTGGCATTTTTAACATGAGAGTCAATGGGAACTTGCTCCTATGTTCTGGAGCCAGTCCCTAGTGGATGAGGGGTGAACTGCAATTTTTGTCACATTTTGGGTAGGCTTCAGATTTTGCCGGCGGAGGTTGCCCCATGATCACAAGATGAGCAGATGAAAATTATTTGTTTGGAAGAAACAGAGCGTGGGAAGATTCATTTAGTTTTCCTCAGTTGCATAACTGTATCTCCTGGGGACAAGGACACGAAAACTGCTGAGATTTCCTGATGAGAAACCACTTTAATATTATCACCAAACTATCTTACTATCATGCAAGTGACAGGCTGCAATGTATATTTATGTGATTCAAGAGAGCCAAAAATAAGCACAAATGGGGGCCAGCACATCTCAAAGAGGTCTGGTTGGCCTGTGTTCCTGATGAAAGAAGTATGTGGAGAACCTTCAGGTAAATGCTGAAAGAGATTGTTTCTGTGGAACTTGGTTTTATGGGTTCTAAAGAACTTAATGAGTTATTTCATCTGTTAAAGGACAAACCTGCAAATCATTTGAGACTAACCGCTTTTAAAACAGATGGTCCTGATCCGATTCTGAGAAACCAGAGTACTCGTTGTATAACAACCTCCTGTACTGCGGCGTCATGAATACGCAGCTGACAGGAGGGGAGGCGGCAGGGGCGCTCGGACCCGTCATCGGATAGGCCAAGGAGGGAGAGGAATCGGCTGCAGCTGGAGGGCAGGAGTTGACTTCAACTAGCAAGGCTGCAGAACACACTATTAACACAAGGTCCTTGTGCTTATTTTGCAGAGCTTTGTTCGTTTTACCACGTCACATCTGAAAGCTTCCTCCTTTCTCAAGAGACGGAATCTGATGCGAAGCAGCAATATCTATCCGAGGAAGCCAGGTAACATATTTGTTTAATGCTCAGCATGTGGTCAGATGAAGTGCTGAACAGATAATTCCTCCTGGCAGGGCCACATGTCAAGCCCAGGCAGGGAAGGAATGAGTTGAGCATAAGCGATCAAGACAGCTGCCCCGAGGCACGAGCATTAGTCTCAGAATGTGCTTGTAATTAAAGCGCCAGAACAAGCTACAGGAAAGCCGTCACTCCGCATCTGAATCTGCAGTGTAACAGAAACATCACTCCTACTTCCGGGATCATGAAAAAGGAACATGATTTAGGTGCATGTAGCAAAACAAAAACCTTCTGTAAAGCTTTGTCCATAACATATAAGCTGATCCAGATTTCTCTTCAAGAACAGCACTCAAAATATTGCCTTGAGTGGTTATTAATTATTCATAAGAAGAGCAGAGGAGACGCCACACTGTGTGTGAGAGAGCAGTTGCTATAAAACAGACCTTTACTTTATCAGGGATCTCAAAGTAAATTTTAATACCTTTTCAAGACTTTTTAAAAAACCTTCTAAAATAAAATGAAGACTTTATTGCAATCCACTAATAAACTATTAAATAATTGTATTTTGTAATTCAAATAGAAAGTGGAGTGAATGTTTTTGCAATGTCAAGAAACATAGCCTGGAAAGTTCTATTTTTTTCCTCTTTAGAGTTCAGCTAGCAAGACTAAATCAAGAATCACCATGTATATTCTTAAAGAATGGAAGCCCTTAAGTAACTCTGAGAACTGCAAAAGGTTGTAAAAATGGCCATTTTCCATACGGTCCATGTAGGAGGCTGTAAGTTCAAAGATAAAAAAAATATTTGTCTTGCTCTCTCTCTCCATCTCTCACAGTCTCCAAGAACCACAGACATGTCTCAAGAATTCAATGAAAATACAGTTTCCTTTTAAATAGCCTCTTACATTCTTTCAACTTAATTTCAAAACAGCACGGAGAGCGACTTTCTCGATTCCAAGGCTTTTCACTCAGTAACAGCATCTACACAGAACTGTTCTCAGAGAGAATGTCTGGTTGTTGCTTTCTGAACGGCTTTATGGTCAATCAAGCTGAAAAAGAAATGATCATAGTTAACCAGAATTGAGCCGCTCATGGTTGCGGCATGTTGGAGTAGCTCTTTTATCAGTTAGTTCTGATTTGTTCTTTTTCTAGACTTTTGTCCCTCAGTTTTTGGGTTGTGATGTTGCATGTTTGGACAGTTATTCCCTCTGGTTTTGGAAGCTGTGCAGCTAGAAAGATTTTTACACCTACTTCTTTTACCTTTGGACAGTGGCTATGATGCGTAACTGTGGCAACAACATTTTGTTTTTACAGCTGGGAGCAGCTGATCTTCTTCTCAAAAGCTAAAGTAATACCTGAACTACGACCCTAAATCTCAGAGGAGTTGAAAAGGAGGCCTCATGGATGCAGAGCAGGACCAAAGAGTAGAGTGAGAAGGAGGAAGTTTAAACCATTTCTTCTATCGATCATAATGGGCAAGGATCATATCCCCTACTCCAACGTCTCTCTGCCTTTCTAACAATATGACCAGACAGAGATTTAAAAAGGAGTGGCAAAAGCAAATGAGTTGGATTAGCTTTGTTTGCCAACAACTGATGATGTCATCTAGCACATGTTGCTGTGGGATAGAATCTCTGTTAGCATGTCATGACAGCCATGTGATACAGGAACAGTGCCTTCAGTCAGAGGGATTTTCAGATTAGTTGCAAGACTGGCTGCTGCTGGAGATCTTTCCTGCCCACAGAACCACCATCCACCAGCAACTCTTTTGAAGATACTTTAATGTAATGAGTTACGACAACCTTTAATTTCCCTTTAGAGTAAATAAAGTAATTTTGAATTGAAATAGCAGCATTCGTCTTGGTGCATTTCTACTTTTTCTTATTATTACTTATGTCTGTGTAGAGCTCTTGAAATAAAGTGGAGCAATGCTCACATCTACACATAACATGTACTTATAAACCCACAATGAATCTGTAGTTATCCTAGAGTCAACTTAGTGTTGTGGGTTCAGTGTGCCGAAGTATTTAAAAAACTACAATCCTATAATAAGTGCAACTCTAACATTCTGCAGTGGATTCCTCTGTTTTGTGAGTGCTCTCTTGCAGCTTCATATAGTTCTTTTTTACAATCAGCATGACCTTTATCCCAGATGGAGTAGAAAAGAGGACATTCAGCACTTCCAAATACAAATAAAGCGTCTATGCTTGTTTCTGAAACCAATTTATTCAAATTGAAAGCCAAGCAGGCAGTATTAATCTGTGAAAAATGTGCTACATTCCAAGTGCATTCGTACTTCATAAAACCAAAATTACCAGAGGCAATCTTTACACAGCTATGCACTCGGCTTCATTCATCTTTGGGATTTGACAACCCTTTATAATGATTGAATCGAAAACATGTGCATGATGATACGAGGCCCATAAACAGGATTATAAACAGGTAGGGTGGTACAGACAGCAGAATATTCAACTTCTTTACTTACTCAACACTGCAATGAACCTTTAACCCTTTATGTATACATGTTGGACAATAGTTGCTAAATAAATAAAAGCTGATGTTTGCTGATCATGAAATATTTGTTAGGGGAATTTAACCTTTTCATGTGTTCCCATAATTAGGTTCTATTTAAGCTTATTTGTCAGTGAATATACAGGTGAAGTTTTCAAGTTGTACCCCAACTTTTCATTCCAATGACTTCTAGAAACCCAGTTCATACAAAATCTGCCGTTTTCAGACATTCTTGGATGGGGGCATAGTTTCCTATAGCCCTTTTAGGAAGTTGGTAGGGCTGAGTTCAATTCAAAAAATGCTACTTGAGGCATTCTTGGGAAAATTAGGTGATTTTCGGCCGTACAGTTCTTATGCTCTTCATAAGGGTGCCTTGGAAACTACCTATGGTATACTTACAGCCATCTTACGACAATTGTTGTCATAAGGTGGCCATACAACAGCCCTATGAGCAACTCACGGCAATCTAAAGTCGTTGGTAGGAGGATCCTGTGGCTTTCAGAACATTTTGTTGGGAGAGTGGCGGCAATTCCACTATCTCCAATATTCTGTCTTCATAATCTGCATGATCGCAATAATGCCAAGAAGACTATGATCAAGAAGAAGATCTAGTGCTTGCAGTCGCTACTATTGCTAGGCAGTGGCAGGACCTGCAGACAAGACAGCGATGCTGGTGGGTACCAGGATGGGTCGATTAATTTGCAGAATTAACGCAATATTTATTTTTTTACGCATGAATTAACATTCCTGCAATTTCCGCCCTACATTTTTTTTAAACGCATACCCAAAATTAACTTAAATCTGTTCTTGAACCATTTTGAGTAGAGACATGGTTGGGTCTCGTTGGAAAGCAAACACTCTAAAATTTATCCCAGAACTGTGTTAATATCTCTGAGTGCTACTGTTACCAAGCAATATGAATTTTAATACACTGAAAAAATATTTTTTTATGTCTGATTATTTATTTTATATAAATACATGCTGTAAAAGTGGCTTTAAAAATAGGTTGGGACCTAAAACACACCGTGGGTCTAGAGCCTGAAGTATTACCTTCATCCACACCAAATTTGACAGCAATAAACCAAAAAATTAATATTCTGCACACATTTCTATATCTACAGGTCAAAGGTGGCCATCTCCTCGGTAAATGCCGTAGTCCTCACTGAATTACAAATATTGTCAGAATCATAACTGCATCTTACCATATAAAGCTCCACAGCTTCCTTCAATGTTGTATTTTGATCATAAAGGGTGTTTGGACACGGTGCTGAAACAATATGTTACTGGTACGCACTGTGCATTATCTCTTCATGAATAAGACATTTTACGCACGTCAAATACTATGGGCGCGACCAAGTCCGGCCGGTCAAGTTATATATCTGCGTTTACAGCATTACATTGGCTATTAGATGCGTCAATCTTCAGAGTTCTGGACCGCGATTGGTTCGAGCTACTTACCATAACGTGACTTGCGCCATTGGTTGGAGATCTACCGTACATATGGAATAAACCGGATGAATTTTTTTTCTTTTTTTTCTTCTGGGCATGCTCAGTGACCTTTGTAGGCGGAAGTGGAAGCGAAGGAAGTGAAAACAAATTGGTAAAAGACTACAAAAATGGCCATAGACATTTCGGAAGCGCATATTCCCTGTTTATTTTACATTTTTTATCGGTTTTACAGTTGTCCTGGTATAATCACTTTATTGGAGGACTTTAATCGGACCCTTATTGATATAAAAAGACAATTTTTGTTCGAAATGGATCGGTTTTGTCACGTTTATTGGACTACAAAGTGGTGAGTTCCATATTTTTATACCTCCATCAGGAGAACTTTTGTGTTGGCAAAAGCGCTCACTGTGTCTACAGTTATGATTGTATCCTTGATCGCCATCCATAATTGGAATCACAAGACTCTTAGCTTTCCAATGATATAAAATATGTATTGGTTAATAGAAGTTAGAAGTCAGAAAATCGGTGGATTTAAACTGGGAAATGGGCTGGGCCCGCCCGCAGGCCCTTGGAACGTTCAATTTTCAATTCAGTTTATTTATATAGCGCCAATTCACAACAGATGTCATCTCAAGGCACTTAACAAGAAGTCATTTCAATACATTTATACAAACATTCCAATCAGTTAAAAAGTTTCCTATTTAAGGAATCCCAGCAGATTGCGTCAGTCATTGGCGTGAGGTTGGGCCCCGTTGATGCAGACTTTCCAACCACAGCAATCCTTCAGCAATCCCTCATACTGAGCAAGCATGTAGCGACGGTGGAGAGGAAAAACTCCCCTTTAACAGGAAGAAACCTCCAACAGAACCAGGCTCAGTAGGAGCGGCCATCTGCC
Organism: Valencia hispanica; assembly: GCA_963556495.2. Lineage (NCBI taxonomy): Eukaryota > Metazoa > Chordata > Actinopteri > Cyprinodontiformes > Valenciidae > Valencia > Valencia hispanica. The sequence goes on from OY747708.1 coordinate 48,311,642, forward strand.
ACGACCGTCTGGGGGTTTGAGAAGACAGAGCAGAAACACAGAAGGAACAGAAGATCTGATATAAGAGAACTTTCTATGTTACAGAAAGTAAAAAGTTGATAACAGGACACAGTGGATGTTCAGTTGATGGGAGCATCATCCCAGTCGATGCCTCCCGTCCAACAGGGCATTGCAGCCAAGCAGGATACCAGACCAGGTATATCTGCTATGGAGAGAAAAACACTGAGAGAAAACAAAGTTAACAGTCGAAATAACAGAATGTACTGTAATACCACTGGAGAGTAGTAGTAGAAAAGGAAGTAGCAGAGTGAAGAAAATAGGTAAGTCTGTCCTCCAGCAGTCTAAGCCTATAGCAGCATAACTACAGAGATAGCTCAGGATGACCTTAGCCACTCTAACTATAAGCTTTATCAAAAAGGAAAGTTTTAAGCCTGGCCTTAAAAGTAAACAGAGTGTCTGCCTCACGGACTAAAGCTGGGAGCTGGTTCCACAGGAGAGGAGCCTGATAACTAAAAGATCTGCCTCCCATTCTACTTTTAGAAATCCTAGGAACTACAAGTAAACCTGCAGTCTGAGAGCGAAGGGCTCCGTTAGAAACATAAGGAACAGTTAGATCTCTGATGTATGATGGAGCTTGATTATTAAGGGCTTTGTATGTAAGAAGAAGGATCTTAAATTCTATTCTGGATTTAACAGGGAGCCATTGAAGGGAAGCTAAAACAGGAGAAATGTGATCTCTCTTTTTAATATTCATCAGAACTCTTGCTGCCGCATTTTGGATCAACTGAAGGCTTTTAATGGCATTTTGTGGACTACCTGATAGTAAAGAATTACAGTAGTCCAGCCTTGAGGTAACAAATGCATGGACTAGTTTTTCAGCATCACTCCTAGACAGGATGTTTCTAATTTTAGCAATATTCCTGAGGTGAAAGAAAGAAATCCTAGTAACCTGTTTAATATGGGATTTAAATGTCAAGTCTTGGTCAAAAATAACGCCGAGGTTCTTTACATTATTACTGGGGGACAATTTAATGCCATCCAGATGAAGTGATTGACTAATCAGTTTCTGTTTAAGAACTTCTGGTCCAAAGACAGCAACTTCTGTTTTGTCAGAATTTAAAAGCAAAAGGTTTAGGGTCATCCATGTTTTTATGTCTTCCAGACATGCCTGTAATCTACCTTTACGTTAACGGGTTAACTCATGCACAGGATGAAGCACCCTGTTTATCCTACAATTCAACCAGCACTGCGTTCAGTGCTCCTCACGTAAACAGCATGGCAGATCAGAACTGCATCCACAGCTCCATGTGAACCTCTCTTCTCTGTCATAGGGTAGGTAGAGAGATTATCGCTCTACATCACTCCCTGCTCTACTGAGTGTTTAGAAACAAGAGCAAAAGCATTTGGCTTTGTCCTCTATTAACACAGAAAATTGCAGTTTTTCAGTTATATTTAGGAATGTTAATGAATCATGATTAATCGTGATTAATTCACAGCTACCCTGTGATTAATTTAGATTTATACATACATACATACATATACATATATATATATATATATATATGAAAGGCCCAAGATCTAAGAAAAACCTATAAAGTGTTTTTAAGTTAGATATATTCAAATTCTGTTTTTTAAAAGCAGTTATTCAAACTCTGTTTCTGATTACATAAAGTTCTGCCCATAGCAGTAGCTATGATTAATGAAATATGGATTCAAACACAGATGGACGGGTATGGAAAATGGATGGAATGGATGGATATATATATATATAAATACACACACACACACACACACACACACATATATACATATATATATATATATATATATATATATATATATATATATATATATATATATATATATATATATATGTTTATTTATTTTTTAGGGCTAACAACATATATCGATCGATAGACGTATGGTCCGATGTAAAAAAAAAAAAGGGTGATAACAAGTTCAAAAAAAAAAAGTTTCACTTCCTTTTTCATTATAGCCTACCGGGTAGCTTATTGCCACAGTCATTACTTCCAGCCATTTTGAACGGATTCGGGACGCACATCGACACTGAATGTAACAGTTATGAACAAAATAAAGCACAGCAAATACTACGGTCAGCGATGTTGTCGTTGTTGGACCCGACCAGGACCCCGGCGACCCACTCCCAACCGGTCCTGCTGTCACATTTGCGCAGAGACAGCCACACAACACACCGGGCCGGGCGCTAACACCCCCAGCATTAAAAACATCCACCCAGTACTCCACCACTTCCTCAGAAGTAAAAACACTTAGAAAAATACAAATGGGAGAGGGAAGACTGTTTGCTTCAGTGCTCAATCGCTGGACTGGGCTCTAGTCTGCACCAGAAGCTTGTTAGCTTTAGCAGTTACTCAATCAGAATCAGCTTATTGGCCAGGATTTTGCACACAAACTAAACCAAAGGTTTGAGCAAATAATATAATAAAGTTCAAAAAAAAAAAAAGAAAGCATCAAGAAAAGCTTACTATTTAAATTAGGAACATATTGAATTGTTTAATGAATAACAATGGTTAACAACAATCTTTTCTTTGTTAGTATTTACTGATGTCACTCAGGTCTGTTAACTTGATTTGTTTTTGCCTCTTACAAACTTCCAGTTATGGTAAAAAAGATGTTTGAATAAGGGGTTGAATTGAATTTAGTCTTTGTGTATGCTTTATTAAAATTAGTCAGGGCTGCACTTAAAATATATTTTCTATATTTCTTTTTTTTTAAAGGTATGGATAATTATCAATATCGATCAATATGGCTTATCTTTTTTATTTAGAATTATGTTCAAATGGTCCAAGATTATGCCAGTACTAATAAACGCAAGGTACAATTTATCATTTTGCTATTTTCTAAGATAGCTTAGTTAGAGCTGGTTTAGGAAAGATGGAAATAAGACACTGTTAATACACATTAATAGCTATTAAATCTGTATTTTTGTTTGTGAATGCTTTCATAACAATTAATTATTTGCCAGCATGTTTGAAAAGTATTTTTGCTAGGAGTTACTGTCCCCATATGAAGACGGCAACAAAAACAATACATAAGATAGACAATGGCAACAATGACGTGAATAGATGTGAACAATAAAAAGTTGTCGTGAACATGGAGTCAGTATTTGGTGATGACAATGACAACAAACTACAAAGGAACACAGTAACAGCAGCTCCCCGCAATGCCGTACAAATCAATCGAAATATTATTTGTGTCTATATCAAAATGTCAGAGCTGAACTCACTGAACTTTACTGATTTAACTGGCATACTGTAATGAAACTGAACTGTAAGTAGATAATATACAAAAAACAATTTGTGTCATCTAGAGCAGGGGTCCCAACCCCCGGGCCGCGGACCGGTACCGGGCCGTGGGTCATGTGGTACCATGCCGCGAGCAACACATAAAGAATAAGTAACTTCCAGTATTTCCGTTTTATTTATTATCTGAGGGTGACCCCTGTTTTGTTTTGAAAAATGACCGGATATCCCCGTTACATAGCTCAGGCTTGACACGTCAAGAGGCTTGTATTGGTCACGTGACAGTCACTGCTAAAATCTATCCAACAAGGTAGCCAGATGGATAAAAACAAATATCTCTCGACCGTTTCTTTGGAAACGGGAAAAGGCCCAAGGCTCTCTCACTGATTCAGCGTTGTGGTGAGTTAGATTTTTCATGCACTTTGTATTTGTATTAAATCTTGAATTATTAAAGGTATGTTTACATGTTACCGTGGCAACCAGAGATCGTTAGCTGAGTGTATGTTACTCATGTTATGTTGACTGCTCGATGTTAGGAGGACGCTGTTAATAAAGCTGCGAATACACATTGGACTTACGTCTTTTGTTATAATTTAAAAAATAACCCGTTTTTATACCGTCCGTTATCATTTATCCGCCACATCCTAAAGGCCGGTCCGTGAAAATATTGTCTGATATTAAACCGGTCCGTGGCGAAAAAAAGGTTGGGGACCACTGATCTAGAGAACTCACAAATGGGGGACCCTGTGCACCAAAGCTCATGGGTCCCCCTAGGCACTGAAACTAAAGGACCCAAATTTAATACCATGCCATGCCCAGCCAAGCATTACATCTAAAATCCACCTTCACACTTATTATAGACCAAATAACAAGGGATCACAGAGCAATCGGATTGGCGCCCTATTTTTCGATGCCTGTAATTGGGATTTCTTGACAAGGCTCAGCTTTCAATACCTGTCTGAAACACACTGGGGATACTGCTAATAGTTTTTTAATCATTTTCTAGGCCAGGATTTGCACAACAAAAAAGACTGTTTTACACTAAGCACACATCGTCCTGTTGATGGAATCTGATGGTGAGAGACATGTCGGGTCTGTCTTTCACACACACAGCTCTTTGTAGAATCGGGTGCATTCACACCAGCCCTGTTTAGTTTGCTTTAATTGAACTCTTATTCGTTTGCCCAGAAAATCTGGTTTGTTTGGGGATGTGTGAATGCGCAATCGAACTCTGATGTGGACCAGAAGAGCAAACTCTGGTCAGCCTAAAAACCTCCATTTTCGGCTCGTTTGAAGTGAACTCTGCTGCGGTTCGATTGCATATGAGAATGCCGAGGGGCACTCCAAAAGCAGGAAGCGGCCAACAGCGCAGGGCATTCTGGGTAAATACAACCTAAAAAAAAAAAACGCTCAAAAGCTACGGTTCGAACCGCAGCAACAAAAAACCCCCAAAAAAACCAGTGTGGTCCCCAATCGAACCGAGTCCAAAACGATCTTAGAGAGAAGGGCTTCCTGCAGCTGTATCTCTGGTCGTTACATTTTAACACAAGTTTCAAAAGCAGAATAACAACTTTTTCTGCAACTTCTATCAGCACACGATTAACTAGATCCACGCTGAAATATGTGATAAACCGCATTATCAGCAAGCCATCAAAAAAAAAAAAAAAAAAAAAACAGGCAACGAGTTAGTTTACCACGGCAGCGCACTCTGGATGTAAACACTGTCTGTTAACGTGAGCCAGATGTGAATCTATTAAACACTGAAGCTGTCTGTGTCGAGTCAGATTGATGTTCAGAAACAAATGTTACAACTAAGAGTGGTTAGGGTGCTGCCAGCCTATCATATCAGCTTATTCAGTCTGATTAAGGAATTAATTGGGCCAATTAGGGCACAAACCTCAGCCAGGAGTAATAGTCTGTTGCTGCGAGGTCCGGATCATCATTGGTGGGATCAAATGCTGATGAACAATATTTCACTGCACGGTAAAGCTGCAGTGCTCAAACATATACGAGGTATTGGCTTTATTCATTATAATGAAGCAACAGATGACAATGCGTATTATGAAATGAGTCCAAAAAAAAAATCCTGATCAGGACGTCCTTACTATAAACCAGCTCAAACGATTAGTTATAATTCAACATGATGAAACATTCAGATAAGAGTAGAAATCCCTAAAAATGATTAGGACACAGTTTCACTCTCAGCTCCCTGATATCTGTACGGGACCTGAGAGAGGTGGAGGGCCAGAGCGCCACCATCAGAACATCTGAGGCTGCTCCCAGCCTTCCTCCATGGAGCGGACGAAACACTCTGCTAACCTGTTAGACAGCCACACCAATCCACTATTTGTCATGTTACAAGCACAAATTCAGCGTATTTCATTGGCTTTTTTTTTTTTTTATGTGATAGAACAGGGGTCTTCAACCTGCGCCTCCAGACCAGAGGCTCCACACAAAAAAAGATACAGAACCGACAATTGGTTTTTAAATGTAGATAAAATAACAAAAGCAGGCATTTTAGCTTTGTCATGGAATAACTGCATTGAATGTCTGCAACAGAGTGGCAGATTAATTTTATGTTTTAGCCATTAGGTTGGAGATATAATGATTAAAAATAAACATCCCATAAAAAAAATGCATCTATCCTCTTTTTGTAAACATTCTCTTTTTATATTTAATCCTAAAATAGATTAAAATAAAATAGTGTTTTTTGTGTGTTTTTAATTTTTTTTACAGTAGATACTTATCAGAAATAAGTGGTCTTTTTTTTTTAAATGATTTGCTGCTCTACATGGGTTTTATTTAGCTGGAATGAGGGCAAAAATGGCTCTTTGGTCAGGACTTTGCCTGGTCCAATCCCAACACATTAAAATGCTTTACTATAATGCAACATGTGGCTCTTTGGACATTCCACAATGTCTTTGAATAACAATAGCTAAAAATGACAAAGAACCAACCAAAGTTTTTCAATGTTTATGTACCACAATTTTATTTTTTTTTTTTGTCAAGAACAGGATGGAACTAAAACTACCAGTAGTATTTTTTTTATCTATGTTCTTATTAGGTTGGAAACTATTTGCAAGCATTGACATCCCATAGACGAAAATGTATCAGTCCTTTTGCAAAAGTTTTTTTTAATTTTTTTATTATATCAGATAACGGTATCGGCCCAAATTTTCACATCGGTGCAACCTGATGTAAAGTAAATGAAAACAAGCAGCCAAGTTTCCTAGAGTAGATATTTATCAAAAATGATAAGTTGTCTTTTATCAACTGATCATATTATATCTGGAGCTCTAAATGAGTTTCATTTAGCTGGACTGAGGGAAAAATGTGTTGATTGTAAAGGTTGCAGAGCCCTGGTCTAAACCATCCTACTATAGCTCTGATTGTATCTTTAGGGTCATTGTCTCAAGTCTTCCACAGCCACTACCCGCTTCTCCTCCAGGTTACTCCGGTATGTAACTCCAGCTATCTTCCCATCAACTATGACCAGCCTTTCTCCCGCAGCCGAGGAAAGAAGCATGATGCTGCCACCACCATCCTTCAGATTGGCAATTGGTTGCATTGAATTATAATTAGGGGTATCGGAGTAATTGGACACAAATGCCAACTTGTTAAGGATTTCATTTGTAAAAAAAAATATTTGTAAAAGAAAATAGAAAACCACGTATCATATTCCTTGTACTATACTATATACGACATTTTGTGTTGGTCAATAAAAATACATTGAGGTTTGTGGTTGTAAAAACAACAAAAAAAGGATATGAGTCATTATTCTAAGTACTGTAGCCTATGTAATAGGTATATAACATACTTCTTTTTTTTATCAGCAGCATATTTAGCAGGGATATGAATTGACTATATTATAAAAACACGAGTGCATGTTACTGTAACAAAAGGAATGAGGTGTGCTGTCCAGATTCTACTTTCTGCTCCGATCTGTGCACAGATTGGAGCAAAATGAGATTTGTTTTAATATATAGAACCAGGAGCTGTAGGTAAATCATTAGGGTGTTGAGTGTATTCTGCTGTTCAGAGAGATAGGTTTTCCTTTAACATTGAATCATTGATCATTACAGTAAACCTGAAGGGATTTCAGTGGGAACGTGTACTTCTTTTGTCTCTGGCCGGGATCCAATCCATTCTCCCAGGCTGAGCTTTGTACCCAAGATACTAAATGTTAAACAGACATATGGGAACACAGACAGGTAGCCCGGGCTATTTGTGTTCTGAGCGCAGATGTTTCTGTTCAAGCTCACCTGGCTTCAGGCTGCTGTTGAAGTAGAAGATGACCATAATGAAACATCCCAGACACAGGGCAGAAACCATCCGGATCCCTTTGGGTTTCCTCATCCTGAGTCTGTGGAAACGACCGGGCCGGTCTCCGTCCTCCGTCCTCCGTCCTCCTCCTACTTTATTACCGGTAACAGCACCCAGTCGGCCCGCTCACATTTCACCGCCCTGCTGGTTCTTTTCTTGCACATGTTTGCATGTCCGTGCCGGAGGACAAAGCGACGAGAAGAAAAGACGGGGTAAAAAAAGGTGTGTGGGGGGCAGCAGCGAACGAGACCCCGCTGTTCTCCCACCGCCGTTTTGTTATTTTTTTATGTTACGGTGTTTTGTGGCGTTTCTGCGTGTTGCTGGAAAAACAGCCGGCCGGGCTCCATTAGTACCAGCGTCGTACGAGCGGAGGCCACCGGCTCGCCCGTGTCCGTTAAAAGGCTTTTATATGAGCCAACAGGGCCTTTCCGATCGTCTAGTTAACCCATTTCTACCCAGAAACCACAGGTTGGAGGTTCGCTCTTACTGTGTGAGGGAGTAGTCAAGCTGTCGTCTCAGTGGAAGGACTTCCGGTCACCTTTTCTTTACAAGTAAAAGCTGGACGTGAAAGTGACCGGATAGACCAGGGTTCTGCAACCTTCACAACCCAAAGAGCCAATTGAAAACACACAAATATTACGTGACTTTTTTTTTTTGACAATTTTTTATAGGTACCTACTATAAGGAATTTGTTATCATTGTCCCACAATTTTCTTTCTATTTTTAGGCTTGAAAATGAAGTAGAACACAAAAGTCTACCACAAGGAGGATGGAAACTTTTCTTCTATGGATATTTTGTGAAAATTGTAAACAAAAAACATATATATATATATATATATATATATCAGAATCAGCTTTAATGGCCAAGTCTGACACATACAAGGAATTTGACTCTGGCAACTTTTCTCTCCAGTACAGAACTTAAATAAGTGAAATAAAGAAATAAATACAAATAAATAATAAAGGATAATATATACACCAAACCGGGGTTATTTTACAGTGAGTATGTACAGCAGTGCAGAGTTATAGTTTATTGTTATGTGAATGGACTCACACTCTACACAGAGTTCATCAGAGCGACAGCCTGGGGGAAAAAACTGTTCTTGTGTCGGGTGGTTTTGGCGTACAACGCTCTGTAACGCCGGCCTGACAGGAGGAGCCTAAACAGATTGTGGCCAGGGTGTGAGGGGTCTGTGGTGATTTTTCTGGGCCGCTTCTTGACCCTGGACTGGTACAGGTCCTGAATGGAGGGAAGATCAGTACCTATGATCCTCTCTGAGGACCTGAATGTTCTCTGCAGTCTGTCCTTGTCTTTTCTGGTGGCGGATCCGAACCAGACAGAGATGGATGAGGTCAGGACAGACTGGACTATTGCTGTGTAGAAGATGGTCAGCAGTTCCTGAGGCAGGTTGAACTTTCTGAGCTGACGCAGAAAGTACAGCCTTTGCTGGGCCTTCTTTCTTATATAGTTAATGTGGGAGGTCCACTTCAGGTCCCGTGTGATGGTGGATCCTAGGAACCTGAAAGACTCCACTGTGGGGACTGGTCTGTTGATGATTATGAGAGGAGATGTTGATGGGGGTCTCTTCCTGAAGTTCACTGTCATCTCCACAGTTTTGAGCGGGTTTAGCTCCAGGTGGTGGACCGGGAGCTGGATGTGAAGTTACCCAGTTTCACCTGCTGCCTCCTGTCAGTCAGGAAACTGGTAATCCACTGACAGGTGGAGGGAGGCACGGTGAGCTGGGACATTTTTTGATGGAGGAGCTCTAGGACGATGGTGTTGAATGCAGAGCTGAAGTCCACAAACAGGACCCGAGCGTAGGTACCTGCAGAGTCTAGGTGGTGCAGGATGTAGTGGAGAGCCATGTTGACTGCGTCATCCACTGACCTGTTTGCTCTATAGGCGAACTGCAGGGGGTCTAGCAGGTGATCCGTGATGTCCTTCAGGTGGGTCAGCACCAGTCGCTCAAAAGATTTCATGACAACAGATGTCAGGGCGACTGGTCTGTAGTCATTTAATCCTGTGACGGGGGACTTCTTAGGAACCGGAATGATGGTGGAGCGTTTGAGGCAGGAGGGGACCACACACAGCTCCAGGGAGTTGTTGAAGATCTGAGTGAAGATGGGAGCCAGCTGTCCAGCACAGACTTTCAGACAGGACGGAGACACTCCATCAGGACCTGATGCCTTCTTAATCCTCTGTCTCTGAAATAGTTGACGTACATCCTGTTCACAGATCCTCAGCGCAGGCAGGGGGTCAGGTACGGGGGTGGTTTGGGGTGATGCTAGACCTTTTGTAATGGAGATGGTGGGGGAGGTGGAAAGTGTGAAAGTCGTTTCAAACCTGGAGAAAAAGTCATTGAGGTCCTCAGCCAGGCGGGGGCTCCCCACAGGGTGGGGGGATGGTCTCCTGTAGTTGGTAATGGTCTGCAGGCCCTTCCAAACTGCAGAAGAATCGTTGGCAGAAAAACGCTCCTTCAGCTTTGCACTGTAGTTCCTTTTTGCTGCCTTGATCTCCTTTGTCAGCTTGTTCCTGGCCTGCTTGTACAGGACCCGATCTCCACTCCTGTAGGCCTCCTCCTAGTCCTGGCGTAGCCGTCTCAGTTCTGCAGTGAACCATGGTTTGTTGTTGTTGAACGTGCAGAAGGTTTTGGGCTGCACACACATGTCCTCACAAAAGCTGATGTAAGATGTCACAGTGTCGGTCAGTTCGTCCAGGTCTGAGGCTGCTGCTTCAAAGACGCTCCAATCAGTGCAGTCAAAGCAGGCCTGTAACTGCATCTTTGACTCATCAGTCCATCTCCTCACAGTTCTTACTACAGGCTTAGCAGATTTCAGCTTCTGCCTGTAAGATGGGATGAGGTGGACCAGGCAGTGGTCAGAGAGTCCCAAAGCAGCACGGGGGACAGACCGATATGCATTCTTTATTGTGGTGTAGCAGTGGTCTAAAGTGTTCATGTCCCTGGTGGGACACGTCACGTGTTGTCTATATTTAGGCAGTTCAAGTTTGAGATTTGCTCTATTAATATATATATATATATATATATATATATATATAATCTCAGCACATCCTAGCACTTCTTAAAGCTGGGACTGCATTAACAACCAGTAAAAAAGAAATTAAATCCAAACACTGACAAACTCTACATCACACATGGTGATACACTATTGCAGAGTTGAATGAATAACCCAAATCCACCCCTTTAAAAAACAATATGTAATCGCTGCAGTGTTAAAAAAAGAAACGTGCATTAAAAATAAACCCCTGCATCAAACCCCTTTCTTACCACAGTTCCAAAGGAAAAGCTTACCATAAGCCATCACAGATCTATGCTATTAGTGTCTGATCTTTCCTCATGTCAGAGCTTCTTTCAGTTTACTTCTCAATCAAGAGATGGCGAGGGTAACACTGGGTACTACTACATAACAGGTATTGATATACAGTAGTAGCAAGAATAAACTTGCTACTTGCACTTTTGAGAGACTGTATCTTATTGCACCAATAGTAACTACATAAAATACTGTACACAAATAAGCAAATGTTAACAATAGTCTGAAAAAACTCAAATTGGGTTTTCTTTTTCTTCTTTTATATGCTTTGTATATATTGCATTGATTTACACAGAAATTTATAAAGTGAACAAGTTAAGTAATTTCTATAAAATAAAAATAGACGTTAAATTGACTGAAATTACATAGAGCTTTTCTCGTCATGCTGACCCCTGGAGCCACACTCACAAATGCGCACACATTCATACCCCGATACAGAGCTCAGGTGGTAACTTCTGGGAAAGTGCCTTGCCCAGGGGCACATCGACATGTGACAGACGGAAGCTAGAATTGAACCTACAACCCTCCGATTACAAGTCAACTACTCAGCGAGCCACAGTTACCCCGTTAAATATAGTAGCATAAAACTATCCGTTTTCAGTTCAACCTAGAAATCTGGTTCAATGTGAAACAAATCAGATGGTGTAAAGACCATCGTGCTTTTCGTGCTTTTATTTTGAAGTCACAACAAATTCCTATCCGGGGTCATTTTGTTTTTCTTTATCAGCCCTGCAAACACTCACACGTGTTATACCCATAGACTGTATAATAACGGTTATACCAGAGTGTGACAAATCTAATGGCTGGTTGGGTCATTCCTCCCAGTTTAGCCACTGACTGGATTCTCTAGGAAGGGTGGGCTAACTGGGGATCACAGCAAAGCCAAGGGTCACAAAAAAAGGAGTTTTGAGTGGAAGAGTGGTAACCAAACTTTTGGTGTTACAGTAACCACTTTTGTTATGTTTTACTGCTTTGCTGTTTTCTGAAGGCTGAGAGCTATACATTAAAAAGCCAGATATCTGATTCAGTTTTGATAAATGTTCACTTGGTGCCAGATTTTCAGCATGACTATGATTGTGTAATAATTATAATAATAACAATAATAGTGACCTCTAATGTGGAGTAGCCTACACAAATAGCTCTTGTCTCTATCCTAAAACCAAGTTTCAAATCAAACTTTTTATTATCAGAATATGCTTTGTTGCAAAGTACATTACACAGCCAATGACTTTATGTGTTGGTGACATAAACACAGGGTAGTGAAAAATAAAAAAAATAAAAACTGATCTCTATGAAACTAGAGAATGAAGAAGGTTTAGGAAATAAAGATCCTGAGAGACACTAACACATCCCCTGGACCAAATAGTTAACAAATTCAATTCAAATTCAAAATTACTTTATTAATCCCAAAGGGAAATTAAATGTTGTTGTAACTCATTATGCAACTAACTACAGAAGCTTGCCATTCTGATTCTGAATCATTTTCATAAAGCTCTCGAGATACTTAAAACATTGAAGACCTCATCACCAGATAATGCATTTTGGGTTTTTTTTCTCACGGTAAGATAATTGCTTGGGGAAAAGGTTTCGTTTTAGTACGGAACCTGAAAACGTCCCTTAATGCTGTAAAACATTTTTTTCAAGATAACAAGGAAATTATCTTGTTATTGTAGTAAACGAAAATTATCATCCTGTGATAATGGATAATTAATATGTTTATTAATTACATTTATAATGTAATTCCTTCCATCAATAGTGGTGAACATCAGTCACTAAATCTGGATTGGAAAACAAGAAATAGACGCAACCTCAAAATAAACTGTTTTTAGCCCTGCCTCCCCTGATAGACGGGACTGTCTCTGCATGCTCTCTGTCAGAACAAAACTTGTTGATGTCTCCCAGAGACATATAAGGTAAGATTTTTTTATGTTACAGAACTAGAATCGAGGGGGGGGGGGAAACCAAAAAGGAAGGGGCTGACATCAAACAACAAAAATGCCAAACAGAACCTAACAAACCACCAGACAAAGCACTTCTACATATAAAAGTCTCAGATAGACAGTCAAACCTTCAAGCATATTTATCAGGTTCACAGTTTGCAGTCATCATTTCACAAATTTTCTTCACTCATATCTGCTAACTTTAAGTTTTCCACAACATTCTTCATTCATTCTTTTTCAAACATTGCCAGTTTACCTTTCCTAATGCATGTAATCTTTTCTTGGGGAAAAGCAAAACGTTTACGCCTGTAGATCTTTTTCCAGAATATAGCAATTGTTCTTTTAGCTTCAGGAGACACATATTGATCTTTATTAGTTCACTCTTGGTAAAGTTATGTTTTCTTGGGTAAATTCCCAAGATAAAAAAGCAGAGTTTATTAGGAGGTTCTTTGATATAATAGTTTCTATAGCTTTTTTAACATATACCCAAAAAAGTCTCACCCTAGTAAACTTCCACATACAGCGGAGCAGCGTCCCCTTGCCCTCACCACACTTTATGAACACATCTAGTATGTTAATGTTGTAGTTATTCAATTTCACAGGTGTGATGTAGGTTCTCATGAGCCATTTGTACTGTATGAGCCTAAATCAAGTATTAATCATTTGTGTATGTGTTTTAGTACAAGCTGACTCCCAATCCAATCCTCCTACTATATCTTTGGTATTAAATCCTGAAAAAAAACAGGGTCTGCCCTATCTGGGGTAAAAAAACTGGTTTCCCCAAATTAGCCTACACAAAAACAGCTTGCAAGATTCTTTAACATATTTACATACCGTAATCCAGACTTTAATCATATTTTTAACAATTTGATTTCCAGTTTGTTTCACTAAATTAAAAAGATGCACTGAGTAAATTTCAAGAGGAAGTAATATAGTATAATAATTAAGGCCTTCTGACTCCATTTTCTTCCACAGGGCCAAGGCAAAGGAATTTTATTTGTATGGCACACTTTCAACAACAAGGTAATTCAAGGTGTTTTATATGATTAGGGGATGAAGTAAAAACATCAATAAAGCATGAAGCACACACAAAACATATGATACATAAAAACATTACTCAAAGGCAGCTCTAAACAGATTGGTTTTTAGCCGTGACTTAAAAGAACTCAGTGTTTCAGCAGCTTTGTTTGTTCCAGATTAGAGGAGCATAGAAACTGAAAGCTGATTCTCCATGTTTGGTTCTAATTCTAGGGATGTTGAGTAGACTGACTTTTATTCTGATTGACTTTTAAGGTAGACCTGTGAAGACGCTGTTGCAGTAATCAATCTGACAAAAGATAAACTCATGGATGAGTTTTTCGAGGTCCTGTTGCAACATCAGTCCTCTAATCCTAGAAATGTTCTTCAGGCGATAGAAGGTTGACCTTGTTATTGCCTTTATGTGACCCTGGAGGTTCAGGTCTGAGTCCATTACTACACCTAGATTTCGGGCCTGATCAGTAGTTTCTAGCTGTATTAACTGAAGATGTGTGCTTATTCTTGATTGTTCCTCTTTAGGTCCAAAAGTAATTTGGTTTTGTTTCTGTTCAGCTGGAGAAAGTTATGGCACATCCATCCATTGATTTTCTCGATTCATTTACATAGGGTTTAGATGGGTTCAAAGTCACCTGGTGACATCGTAATGTAGAGCTGAGTATTATCTGCATAGTTCGGGTAGCTAATCTTGTGAATGGTTATAATCTGGGCTAGGGGGAGCATGTAGATATTAAATAAGAGGGGCCCCAGGATGGAGCCCTGGAGCACCCCACATGTGATTTCTGTTCGTTCTGATGAAACATTTTCTATTGAAACATAGAAGTCCCTGTTCTTTAGGTAAGACTCGAACCAGCCAAGTACTGTACCACAGTGTCAAATGCTGCACTGAGGTCCAACAGAACCAGCACTGTGGTTCTACCACAGTCTGTATTTATGCGGATGTCATTGGGAACTTTGATGAGGGCAGTCTCAGTGCTGTGGTGAGAAACCAGACTGAAAAACATCAAAACAGTTGCTCATTGTTGGGAAGCTAATTAACTGCTGAAACATAGCTTTTTCAATAATCTTACTGATGAATGGAAGAGTAGAAATTGGCCTATAGTTCTGCATTAACGTGTTTTCCAGGTTATTCTTCATTAGCAGTGATTTAATAACTGCTGTTTTTAATGCCTGAGGGAAGAAACCTGACATGATGGATGAGTTTACTGTTTTAATCAGATCAGACCCAATGACAGCGAAAACTTTCTTAAGGAAAATTGTGGGTAGGATATCAAGACAGCAAGAGGAGGAGCTTAATTTATTAATGATTTCTTCAAGGCTTTTTTCTTTGGTTTATTTCATGGAATTCAGACATTTTCTCTACTTTGGTGTTGATTGGGGATGACATTAACTGATATAACTGATATCGCTTCAGTCTCTCTTTGCAGATCTCACAGTGAACCTGGAGTTGAGTTTTCCGCTATTTTCTCTTGGCTCGTCGACACTCCCTTTTTTCACTACATACCAGTGAATCGCTTGTCCATGGACACTTCTTTCTACCTGAGACTACTTTCACTTTAGTTGGTGCAATGGAATCAATTATGTCTGAGATTTTCGCGAGGAAATTCTCTTTTTATTTTTTTTTTATGTGTCCTGTTTGGCAGTGTGGAGCTCAGAATTGGTGTCTGAGTACCAAGTAGAAGCCCAACAGATTTACTTTCACAAGCGGAGCAGTACAGCTTTTGCTATAGTACTCCACTTGATTTATGTGTGAAAAATCTTTATTATGGATTGTTGGGTTTTTCATTTCCTGATGTTATGGACACGGAGACGGAAAATTAAGGAGAAGAAAGATGAAGAAGAGGTAGGAAACAAAATGTCATGAGAGAGGGTGAGTTGAAAATACAAGAGAGGAAGGGGAACAAAGAAAACACAGGATGACATTGAAGTCTGCCTCCATACCCACAGGACGGCAGAGAGAGGGGGAAAAACAAAACAAAACACGAAAAAGGAACATCGACAAAACCAACCAAACATTGTGAACTAAGAATTACACAACCACATCACACAAAAATAGATATAAAAATACAACAACAATGTCACAGAAAAACTCATGGTACCGATAAATCAAGCTCTAGTAATGATAACCTCAGCCCAAGAATATATCTGTAAACACCAGAGACCCCACATCTATGTGTGTGTTAGCATGCTGCTGCATATAAGGTTTCTCCATAAGAGTGTTCGATAGTTGGTGTGAGCAGACATCAATCCGTCTCCCAGGAATCGATGCAGACATGAAGGTGATCAATTTGAGATTTGGTTTAATAGGAGAGCGTTTGGCTTTAGTTTTTTGTTTTCTCCTGCTTATAAGCACTGAAATACTATTCTCAGGGAGGTCGGGCAACTTCTGGGAGACAATGGGAGTAGGATTACTGTCCGGTTCCCTTCTATATCAGATTTCTGTTATTACCAGTTTGAGCATGGGCGGAATATATCCAGTGTTAGTCCCAGAGGCCTGATGTAGTCCAAGCTTTCGTGTTAGTTGTGTCCCAGTTCTAATTTGTGCCTCTAGTTTGTCTGAGAAACTTCTAAATGGGGAGTCATTTGGTGGGGATGAGTCGGACGACGTTGGAATACTTCAACACTGTGGTGAGCACTGTATGTCTTTGCTCACTGCTGGTGTGGTCATAGAAAAGGTAGAAAGTGTTTGTTCTCTGTCAATCTCTGCTGGTCGTGCATCTGTCTGGGCTGGTAGCATCATCCACACTTGGTGTGTTTCGGTAAGTGTTTGTTCTCTGATAGTATCCACGGGCCGTGCTTCGAGGTCAGCCCTCGGATGTGTTATCAAGTGTTTAGCTTTCTGATTCAGATAACAGAACATATTTGAGGAGGGCAGTCTCACTCCAGCTTTGTTAAGATAACGTTGGTTTTCCTTGTACAGATGCTTGGCACATCCAAATATTTTAAAATTATTAACAAATGAGATACATTTTTGAACAGATTTTCTCTTCAACCATCAATGAAGATGCAAAGTATACCTTTCATACTTTCATCTTACCTTTCATCATTCCCTTCAGGGACTGGTCCGCTGATAAAGATGCTTATGTTAAGTCCATCAAGTCTCTGTAGCAGATCAGAGAAGTCTGTCTTCAAAATCTCAGACTGTTTTTTGACTACATCAGTTGATCCTGCGTGAATAACAAGCTTTTCCAGTTTAGAGTGTTGATCTATGATTGTCAGGATTTTTATTTCACTGTATTTTTGGAGCAGCTATAAACTCTAGTGTTCTAGCTACAAAAGTCTTAGATCCCATTAATTGATCCGTCGTGTATGATGAGAGCTTTTGCTGGGGGGTGGGGGGTTCTGTGTTTCTGATGTGTCTGCTTCATGTGTCTTGATTTCTCTTGGTGACCTTGACTGGTCCCAGGGGCTGCGTCATCTTTTGGGAAACTGAGGGCTGCGAATCTGTTTTTCAGTGGGGTTCCAGGGGGAGTAATATCTCTTGTTTTGGGTTGGAATTTCTTTTGGGTTTTTTTCCACGGAACAGAAAAAGCAGGTGTAGATTCAGTGCTCTTTAAAGCCGGCCAGTGTTCATCAAACTGTGAATGGGGTGTTCTGCCCGATAAGTGCCTTTTGGTTGAGGGAGTAGCTGTCAGGATGGCCGGTGGTGAGGGAGCGGCGATCGGGTATTGCTTGGCGATCCACACGCGGATGGGAGTCCCCTGGGTTCAAGGCGCAGGGTGGAGCAGGCTGTTGAGCGGATGGTAGAGAGGCGGACTGGTTTGGTCGGATAGCTGAAACTGGAAACTACTGAAGACTGGAAGGAGGAATACTTCTGGTCTGATGAGTAGGAGCTCTGGGCATTGGATTACCGATGACTGAGCGATGTGAAGGTGAGTGGAAGGGTCTTTTAAGCTGAGGGGAGAGTGGAGTAATTGTCAGGAAGCTCATCAGACACGGCTGGTCTGAGTTGGAGCTGATGACTTCCTGACAGTAGCGTTGTTCTGCGGCTTCTGTGCGAGACTGTTGGACCTAGTAAACACCGGGCTGCCAGGTTCTTCCTCCCTGCATGTAGTCATTGGTAAAGTTGTCTCATTTCCATATCCAGGGTTTAATTCCATGTTAACCTCAAGATGAGGTTTCTTCGTCTCCATTGCTTCCGTTCTCTGGAGCAGTTTCTTAAAGTCCTCTGCAGAGTAAAACGCCATTTTAGTAATCCACGGTCCTTCAAAAAGTAATCCAAAAAAGAGATCCGGTCTAATACAGTAACTCCAGAGGCTGGTTGTATAAAGTAACTAAGAAAAAAGTTGAGATAAGAAAAGAGAATAAGGCGAGAGATCGGGAGCGATCGGGTTGATCGGGAGAGACTGCTTCTCCTTCAGCAGCCACAGAGCTGCTGAAGGACTCCATGTCCCTCCACAGGAGGGCTTCTTTTGTGTCAAAAATAAATTTGATTGACTTTAATTGTACTGCCCAATAGTACCACATTATATTTGGACATTGTAGTCCTTCATTATATGGTAAATGCAACAATAACATTCTAACCTGAGCTTGACCACCGTTCCAAATAAATACTATAATAGCTTTTCAGTCTGCAAAAAAGTTATCTGGTGGAGCCAGTGGTACATTCTGAAAGATATAAGATTTTTTTTTTAAATATTCATTTTTATAACATTTATTCTCACAATTTCAGGGAGGGGTAGTGACATTCACCTATCGAATGATCCTATTAACTCATTCATCAAGGATTCATAGTTAGAACTGATGATCAAATCCAATTTTGGGCTAATTTCTATACCTAAAAGTAAAATGATCCACAATTTAAAAGCATAGCATCTCTGTGACTGGATCTTCTGTTTCCTTCTCATTGATTAATAAGATGGATGACTTTGTATTATTGATTGCATACCCTGAGATGCTACTAAAAACCTTTATCAATTCTAATATAGCTAGAATAGGCTTTTTAATTTGAGATGTAAACAGAATAACATCGTCTGCATATAGTGTGTTCAAAATGATGAACAGATATCCCAAATATGTTAGTGTGTGTTCTATGGCTGTGGCCAAAAGTTCTATTGCCAAATTGAACAGTAGAGCTGACAAAGGACACCCCTGTCGGCAACCTCTCTTTATCACAATAGACCTTGAGATACATATTTTTTTCGTTATGCTGTTGGATTTAAATATAGCAACTGAACCCATTTTAAAAATGTATTCCCGCATACAAATTGTTCCAAGACTTTAAACAGGTATGGCCATTCCACCTTAATCAAAGGCCTTTTCAGCATCCAGAGATAAGGTCTTATCTGTAGTATCCTATAGGCTCTGAATGATATTAAGGACCTTCCTGACATTATGAGACCCCTGTCGGCCAACAACAAATCCAATTGCTCTTTATGTATTACATAAGGCAGTGTTTCCTGCATCCGAGTCGCAGACAATTTTAAGATCAGCATTTAGTAGACTTATCAGTCTCATATTTTCACAGCAGTTAAAAGGCGTTCCAGGTTTGGGGAGCAATTATTATATTGCAGTTGTCACTGACTTGGGTAGATTTACACAGTTAAACAGTTTGGAGAACATATCTAAAAGTGGTTTGAATAATTTAAGATAACATTTTTATAGAGGTCTATTAGGAGCCTATCAGGCCCTGGAGTTTTACCTGCCATCATATAAAAATGGCCTTAGTGATTTCCTTGTCTTTCAGATATGTATCAAGCATTTACACAAAATGGTCTGAGATTTTGGGAACAGCTAATTTATCCAAAAGTCATTTTGAGCATCTAGGTTGTGCTGTGCTTGGGAATTATATAATTTTTTTGTAAAAGTCTCAAAATTCTTTGTTTATTTTAACAGGGTCAGTCAATATTTCCCTTTTGCTCTTAATAATAGAACCTATTGTTTTCCTTGTTTCCAATTGTTTGTGCCACGCCAACAATTTCCCATTTCTTTCTTCCCCCTCATAAAATGTTTGATTCAGCCTAATAATATCAGCAGTTGCCCTATCAGCTGATATTTTATCATATTTTGCTTTCAGAAGTAACAACTCTTTTTCTGCAGTAGGATTATCCTTATTATTGAATAGCTGTTTCTGAACGGCTTTTATTTTAGCCTCTAACATCAGTCTCTTTGTATGAAAGTCCCTATATTTAGATGAGGTACAACTTACAATCTGGCCTGTAAAAAAGTTATACCTCATCTAAAAGCTTCCCATTTAGTTCCTGCTGTTGTTTGAGTTGTGTTATCTTTAAAGTAGTTATCTATTTCTTTCTCAATATGCTCAACAAATGTATCATCTAAAAGCCATTTTTGATTTAGTTTCCATCTAGGTGGATTTTTCATGAGAGTCTTATCTGTAAAAAAAAAAGCCTCATGGTCCATGGTCAGATAGAAATATACTATCATAGAAACAGTCCTCTATTTTGGATATCAGTGATAATGAAATTTAAAAAATAATCAAGTTAGGAGAATGTTCTGTAGGCTATGTACTAGAATAGGATGAGTATGCAATATTCTTAGGTTTTAGGTATCTCCAAATATCTATTAAGTTCAGCTCTTCAATGAAAATTTTAATAATGAAACCTTTTGTTATGGGTTGGATCCACACCTGTAGAGATTGAGACTTTTCAGTAGTGATAATTATATTTCAGATATCGCTATTGTTCATTCTAGATAGGACAGAATGTATTCATGGCTTTCTGCAGCTGAAAACCAAATATACATGGATGGGAAATGGGACATCATTTGTCCAACTAAGAATGATGTTTTAGATATTTAAAATGTTTATTTTTAGCAGGAAGAATTAATTTATGGATATCTGGAATTCATATTCAGTCTGGGTTTTACATTTCAAAATGGCTACCTAAACTTTATACGATAATGCTTAGGTAGCCATTTTGAAACTTTTGAGTCCTTAAATCTATGTCAACCTAGTATGAATGAAATTGTAAATATATTCAAATGTACTTACTAGTAATTACATACAAGAAATAATGTAGTTATTGATTGCTTTGATTTCATTTTGGAAAAATAGAAATTATATAGTTTTCATAAGAGAAAGCAGAAATAGGTGCTTTTTATTAAAAGTTAAAACTGCTTCTATAGAGGACATGAGCGCAATAATCTAGCTAATATGATGGGTAACACGCCTGCTTCCATCCTGAACCTTCAAGACCTTAAAACCAAGACAGGAACATCTCATATCTCTATGTGTCCCAAAACTGGAGTCCACCTTTAGCTAATTAGAGCAAAACGGGAAGGCCCACAGAGCTACCTTTAACCTCTGACCTCTGCATTCCTCACATCCATCACCCCAAGAGTCAGATCTCCAGGAGAAGTCAGGACTTGTTCGGAAACACACGACTGATCAAACCTCCGGCTTAATGGACAGCTGGTGTGAAGCCTGTCTGTGTTTACAGTCTTAGAATGGAATGATGGCTAATGGTTGCCAGGTCAGTGCTGGCCTCAAATCGGAGCACATTCTTCAAGAGGCCGGCCAATCTAACAAGAGGTGTCAAGCTGAGTCATCACATGGTCAGAGATTTGCACAAAAAGCTGCCAGGTTGTAGCTGGTTTGTTAGGCTTGCAATAAACATAATTAACAAGCTTAGGCAGGCACGGGGTCTAGACACTCAGCTTTCTCCTTTGAATTACTGAAAGACAGATGAGTTTAGGTCAACATAATGACACCCAGCACTCATACAGTGCATCCAGAAACAGTTAATTACGCTTCATTGTACAAACCTAATACAAAGTGTTTTTCCCCCCTCAAAATTGTACATGAAATGGCAAAGGGAAAAAAGTTGGTTTAAAAGTTTTGGAAATTCTTCAAAAATCAAACAGAACATAAGACTATGCTAGTGTTTTTCACCCATACCCTGCAAATCCTCCTCAAGGCCTCATCTCACCACCATAAAACTCTTAAAAAGAGTAAGGGTTTGACTCCAGATTAACAGTTAGTACACTGGCTTTGAAGGAAAAAAACAACAAATATATGACACGTAACAGCAGCTAAAAATTCAGACGTCACCAGCATAATGGGAAAAAGATAGCTCTGCTGTTTCTATGGCAGCTTAATGGATCTCTGCCATAAAAGTAAGCAAAAAGGAGAACTATAGCCAGGATACAGCATGGAGTTTGTTTGGAGGCACACCAGGAATACTGAAGAGGATGTATTGCTGTTGTCTGCACACAAGTAGATGGCGCTGTGGACGACCACCTCTGTACTCCGCTTTCTTCACACAAATGACGGCATCTCAGCGGACCAACCTGTGACAATCCTGAAGTTCAATGATGATGCATTTCTCATTTCTCTGATCCAGAACACTGAATATGCATACAGTCGAAGTGTACCAGCTTGTCCACCGGTGCAGTCAGAACCAACTGGAGCTTAACCCGCTCAAGACTGTCGAGATGAGGGCGCACGGTGGCGCAGCTGGTAGCGCAGCTCACCTCACAGCTAGAAGGTCCAGGGTTCGATTACCGCCGGGGACGCTGTGGGTGCTGAGGGTGTATTTGTTCCCCGCATCATCGGCACCCACACCCTGGGTGGGGTTGGCGAAAGGGCCTTTCTGTCTGGAGTTTGCATGTTCATCCCGTGTTTCCTTGAGCAGCTAATGTGAGCTACTCCCACAAAAACATGCACCAGTCCTGGGGCTGTATACTGCCTCCTCCTGGCCGGCCGGGGGGCCTGAAGAGTTGGGGAGGATCTTGCTGGAATAACGTGATCCTTTCACGCGCTACGTCCAGCCGGGGAAACCCATCAGGTGAAAAGAAGGGCCTGCTCACTCCCCAAGCATGAAGGAGGCTTGGGTTTCAGTGCGGGGCCCTCCCGGGGCTAGCAGGGGGAGAGCAGAACCCCAGGACTAAGAACTAGGTAGGAGCACTGGGTCATAAATAATGGGGAAAAAAACATGGGATAAAAAAAAAAGACTGTTAAGATGACAGTGGACTTCTGGAGAACTCCCACCACACTGGGTCGCCTCACTATCCTCAACAACACTGTGGATTGCTTCAGGTTTCTCACACACAGACAGCGTTCGGAAGAAGGCCCAGAGACTGTACTTCCTGCGGCAGCTTAAGTAGTAAAACCTTCCACAGGAGCTGCTGCTCATCTTTTACACTGCCATTTTTCAGTCGGTCTTGTGCACATTCATCACAGTGTGGTTTGGGTCATCCACAAAACAGGACATGTCCAAACTACAATGAAGAACCAGGACTTCAGAGACAATGACTGGGACTGACCTTCCCTTTACAGTCTAGGGTAAGGGAAAGGGCATCTATAATCTCTGCAGAACCCACACATCCTGATCACAAACTGTTTAGATGTTTACCTTCAGGTCAGCACTACAGAGTGCTATTTAGTCTGTTTCTTCCCCCGGGGTGCCTCTCCGATAAACACAATGAACACCTTACAGCCAGAGTAGTCAGCTACTCTGCTGTGAACAGTGGCGGAGCTACGGGGTGGCCAGGGGTGGCCGTGGCCACCCCTGGCCAATCCCTGGCCACCCCGACGGCCACCCCGATGGCTCTGAGGAATGATTTGACAAAACGTAGCTGTATCGCGAAGAACATTAGCCTTGTCCCTGCAGAGCTCCCCTACCCTTCCCCTGAATCTTTTTCCTCAGTCAGGTTAGCATACATTTACCTTAACTCTTTACCTATCAGGTGAAATGAAAATAAAAATCTCTGCCTACTTCAGTAAGAGTAGGAATGAGAGTGAAAATGATCAAAAGAGGGACAGTGAGGTCAGGCAGGACAAGAGATCCACAGGTAAAGCACACTGACAGCCTGTTTATCTGTATATCTGGTCTCAGCCCTCTGCAGTCAGATACTTAGCTGTTATATTGATGATGTAGGCTTCCTTTGTGTGCTTTCTGACAGTTTAAACATTTATGTTCCAGACAATGTCCCACAAGAATCCACACAGGGCTCTTCACAAGGTAGGGTGCCAACCAAGAGCATTTAGGCTACTTATTGTAGGCTATTGCCATTTGACATTACAAATAACAATGGTAGGCATGGCATAATGTAAACCTTACATGACTAAATAAATACTACTATTAATATTTATTCTTGTGTTTTTCAACTTGAACATATTACACCAGTTTTAAAATCGCTGCTTTGTTCCCGTGCATTTCAGGATTGATTTTAAGGTTCTTTTAGTTGTTTATAAATGTTTTCATGGTCTTGGCCCAGGGCTGTAGTGCAGGACTGCTGGTTCGATAAATAAGAAGGCCCAAGACTCTTGGGCCTTATTTATCGTACTCAACTATGATTTTAAAAGTAACTTAGTAGATTACATGAATTATTGAATACTTAAGTACATACCATACTATACTAAGTTCATTTATAAAGCACACTTTATGACAGCATGAGAGCTGACCAAGGCGCTGCACATTTCTCTGTACAAGTAGAAGTACAGACTTGAAAAGCTACTCATAAAAGTACCCCAAAAACTACTTCAGTACAGTAATCTGAGTATTTTTAATTACTTCCACCTCTGGTTATGTCAGACTAAAACAATTAATAAAAATATAAAATAGTAGAGTAGCTATCATAATAAAGAACAGTCATTTAGACATTTTCTCTATCTACCATATATGTAAAAAGGGTATATCAACAATAAGGTTATTGCCATTGATAGTAACGAACACAGTGTAGGCTACAGGCAAACCCTCGATTTGTTGTTTCCCTACACCAAGAACAATGTGATGTGCGTATACTGTATGTATGTACAGTATGTATGGATGTATCTACTAATGGCCACCTCTATGTGAGTAGTGGTCTCACCCTGGCCACCCCAATGAAAATTTTCTGGCTCCGCCACTGGCTGTGAAAAGAAACAAGCATGGAAACAAAGAGATGCCGCTTTGGCATCTGTAGACATGACAGAAACAAATAAGATCATTTATATTCACAGTATTCTTTAAATCAATTCAATTAAAAAGTACTTTATTGATTCTAGAGGGAATTGTCGATGAGTTGTTGTAGATGCTGATGGCAGTGGGCAGGAAGGATCTCCTGTAGTGAATCTGAAGAAGCCTCCGCCTGAAGACACTCTGTTGTTGTAAGATAGTCTCATGAAGAAGATGCTTAGAGTTGTCCATAATATTCTTGATTTTATGAAGAATCCTTCTTTGCATCATCATCATCATCTCCAGAGGTTTCAGAGTCCCTGGCTCTGATGCTGTTACCCAGGGGCAGACTGGCGCAATAAGTCAGGCTGGGAATTTAATTCCATGCCAGGCCATCACCATCCAATTAACACAAAATGCCAAGATGGAGTTAGGTTGGTTGCCTACTTATGTAATGTGCAAAATAATAACACAAAGGATACACATGCGCCCACACACAGTCCTTTCTGTTTCTTTCCACAACGGCACAAGGGTGGTGCACTGCAGCTTTGTAGGTTTATTTTATGTAACACTGAACAAGGAAACTTTAAACACAGAAAGAAAATTAAAATATGATAAAATAGTCAGAGTACAAAAAGAAAGGTTACACTCTGCATCTGGTTGCTCTACAGAAAGAAATTATCACTTTACTCTAATACTCTAGACTTGTGAAGTTCATTGCATTCTGATCATCATCATCAGTGAGGTCCACCACATGTGTTTGTGACCCAATCCCCACTTCCTTTTTAAGCAATTTTATGGATCTTTTAGAGATGAGATTTTAACCATGATGAATTGCTCCCTTCAGATGGGGGTCTTTCCTGCCGCCTTTAAAGGGGCGGTAGTGAGGCCCCTGCTGAAGAAGAGCAATTTAGATTTTAATGATTTTAACAATTTTAGACCGGTATCTAACTTACCTTTTTTAAGCAAAATTTTACAAAAAATGGTTTTAATTCAACTTAATGATTTTATTAATGAGCACAATGTCCAGGAGAAATTTCAGTCTGGTTTTAGGGTGAACCACGGCACAGAGACGGCCCTTCTAAAGATTTTAAATGATTTTAGATTAAACTACGATGCTCAGAGGGTGACAGTGTTGGTTCTACTGGATCTAAGCGCTGCCTTTGATACAGTAGACCACACTATTCTATTAACCCGTTTAAAACAGATTGGCCTCTCTGGTGCTGTTCACAAATGGTTCACATCCTATCTCACAGACAGGACTTTTATGGTAAGTTTAGATACCTGCTCCTCTAGGGTCCATAGGATTACATGTGGTGTGCCCCAGGGTTCAATTTTAGGCCCAGTGGTTTTTAACCTGTATATGCTCCCTCTTGGCAGTGTCATCAGAAGATATGGAGTTAACTTTCACTGTTATACTGATGATACACAGTTGTACATCTCCATGTCTCCCGATGACACACGGCCAATGGATGCACTTTTTAACTGCATTTTAGACATTAAATCCTGGATGGCAGAAAACTTTCTCCAGCTCAACCAGGACAAAACTGAAGTTTTAGTCATCGGTCCTGAGGCTCAGAGAGAGAAACTTTTACCAAAACTACAATCACTGTCTCTTAACCCTTCTTTACAAGTGAAGAACCTGGGCGTGATTTTTGACTCTGAGATGACTTTTATTCCTCACATAAAAAATATCACTAAAATAGGTTTTTATCAACTAAAGAACATTGCCAGAGTCCGCCCCATTCTCTCTCGGGCCAATACGGAGACACTGATTCTTTTATCACCAGTAGGATTGATTACTGTAATGTCCTGGTTTCTGGTCTTCTCAAAAAGAGTATATCAGGTTTACAACTACTACAAAATTCAGCAGCACGTGTCCTGACGAAGACCAGGAGGCGGGAGCACATTACACCGGTCTTAAAATCATTGCATTGGCTCCCCGTACATTTCAGGATCGACTTTAAGGTTCTTTTAATGGTTTTTAAGTGTCTTAATGGTCTTGGGCCTTCTTATCTCTCTGAACTGTTTTTACCATATGAACCTTCGCGGTCTCTGCGCTCCTCTGGCAGCCGTCTCCTTGTCACCCCAAAAGTCAGGACACACAAGCATGGCGAGGCGTCTTTGCAGTTTTATGGCCTTCACCTCTGGAACAGGCTGCCAGAGGACCTCAGGACTGCAGAGAACGTTCATGTTTTTAAGAGCAGGCTCAAGACTCACCTTTTTAGCCTAGCTTTTAACTGATTATTATTTATTAATGTCTGTTTAATTGCTCTGCATGTTTTATATGATTATATTTTTATCAGTTTTACTATTTTATCTTAGCACTTTAATTTATCTTAATCCCCATTCCAGTGTTTCCTCTGTGGGAGCCCTCTGCCCTGGGAGCGGTGGTCGGCTGTGGCTGCCTGGGTTCCTCTCCAGGTGGAGCTTGGGTGGAGGTGGGGGTCTTGGCCTTGCCTCCACTGGGTGCCCTGTGTCGGTGCCTCGGCTGCTGCTGTTAATCTACCGCTGCCGGGGCAGATGGCTCCTCTGACGGCGTTTCCTTGCATGGTTCATCTATACTCGGCCCAATGTCCTTTTTTAAATTTTCTTTTAACTGTGTGTGTGCATGGGAGATGGGTTGGGGGTTATAACTGTGACCATGCTTTTAAATCTGTGGGGGAGGGAAGGGAAGGTGGTTTTATGTGGGGTCATTTTAATCTGTAAAGCACTTTGTGATGCAACTTCTTGTATGAAAAGCGCTTTATAAATATAGTTTGATTTGATTTGATCATGAGTGAAACACAAATTATTTTAAAACCAGTCCCTGTATGTTTGGTTTTTTACTTAAAATGTACCTGAAGGTTCCTGCTCTGATTCCTCACTACTGCTGTCCACCAATGCCTTGGCCGCAGGAGCTCTTGCAGCACTTATGCTGCTGACAGTGCTGACACGGCTCCCTTCGCCATATTTGTAAGGAAAAATCAAAAAGACACCCATAATATTCCAGCTTTTCAGATACAGCAGTTGACTTTTTTTAATGCATTGGCTATGTTCCTATAACAAATGTTTTTAATCTCAATGGGGTTTTACCTGGTTAAATAAAGGCTAAAATAAAAAATATAATGCAAGGATTTCAATATTCATATAATGTATATTAAGATTTGCAATATCCTTTGTTACAATTTAAAACTTTTTTAAAGTTAAGTTAGTTTTATCCTATCAGCTAGCCTCCTCATTAAGCTAGTTGTGCTGGATGGTTGTAAGTCTTTTGTCACCAATAGTGTTTAATGTCTCACCTTACCTTACAAAACTTTGCTGCAACTGTGACCAGTGGTTTTTTTTATGTCCCTCCTTCTCTGCTCCACCTTTCCTTTTGGCCTCTCGATCTCCCTCAATTTTTCCTCTAGAACTAAGGGAGCAGTGCTTTTACAGACAATCTCACAAAAAGAGAGTAGTGGGTGTGTTTGTGCCCAACCTTGCATTCGCCGAGTGGGCCAGTTTGGCTGCCTGGCCACCAAAAGTTGTCCCATTTTTTACATTTACAATCATCTCCTTTGTTTTGTTCACAATCAATATTAGATGAGTCTTTCCAAACCATGTCACAAAGCGGTCCACCAGTTGTCTGTATTCAGCTACTTGTCCATCTCTGATACACCAGATGACTCCAGAGTCATCTGAGTATTTTTGCAGATCACAGGTCTCTGACATGTACTTAAAGTCTGAGGTGTACAGAGTGAAAAGGAATGGTGAGAGTACAGTTCCCTGTGGTGCTCCTGAACACCTGGTTTGACACACAATCCTTCAGTCTCACAAGCTGTGGTCTGCTTGTCTGATAGTCATTAATCAAGGCGATTAATGACTACCACCTGTGTCTTCAAGAGTTTCTGACAAAGCAAATCATGATTGTGATGTGTTAAATGCATTGTAGAAATCAGAGAGCATGATCCTCACAGTGCTGCCTGCATTGTCCAGATGACAGTTGATTAGTTGAAGCAGGTGTACAGTCGTGGCCAAAAGTTTTGAGAATTACATAAATATTGGAAAAGTTGCTGCTTAAGTTTTTATAATAGAAATTTGCATATACTCCAGAATGGTATGAACAGTGATCAGATGAATTGCGAGGGTGATGCGTGAAATCATTGTTCTTCCATTGTTAACCATGGTGACCTGCAAAGAAACGCGTGCAGCCATCATTGCGTTGCATAAAAATGGCTTCACAGGCAAGAATATTGTTGCTACTAAAATTGAACCTAAATCAACAATTTATAGGATTATCAAGAACTTCAAGGAAAGAGGTACAGTTCTTGTTAAGAAGGCTTCAGGGCATCCAAGAAAGTCCAGCAAGCGCCAAGATCATCTCCTAAAGAGGATTCAGCTGCGGGATCTGACAGCCACCAGTGCAGAGCTTGCTCAGGAATGGCAGCAGGCAGGTGTGAGCGCATCTGCACGCACAGTGAGGCAAAGACTTTTGGAAGATGGCCTGGTGTCAAGAAGGGCAGCAAAGCAGCCACTTCTCTCCAAAAAAACATCAGGGACAGATTGATCTTCCGCAGAAAGTCTGGTGAATGGACTGCTGAGGACTGGGGCAAAGTCATATTCTCCCATGAAGCCTCTTTCAGATTGTTTGGGGCATCTGGAAAAAGGCTTGTCCGGAAAAGAAAAGGTGAGCGCTACCATCAGTCCTGTGTCATGCCAACAGTAAAGCATCCTGAGACCATTCATGTGTGGGGTTGCTTCTAATCCAAGGGAGTGGGCTCACATACAAATTTGCCCAAAAACACAGCCATGAATAAAGAATGATACCAAAACACGCTCCAACAGCAACTTCTTCCAACAATAGTTTGGTGAAGAACAATGCATTTTCCAGCACGATGGAGCACCGTGCCATAAGGGAAAAGAGATAACTAAGTGGCTCGGGGACCAAAACGTTGAAATTTTGGGTCCATGGCCTGGAAACTCCCCAGATCTTAATCCCATTGAGAACTTGTGGTCAGTCCTCAAGAGGCGGGTGGACAAACAAAAACCCACTATTTCTGACAAACTCCAAGAAGTGATTATGAAAGAATGGGTTGCTATCAGTCAGGATTTGGCCCAGAAGTTGATTGAGAGCATGCCCAGTCGAATTGCAGAGGTCCTGAAAAAGAAGGGCGAACACTGCAAATACTGACTCTATGCATAAATGTAATGTAATTGTCAATAAAAGCCTTTGAAACGTATAAAGTGCTTGTAATTATATTTCAGTACATCACAGAAACAAAGATCTAAAATAAGTTTTGCAGCAAACTTTATGAAAACTAATATTGAATCATTCTCAAAACTTTTGGCGACGACTGTATGATGGTGTCTTCAACTCCACAACAATAAGCAAACTGCAGGGGGCTTGATATGTTCTAGTTTGCTTACTCAGTTGGACCAAAAGGAGTCGCTCCAGGACCTTCATGATGTGGGATGTCAGGGCAACAGATCTATAGTCATTGATGACTGATGGGTGAGTTTTATTTGTTACTGGAACACTGCCGGATGTCTTCCACGTGAATGGAATCTTCTCTTGGATCAGGCTAATGTTGAAGAGGTGCTGCAGAATCCCACAGAGCTGCTCTGCACAGGCCTTCAGACAGACAGATAATCACACATTAATTTATATATTTTAAATTTTGGGTCACTTTCTTTCTTCTCTACTTTGTGCTCAGGCACTAAATCAGACCTGTTGCATCATCTTGCTGCAGCAAGAGTTCTGATGAATATTAAAAAGAGAGATCACATTTCTCCTGTTGTAGCTTCCCTTCATTGGCTCCCTGTTAAATCCAGAATAGAATTTAAAAACTTGATTCTTACATAACATATAAAGCCCTTCATAATCAGCTCCATCATGCATCAGAGATCTAATTGTTCCATATGTTCCTAACAGAGCACTTCGCTCTCAGACTGCAGGTTTACTTGTAGTTCCTAGGAATTCTAAAAGTAGAATGGGAGGCAGATCTTTTAGTTATCAGGCTCCTCTCCTGTGGAACCAGCTCCCAGCTTTAGTCCGTGAGGCAGACACTCTGTTTACTTTTAAGGCCAGGCTTAAAACTTTCCTTTTTGATAAAGCTTATAGTTAAAACAGATTGAATTTAGACAGTTGTTGGCTGAGTTGGGGAGGGGGAGTAGCTGACAGCCTAAGCCTGTGGGGGGGTGCAGTCCAGACAGACTGTTCTCCCTGGCTCTGCCTCTGTCATGTCTCATTCCAATGGGCTAGGTCATCCTGAGCTATCTCTGTAGACATGCTGCTATAGGCTTAGACTGCTGGAGGACAGACTGACCACTTTTCTTCACTCTGCTACTTTTCTCTTCTAATACTCTCCAGTTGCATTATTTGCTGTTATTTCGACTTGGTTTTGCTCAGTGTTTTTCTCTCCATAGAAGCTACACCCAGTCTGGTATCCTGCTTGGCTGCAAAAAAACACGAAGTGGTTCAGCTGGAACGGCGGGGATCGCTGAGCGTCTGGGAAGTGAGATGTGAGGTTAGTTGAGATCTCTGACAGATGGGGAAAAAACCGACTCTTTAAGGCGGAAGTACTCACTGGTCCGGTGGCTTCTAATTCTGGGGCAATACCATGAGATCAGCTGAGCGGCGAAAGCGGCTGCAGGGATCCGATGGACCGAATCAGGAGGGGGGCGTGGCAGAGAGCGGGCAGGCAGGTGAAATGCTGCGCAGCGGGCTGGCTTGCAGCCGAAGGAAGCAGTCAGCTTGTCAGAGTTACTTTATCTCCTACTTGAAGGCTTCACTTGGCGAATGGCGGGATCAGGAAACTCTTCAGAGGAACCTGGAGACACAGGGAGTACTGAAGATACACAGGAGAACTCTAGGAAAAGATCAAGAGAAAAACCTCAAGAATCAGAGGCTTGGAGGTACCGGTATGGTGACCATCAGGCGTTGAATGGTTGTCAGCCAGCTCCTTAAGACGCCCAGGAACACAAAGGCCAGATTGGCACCAGGTGAGTGCAATAAGCCCGTGCAGCTGATCTCCACCATAGATCCTCTCTGACCAGATGACTCACTACAACCAAAAAACAGATGCACAAACACAGAACCTCACATTATCTTGATAAAAGACACCTGTCTACACCTTTAAACAGTCAGACTCCAACCTCCACCATGGCTAAGATCAGAGAGCTGTCATTGCAGCCATCCTGCTTGGCTGCAATGCCCTGTTGGACGGGGGGCATCGACTGGGATGATGCTTCCAGTAACTGAACATTCACCGTGTCATGTTATCAACTTTTTACTTTCTGTAACATGGAAAGTACTCTTACATCAGATCTTGTGTTCCTACTGTATCTCTGCTCTGTCTTCTCGAACCCCCAGACGGTCGTGGCAGATGGCCGCTCCTACTGAGCCTGGTTCTGTTGGAGGTTTCTTCCTGTTAAAGGGGAGTTTTTCCTCTCCACCATCACTACATGCTTGCTCAGTATGAGGGATTGCTGAAGGATTGCTGTGGTTGGAAAGTCTGCATCAACGGGGCCCAACCTCACGCCAATGACTGACGCAATCTGCTGGGATTCCTTAAATAGGAAACTTTTTAACTGATGGGAATGTTTGTATAAATGAATTGAAATGACTTCTTGTTAAGTGCCTTGAGATGACATCTGTTGTGAATTGGTGCTATATAAATAAACTGAAGTTGAATTGAATTAAGGACACCAGGGGCAAGCGTACATCTGCACAAAACTGGGATGAGCCAATTTACAATAAGCAAGCTGCTTGGTGAGAAGAGATCAACTCTTGGCGCAATTATTAGAAAATATAATAAATGCAATTAGTAACACATTACGTCGTCATAGATTAAAATCCTGCAGGTCCCTCTGCTTAAACCAGCACATGTCCAGG
The DNA here is from genome assembly GCA_963556495.2 of Valencia hispanica. Lineage (NCBI taxonomy): Eukaryota > Metazoa > Chordata > Actinopteri > Cyprinodontiformes > Valenciidae > Valencia > Valencia hispanica. The sequence continues at coordinate 48,344,241 of OY747708.1, forward strand.
CCCGTCTAATGTTTGTCGGAGACCATCTGGATGATCCAGAGGAGGATTGGGACAATTTCATGTGGTCGGATGAGACCAAAATAGAACCCTTTACTATAAACGCCACTCACTGTGTTTAGAACGGGAAGAATGCTAACTTGCATCCCAAGAGCACAATACCCACTGTGAAGCATGGGTGTGGAAACATTATGCTTTGGGGCTGCTTTTCTGCCAAGGTGACAAGACGACTGATCCGTATTAAGGAAAGGATGAATGGGGCCATGTATCGTGATATTTTTGTCAAAAACCTCCTTCCATCAGTGAGAGCACCAAAGATAGAACATGGCTGGATCTTCCAGCATGACAATGATCCCAAACACATCGCCTGGGCAACAAAGGAGTGGCAATGTAAACAACATTTCAAGGTTCTGGAGTGGCCTAGCCAGTCTCCAGACCTCAATCCAATAGAGAATCTGTGGAGGGAGTTGAAAGTCTCTGTTGCCCAGCAAACAGCCCCAAAACATCCCAGCTCTAGAGAAGATCTGCATGGAACAATGGGCCACAATACCAGCTACAGTGTGTGCAAACCTGGTGAAGACCTACAGGAAACGTTTGACCTCTGTCATTGCCAACCAAGGTTACTTTACAAAGGAATGAAGTGAACTTTTGTTTGTGGCCAAATTCTTATTTTCTACACCATTATACAAATAATTATAAAAAAATGTATCCAATGGGATTTCCTGGATTTTTTTTACATTCTGTCTCTTACAGTTGAAGTCTACCTATCATGAAAATTACAGACCTCTTTCATCTTTTTAAGTGGGACAACTTGCACAATTGGTGGTTGCCAGATACTTTTTTGCCCCACTGTATGTATGATTGAATTGAAATGATTTGTAAAGTGCCTCCAGATGACATGCGTTTTGAATATGCGCTATATATATAAACTGAATTGTATCATAGAATTGTATCATGGAGTTCAGAGTCTTCGCTAGATGCCTCCAGACTGGGGTACCCAAGTCCAGTCCTTGAGAGCAACTTTTTTGGAACTTTTAGATGCATGCCTTCTTCAACACACCAGAATTTCCTCTTCAGCGTAGCATTCAGCTCTGCAGACGCCTGCTAATGAGCCATTGATTTGTTTCAGGTATGTTGGAGCAGGGATGCATCTAAAAGCTCTGGACAATAGCTGTAGAGGACTGTATGTGGGCAATCCTGCTCTGGAGGCCTTTCCTGCAGGTCATGCTTCCATGGGACCCGGAAGTGGGGAGGAATTGTCTGGACAAACCAAACTGTGGTGGAAACTCTTCCTCATCTTTATCAACCTCTACCTAAGAACTTGCAATATCATACCCAGAGTACTTGCTAGATAGCTCAAGAGTCATCAAATACGGATTAAAAAGTAACATCCTCTAACTCCACTACCTTCACCTCCTCATCATCCTCAGAAATACTCTCATCCTCAGAGAAGAACAGCTTACATAATCATGGAGATCATTACCCTCATTTAGATCCCAGATCACATACGAGGTGGGTCAGCTGGAAGGACCTTGATATGAGATGTGATGGGGGAAAAAAAGGATCCCATAATATATGGTACATCTCAGCACTTTAAAGCAGACCTTTAAAATAACTCTATATCAGTTAAAGAAGTGCATTATTTAGGTTTCTGAATGTTTTTTGTGCCTTTTTCAGGTCTGAGTGGATTTCATCTATAAGAACATTGCTCTATAAGATGTGGCTATTTGTTCATAAGTTGAAATCTGAACTTTTGTGTGTTACAACAATTTGGAATGTAAAGTAAATCTTTGTTCAGTTTAACTGCAAGAAACACAACACCTTTCAGCATAAAACCAAAGAACAGCTACTAATTCTTTTCCCGTTCCAATAGACAACATCTCTTGTGTTTTATAAAACTAGATGACCATTCAGGCGGTATGAACCTTCAACACTGATAACAACTGGCAGCTTTACTTTTGGCTCCATGAATCATTGCAAAAAACAGATCACATTTGGATACTTTGGTGAAGCAAATCAAAAACTGTTAGAACAATTAAAACAATAAGTTCATCAGATATAGATTATACAGAGGAGGACTTTTTGAATGCTGATAAAACACCATTAAGCGCAGGCTGGTGCATCGGTGTGGACAACACTGCTATCGATTTATAGCTTTAATAAGATCAACTTTATAAAACCACAAAAGTAACTCAGAACAGAGGCCCCATTTCATTACTGTAAGTTAAAAGTCAAGACATGAAAGTCCTGAGAATAGTCCTAGTCTTGGACCTTAAAATTTGAAGTTTTATATAAGTCACGCGAATGAATATGACATTTAATCGGAGTAATATGGAAAATTCATAGAATTTCTAAAAAATAAAATTCAAAGGTGTGTTTGTTTTTCCAAACAACCAGCTAGAGAAACAGATCCTGTGAATAATCATAAAATTATTTCCAATGTTGGTTTTTTAAAGTAAATATGAACAGAGGAGGAAAACATGGGTTGATGTTTTGGGTTCTGTGGTTTTCACTGTGTTTTGTTGACGTCTCTAAAACTAAACCCTGTGTGCCCTTCAGCTACCTGTAGCTGCATGCTTCAGATCCAAACTAAAAACATATGTAAATACATGTTTTAAAAAAAATGTAGTTATAGTTTTACATAGGAATGGCAGCACACATCGCTGCTTTATTAATCAAATAACTTTATTCTATGGGATGATTTGTTATTATATTGCAGGAAATAGCTGCATTTAAGTTTTACTGTTATGGTTTCAAAAATACAAAATAATTTTGATTTTTGAAGTTTAACTTTTTAATAACTTTAATAATGTGTACAAGCGAGACAACTATCCTAAGGGAGGCATTGATCCATGTTTTAAGCTAAAATACCACAAGCCAGCTAGCAACAAAAGAATTCAGATCAAAGCTTTTTTCAGATTAAGCTTTTAGTAAGTACCTGATTTTGAAACGACTACTTTTGTTTGATCCTTGAACGCTTTTCTGATATGTGACTAGCATCAGTGCTGTTCCAGTATAAAGCCAAGCCAAGGTGGTGAATGTTTACAACAGATGCTGGCTGATCCAGTAGTTCTCCCAGACTATATCCTATAATGTGTTTGGCGCCATCTAGTGGTCAGAGCGCACTTACATCAGCGGTTTTATGAACTCGCACATGGGAAACGAACCTGAATTACTTAATAAACTCATGAACTAAAAATTGTCATAGGTGACATAATTAAAGGCTTTAAAACAACAGTCATGATATTAAAATCTTTTCAACTCTCCATTTTTTTCTAAATCACAACCAAAGCCAAACTGACACCTCCATTAGTAAATCCTAAAATTAAAAAGAAAGACCTACATCAACTCACAAATAGCCTGCCGTAGAAATGAACCTTTACGAAACTCAACGTGGAAATAAATAAGTATCCTGAAAAAAGCAGCTTTTTCTAAAATTCCACAAACAAGGGGCTCCAACACAAAACGAAGTGTTTAACTGGTTTAGAAAACAATAGAACATGTGGAGTCCAGACTGCACAGCACTTTTAGTTATTTGTTGATGCAATGTACAGATGTTGCTTGTTGCATACTGTTTGGATCAAATTTGACCTTTTTTCGACATTGACAGCGCCGTGAATGTCATTCTTTCAGTGTGAAATTTGAAAAAAAGGAAAAAAAAAAACTTTAAAGAAAATGTCTCTGTTTGCAGAGCTGCTGTAAACCTTTGCACACTGTGAAAGCTACAGGTCAGATTTGACCTCCATCTCTGAAACTGGATGTCAGATCCCACAGTTTGCATCAAACCAAGTAATATGGTGGTTTGTAGGAAAACTATGAGTTCTCCCACCACATTTGCCAAGGTTCCCCCAGAGACAGGCACTTGCTAGTCTTTGAAGGGTCACGGAGGAATCTTGAAAGAGTTGAAGAGTGAAATGGCATGAGAGTAGGTTTTGATACGGATCTGCACCTCCAGTGTATAATCTTATGAACCCCCCCCCAAACCACTCTTAAGATTATGAAGGTGTCTGAGCTGGCATTTCAGGTGTTATGAAAACTCCAATTACAGGCCTTTCAAAGAAGATGACCTGGATGGAGATTAATATGAACACTTATGTTGAAAAATAATTCCCTCAGTCAATTTTCATTTCTACATCAAGTTGTAAGTGGGGCAAGAGTCGAAACATGGATGTATCCAGAGTACACGACTTCCAGCTCCCCATGTATCTGACATTCAACATTCCTGTTCTTCCTGTTGTTTTAATGCAGGATCTCAATACAGACAGATAGCAAAGAGAATAATGCAAAAAGAGTATAAAGAGCAATTTAAAAAAAACCTTACTAAACAAGTTCACAGCCAAATCTGAAGGCAGAACCTAAAAATGTAGGCAATAAAAAGACAGATAATACTTCTCCAAAGTAAAGCACGGTGCTTCGAAACAGGGAGCCAGAGCTCATTTTCCCCCTCTGAGGCCTGTAACATGTATTCGCTTCTTCCAGTAAAAACGCATCTGAGCCCTCGAGACAGGTGTTGGAACAATGTGTACAATGCTTTCAACGCTTCATGGGGCTACACTGGCACATCTCTAGGTAGCAACATCGAACAGGAACCAGGATACATAGTGAGCAGCAGAGACTGAATGAAGAAGAAGGGACCGTATCCTGAGGAGAGACGACCAGGGGAACAAGACACAGGTGGACAGAGACAGGCTGATCACAACTAAGCACACAGAGACCCGGAAGTAGAAAACCAGAACAAACACAAAAGAGAACACAACTGAAGATGAGAGGGAGTGAAATACAAAGACAATAGGACAAGGACAGTCAGTGACAGAGGACAGGAAGTAAAGAGAGAATAGAGCAGAAAGAACCAGACTAACCAAAAATAAACCAGGACCTGGACTATAAACGAGAAACCCAGTAACTAAAGAGTGAAGACTCCAAACAGAACCGGAATGCATGAGCAACTAAGTACAAAATGGAATAGACACAAAGTCCTCCACATCATGACACTTCCTCCACCCATCCATACAGAAAATGACCACTGAAGTCGGGAACTGTCTGTGACCTACATGCTACTAACACCAGCAGGTGTATGAAACGTTTAGTGGTTATAAATAGTTGTGTATTAACTCATGGAGCCAATTCAGAAATTAATTGGAATGATTAAAATAAAAAAATCTTGCAAGTCACCAAAGTTATGTTTGCCTGTCTACAGTAAACTAGGGCTTGATATTGTGTGTTTTTAAAGATTCGGCTTCCAAAAACAGGCGGTTTAAAACCCTGAAAGGTTCCTCCTTCCTTCTCTCAGAAATCCAGTTAATGATGTCTACTTGGCTGAAAGATGAGCCTAAGATTCCAGCACACAGGGACAGTCTTCTAAAAGGAAGATTATGAAGAGAAATGTAGCATAGTTTATCCCAGGCTCAGATCTCAGCTGCACAGTCTGCTCCTCTACTCAGAAAGCTGTGCTGAAAATTCATTGCACATTATCAGCTGTGAAAAGAGGAGGAGGAAAAAGAGAATCGTGCTGCTTTATGTGGAACACTCTGGACAAACAGGATAGACTGCAGCCATTCTAGCCCCTGCAAACAAGAGAGACGTGCATCATTTTATTAAAAGGCCTGTTTGGAATGCAGATTGCTTAGAAGAATAAATTAGCCGAGTTGTTTCCACACACTCTGATGCAGCTTTGTTAAGCTAAATTATGGATCATTCCCTCAACAGTAAAACTGTCCTACATGGTATATGAATTCCTCAACAGATGAGGATTCCATGAGGACAAATTATGGTGTACAGAGTTTCATGTCACACATAGCTAAACAAAAAGCTGATTTAAGCAGCTCAGAGCAGAGGTCACTGTGGGATGCAGACATTAGTAGGACAAGTCTGCCCTCTACAGGCTGCTGTCTGTGACCATCAGCAGAGTGGATCTCCACAGCGCATGGAGAAAACTGTGCAGATCATTGTGTGACCAATGCATGTAATTCTGAACAACAGCGAAAAAAATTCTGAACACTTGCTGGAACAAAAGTTACACACAAAAACAAAAGCCATAGAGACAACTCTTTTTATTTATTTTACTTGTTAGCTCCGTGGACGGCGGGTAAAACTTTTGATCACTTTGATTTGAGAAGATAATGCCAAACACGTACTGTACTCCTTGTTCCTCCCACAGTCCAAGAGCATGACTGTTGGGGTCACTGACCTCTCTCGTTCCTTAGGTATGAGTGTGCTACCCTAAGGGCGTATCCTGGAAGGATAAGGGGATATAGACGAGGGATGGATGTCTTACGAGAACCTTCCTGATTTCCTGCAGGAAAGAAACAGAAAGTTTCCTGGAAGAACCACCTGCGTTTCACAATGAATCAATAACCGAGTACCGTAACATGTAGCGACACTCAAGGTGAGATGAATGAGAATGACACACAGTGAGTTGACCTTATTTTATGTCACGTGGGTTAATGATTTGCAGAACAGAATGGGGATCCGTGTCACCGTGGGAGTGCAGCTGCAACGGGGAGATTTGATTACATAACTAAGGGTTTCACCACGTGGCTGGAGCCGGCCAGTGACGAATGCAAGCATGTGGAAATCAGCAAAGTCATTGTGAGGCAGGGTCCATTTCTAACTGCTTGGTAATTAGGCTTCACAGCATCAGCAAAGACTTCAATTTCCTTCTGGAAACTCTCAGTGTTTGCTTCATCCTCACCAAAGGAATCAAAGGGAAATCTTAGTTGAGTTGGAATAGAAAGCTCCTAGTTTCCTATAGATAAAGACAGCCACATTACAAGGAAGTAAAGTAATTTGAGTCAGTTTCACTGTGGTTTGTACTCGTCTGGTAGATGGTTTCAGATATTACTTCCTGACTGGTGGTTGCTTTAGTCAAAAAGGATTGGTTTTTGCAGCACTTTCAGGGTGCCTGGGGCATAAAAACCTCATTTAGATCCAAAAATTATTATAATATACAGCAGATTTCCATTAAATACTGTAAATGATTTTACCCTAGCATCCACCAAAAAACTGTAATCTAATACAGCAGTTCCCAAATGTTTCAGGTTCTGACCCACAAAACAAGAGTGAAAGAGACCTGTGAATGTGCTGGTTGAATATAGCAGCATTTTTACTCACTTAGTTATTAATACATTAACAATACAAACAGCATCAACAGCCACTATGTTGCTTTTATATATCTGGAAAAAAAGAAGCATTGAACTTCTAAAGAGGATAAAGGGGGGGAGGGATGACAATAATAATAATAATGATAATAAACACCAGAACCAAAAAAAAAACTTTAAAAGACAATTTTATAAAAGGAAAACAACAGAGCATCAAGCATCTTCCAGACTAAAATATTTACAGATGATATATATTAAGGGAAAAAAGTCTTTCAAAGAGAAAAAAAACCCCATCATCAACTCATCCGGCTAAATTCTTTTGGCATTTCATCTAAAGCCCAAAATAAATAAGTATAACAAAAAATTTTAAGCCCAAAAACAAACCACTTATCTCCTTAAACTATTGCACATCAGTTTATTTTTATTTGTGATATTTTCATGAATCAGCAATCATATAGTCATAAAATCATTTAGATAATATGTATTTGGATTTAATTTGGTTATATTTCCTGAAAATCTTTGCTTTACACCATATTTACATTTACAGCGGACCCCCCGGTATTCACGGGGGGTTAGCGACCACAGTTGTCTGTGAATAGCTAAAATCCACAAATACTTGAGACCCCCTCTAAAACACTTAGAACTGGGGCTATTTTCATAGTTCAAACAGCATACATACCTTAATATGTATTAATACACACAGTGGAAACCATCTTAGCACTACCACAGAGGCTAATATCTACAGTCTTTCCTATCACCAGCCAATAGCGTGTCATGTAGAATCAGATACATCAGCTTCCCAAGCACGATTTTCTCTTAAATATTTTAGATATGCTCTATGAAAAAATCCATGAATAGGCGGGTTTTCAGCAAATAATTTGGCGTCACATTCCAAAAAATAAAATAAAAATCAGAGAACAGGTGAAACCATGGATTCTTATGAAATATAACAGATTATGACCGCTGATCAAATTGGAGGAACACAAAGAAATGTGTTATTAAAGAAGTAAAACCACATTTCCTTATAGTAGACTATAAAAAGAATGCAAACTAAAAAAAAACCCACTTGAAATCATTGGATGTCAAAGTGAGTGTGCATAAAACATTCTCATGCATAGTTGGTATGAAATGTTCTGCTGTGGATGTCGACATTTCTGGTATGAAATTGTGACATCGAAATGACCAAGCACAGAGACAACCACAGGATTAAAAAAAAAATCCATTAAAGACACAAAACCAACAAGCACACATTTTGAAAATGTGTCTCCAGAACCAATGCAAATACAGGTACTCATAAAAAACAACCAGGGAGGGACACAAATCAACAGAAAAAGAGACACAAGACACCCACACAGATGACTACTAAGTCATGCAAAACAACAGAAGTAAAAAATAAATAAAATTAAAACTGTGATATTTGATCATAATAAACCCCACAAACTGTGTTGTCCTCCTCAACCAGATATGAGACACAGTCATGACAAAGAGACATTTCTCGGACAACCAAATTAGAAACAACGTTGAGTAAACCACAGATGACACAAAGAAGTGCAAAACCAAGGAAGTTTGGTCATTTCTTCACTCTGCTACTTCCTTTTCTCCTACTACTCTCCAGTTGTATTACAGTACATTCTGTTATTTCGACTGTTAACTCTGTTTTCTCTCAGTGTTTTTCTCTCCATAGAAGATATACCTGGTCTGGTATCCTGCTTGGCTGCAATGCCCTGTTGGACGGGGGGCATCGACTGGGATGATCCTCCCAGTAACTGAACATCCACTGTGTCCTGCTATCAACTTTTTACTTTCTGTAACATAGAAAGTTCTCTTATATCAGATCTTCTGTTCGTTCTGTGTTTCTGCTCTGTCTTCTCAAACCCCCAGACGGTCGTGACAGATGGCCGCTCCTACTGAGCCTGGTTCTGTTGGAGGTTTCTTCCTGTTAAAGGGGAGTTTTTCCTCTCCACCGTCGCTACATGCTTGCTCAGTATGAGGGATTGCTGAAGGATTGCTGTGGTTGGAAAGTCTGCCCAACCTCATGCCAATGACTGACACAATCTGCTGGGATTCCTTAAATAGGAAACTTTTGAACTGATTGGAATGTTTGTATAAATGTATTGAAATGACTTCTTGTTAAGTGCCTTGAGATGACATCTGTTGTGAATTGGCGCTATATAAATAAACTGAATTGAATTGAATTGAATTTCCTCCCAGTCTCTGTAGGCTGCTGGTGGTTTGGTCAGAACATTTTGCTGCAAGAACAGATTCAGGAATTTTGGGGTATTCCTTTAGCAGCTTTGCATATCTAGAGATTGAAATGTTTTTCCGTTCTCCTTTCCGGAATACCTTCTGGAACACCCAGTGGGTCGTGTGCAGATGGCCGCTCGAACTGAGCAGGTTCTGGTTCTGCTGGAGGTATTTTCCTGTTAAAGGGGACTTTTTCCTCTCCACTGTCGCTACATGCTTGGTCAGTATGAGGGATTGCTGTGAAGTCAACGACACAATGCAGGCGACTGTCTGCTGCCGCTACATGTTGGTCCAGGAGGAGTGAATGCTGCAGATCAATGACTTGATGCAATCTGCTGGAAATTAGGTTTTGTAAAGTGTCATGAATTGGAGCTATATAAATCAACTGTATGGAATTGAAGTAAGAACCTGCTTGAAGGTGACTCTGTCCCAGTCTCAAGTCTTTTCCAGCCTCCAACAGGTTTTCTTCCAGGATTGCTCCATCAACTCTGACTAGCTATCCTGTCTGACCCAACATTTACAATGACCCTATCCTTGTTTAAAATGTTTTTGCATAAACCACATCTATGTTTACGCAGAAAAAAGCAGTTTTAGAATTAGACTGCCCTCTGCGCGTAAATGTGTTTGTCAACAGCACAGAGAAGTCCACAGACAGACAATAAAGATAACCAATCATAATTAATATGAAATACTTTCATGATTGAATTTAGGCTACATGTGAAGGTATATGAACACTTCTTCTGAAATTCAGTGGAGCAACAGCTTTAAATTATATATTTTTACCAAATGGAGGTTGAATTTCTACTTTTATGGAAATCCTTGTTAAGAATAAATTGTGATATCGACAGTATTTTTCTTTTGGAAAGAATCGTATGCTTTCCAAAAAGCTTGTTGGGGTATCGATAAGAATCTTTTAGTTTGTTTTAGTGTTGAGTTCAGCATTTTTGTATGGCGACAAACCTAGTATGAACACCTTTGCTACTTCCTAAGCCAAAACCCCTTGCAGCTGAGATATAGATGATGTACTGGTTTGCTACATTTTCATTCCATTGCACGTTAAAACATGTACATAAACAAGGTGTTGAGCAGGCTGCTAGCCACGCTTCAAACAGAACTGGAACCCATCAGCGCAGCTTCACACGTGGACAAGCTTCTGTCTTTGTCTATTTGCACAACAAAAGCCAGTGAATCAATTAGCTCCTATCACTGATAGATTGTCCTCGGGTATCTGCCAAAAATAAAACTCATCAAAGAGCCAGTTGTCATGGCAGCCCGTGCAGGTGATGGAGCTTTCGAATGTGAACAGCTGAGCCCGACAAAGGCTTCACACCAGCCTGGAAGCCATTGATCGGGAGAGACTGAATAGTCCCACAGAGACACAGAGGAAATGATGCTATTCTTTCTCCCGGGCTCTCTGATGAAGGGGATGTGAAAAGACTTCAATGGCACGACTCGGATCCATTTTAACCGTGCACAATCAGCATCCTCCCACCTGATGTTTTGATTAATCGTTCTTTGCTGCCGGTTAGGGGCTCAAGGCTTACTAGTGTGAGAGATAGATCGCTCAAGAGAGTTGTGATCAAATTGTGATGTTTGCTAACAAAAACGGTGTAAATGGCTGTCAACTTTATTGTCATCTTTGAAATTCTTCTTCTTCAGCTCCATCATGGTTCTTTTTCTCTTTAAAGAGATAAATGGTGTCATTAATTCAATTCAGTTTATTTCAATTCAGTTTATTTACAGTGTATTTATTTACACTGTATATAGCGCCGATTCACAACAGATGTCATCTCAAGGCACTTAACAAGAAGTCTTTATAGACTTAGATTTGATATACACTGTAAATATGTGTCAGTACATTCTAGGTATGAAGTAAATGGACTCATGCTTCTCCACAGCAGATTAAAACCATTCTGATTCTGCATTGAATCATCATCATCATCATCATCATTACATTCAATTGTATCATATGTTCAGATGGAAAATCTTGTTCTGCTTTACAGATGGGTGTATATACGGTTCGGTATGTTTTCGGTACACTTCTGGTCTTCCCAAAAAGAGTAGATCAGGTTTACAGCTTCTACAAAATTCAGCAGCACGTGTCCTGATGAAGACCTGGAGGCGGGAGCACATTACACCGGTTTTAAACTCACTGCATTGGCTCCCCGTATAGTTTAGGATCGATTTTAAGGTTCTTTAAATGGTTTTTAAGTGTCTTAATGGTCTTGGGCCTTCTTATCTATCAGACAGGGCCGCTGCTGTCCAAACGCAAAGAACGCAGATCGCGTAGGGCCCCAAGTACCTGGCGGGGGCCTCCAAAAAGGGTTTCTAAAGAAATGTCATGAAAGTTATTACATTAGCCTATTGCATATAATAGCCTACATAAATTAGTTATAACAGGCACACCGTTGTTTTTTCTTAATTGTGCAACCTATCACTCACAATTCGGGCAAATTAAATGTTTTTATCTAATTTATATAAATAGCCCCCCCTCCTCCCCGCCTCCATGACCCTAATGGTACAGCCCTCAAAAAACGTTTCGCATCCAAAGGTTTTCCAGGCTACTCTGTTGTTGAATGGCTAATGATGTCAGGTAAGAAGAGACAACACGAATCTGGAGCTGAAAAAAGAAAGAAGAAAAGACAAAGAGCTGACGCCCGTACATCTTTTGCTGGTAAAGTTTTATAGGCTGTCTAGGATGTAACTCACATCACCCTCATGTATAAACGGGTTCACAAATAATAACAATAACTACAGGAAATGAGAATAAGTAGGCCTAGATAAATGCAAATGTTTGCGACAGTTCATATGGTTAATTGTTTGTTTTAGAAGTGTGTAAAAGATGATGGCTTTTTTTAAACAAGTACGTGAGATCAAACCGAGTACGTGAAGCACGTGACAATTTTATGTAAATGCATTTGAGTTAAACAAACTTTTCTGCATGGTCCGTCATGCAGGCCAGTTTTTTTAAAACAATAATTTGGTTGAAAGAACAGAAACAAGTTTAACCTGAAGGTTACAAAGAAAGGTGTCGTGAGTAACAAACTCAAGTTTTTGCATGAATGTGAACTGTATGTTATGTGTTTATATGTTCAGTAAATTGCCGGCTGATAATTTACTGAGCAGGATTTTCAAATTAATGTGACGATCCTGACTCTGATCTCTGATTTGAATTGCACTACCACGCCTCTGAACCGAGAACTGGTCCAGTAGTTCCTAATTCTCTGTAATACAGTGATGTAAGTGCAACGATAAGTTTTGATCCTAGATTTGTTGAGTCTTGAAAAATGTCCTCCTTTTTGGCCACCCTATGTCAAGGCCAAATTGTTTTGGCAAAACAGAAAACACTGTCAAAAACTATATTATTGACCTCAACGTTAGCATACAGCCAATGTCAAACCCGTAGCCTGCACAAAAGACCAATAGCTACTAACAGGACCAGGACTAGACGTTATTTTAGGACACGACCGAGCAGCACCGGTCCGTGGCATGCCAACAGGGACCCGGTTATTGACAGAGATATGAGCTCCTAGAACATGGAGCTAAACCTAGAAGCTGGCTGTGACAACACACACACTGCACAATCTGAGCAAACTCACGTGTTAACATTAATGCCAAACAAATTATTTTCCTTATCTTCTAAAAAAACATTAGGGATACTCATCTTTATCACCGAGTTTGCCAACAAAGCAGAAAGTAATAAGGGCAACATCTGCTGGTTAACTTTACAATTTGTCGTGGTTGGGCCAAAATGTGGTAGACCTGTCTTCACTTTTAGTCATGTACAAAATGCCACCATTGTTTTTTTTCATGTGTAGAACTGGAGTATAAATATGTAAGGTTTTATCTATGTTCCATTATATTAATATAACATAGTTTAATATACTTTCATAGCAACTAGATAGCCATGGAATTAAGTGCTACAGATAAACAGCAGACACCTTTTTAGCTTTGATTTTAACGGATTATTATTTATTATAGTTTAACTGCTTCATTAGTCATTTTTCCTGAATTCCTTTCTCCCAATTCCTGAAATTAATTAGATTTTCTAATGTTCCTTAAAGGAGAATGGGGCAGAATGAAGAAACGAAACTCACGAGCGACGCGGCCGGCGCTACAAGTAACTGTAGCCAGCCGCACGGGAGCGCGCAAAAACGCTTCACAAAAAACATACCACTTCACAGTGGCACACTTCTTTTTCTTAGTGCCACTTTTTAGTGGGCTGTGAGTCGTCCTTGGTCGTTTCCCAGTTGCAGAAGAGAAGAATCCATTCTCACAATTGAATCAATGGAGGTCTGCGACCATTTTTCTTCCTCTTTTAAAGCTGTCGAGAACGCGCAAGCCGTGTCAATTGACGTCACATCCGTAGGACAGCGTGGGAAATTCGGGCCCCGAACTGCAGCACATTTTGCAGCACACAGCCAGTTTAAGGAAATGGAACGATACGTGGGTGGGCTCATTCTTTTTGGTTCATAACGCTTCATCACCCAACAGGATTAAAAAACTAGACATAGATGTTTATTTTATTTACAAATCCTGCCCCCTGTTCCTTTAACTTAAAAAAGTTGAAAGTATAGAACTAACTGAAGATTTGGATTAAAAAAAATAATAGTACAAGCAGACATAGCCAAAGTAGAAAACAGCATAACCACTTGAAAACAGTCAGTGTTAATGTTTATAAATGTTTAAATAATATCTTACCCATTTTTGAGAATAAAACATGCTCAAATCACTTTGGAGTTGTTTTGGTATTTCAACAACCTAATCTCCCAGCTGTACTTGAATGCAGCATCGGCAGCATCAGAGCCAGGGACTTAAAAAGGCTCAACAACCTGATAAAGGTTGGTTCTGTTCTGGGGATGACTGTGGAACCTCTGGAGATGATGCAAAGAAGGATTCTTCATAAAATCAAAAAAATTATGGACAACCCTGAGCATCCTCTTCATGAGACAGTCATACAACAAGAGAGCGTCTTCAGTCGGAGGCTTCTTCAGTTTTGCTGCAACTCAGACCGCTACAGGAAATCCTTCCTGCCCACAAGCCATCTTGATCTACAACTCCTTAAAGAATGAATTATATGAACAACAACAACACTTAGTTTCCCTCTTGGATCAATAAAGTATTTTTGAATTTAATTTTTGAATGACCCTGACGCCCTTGCTGCCCTTCTCCTGTGTGATTACTGCAAATAAAGGCCACTAGTACCAGGAAAATCTAAAAAAGAAAAAGTCATAACTCGTATTGTTCAAGTATCTTCAGAGAGTAGTTGTTGATGGTGATGCTGTGGACAGGAAGGATCTCCAGTAGCGGTCAGTCTGAAGAAGCCTCTGACTAAAGACTATTGTATGACCGCCTCATGACTTGTCATCACACGGTAACAGCTCAATATCCAGGAAGCAGAGGATATTCCACAGCAACATGTCCTGGATGACACCATCAGTACCTGGTAAGAACTTCTAATCCACCTCATTAGCTTTTGCCGCTCTTCAAATCCTTCTCTAGTTGTATAGTGAGAAAATGACACGAGCTTCAGCTAACAGTTACACAAACCTTGGCTTTCATTTTGGGTGTTGAACTTTTTGAATAGACACCTTCAGGTATCTGAAAAATTAGAATTTTATTCCCTAAGGGTAGCTTTGTTTTTCATATTCCTCCACAGGGAAGAGATGTGTGTCAACAGTTGCCCAAAAATAAACATACAGCCACAGCCTTTCACCAGTTTCAGTCCCTTTCAGATTGCGCCGTTTAGAGTATGCCGTAAAATTTATACCAATTAGCGTTTGCAGACTAGCCCACCCATCTCCATACTAGGTTGCTGGTTTGCCGCACATGAGAATAGCATGGAATTGGTGAGCGGGGTTTGACATGTGCCAGCGCTCTTATGCAAATTCCGCTTATTGTGCCACTTTACAGTTTGTAAAATCAGATCTGACAGCAAGAACTTGCACACACACACAAAAAAAAATTGGATTGTTTTTATTTATTGGAGTGTTTAGAGGCAACAGAGATCAAAATGGCAACAAGCAAAATTTGCATATGTCCCCTATAATAGGTTGAGAATCAACCTCAAGCTTACAAGAGATGGCATGATCTCATTGTTTGAGCCTTCGAAAATTAGGCAAAAGCATATTGATTTTAGTGACATTTAAACTGCTATATTTGAATGAATACAAGTTTGTATTTTTAGAACAATTTGGTAATCGGACCTTTAAGGGGAAAAATGTGGTCTGATTTAGTGACGGACGATAAAGAAAAGAGGTTCCTGCCTCTTTAATATTCACAATATCTGATTTCAGCAGTAAATTAAAATTGTAACGAAACTAAAACATGAATGTCATCGCTCAGGACGACAGCCCTGTTAGGACCCCAAACACTCAGTACTTCAGTCTGAATAATGACTCAAGTTAAAGGTGAATACATCTTTTATTAAATGGAGGAAAAAAGTCGTCTACAAGAGTTTGACACTAATAAACTTGTCATTTATACAGATGAACGTCCCACGCTGACAGAACACTAAATATACTTTTATATACACACAATGCAGAGGCAGAACACACGAGATAAATTAACTGTCAACAAAACTTGGGCCGACACGTCTTTTCTGTCCGAAGTTTGTGTGCAGCCTGAGAAGAGACTATGTTCTCTCAGAAGCACAGGACTTGTTTTCTAAACTTAAAAACAATCCTGTTGACAGTGATGAGCATACATCTCAGACCGTTGTGGAATCATGATGGCGATGTAGTTTTCAGTCTGTGTACCTGCCGCTTTGAGGAGGTGGATAACAAAATGGGATGCAGTTGGGGATTTGGACGAAGGATTGGAGGCCACCATCAGGTACCGCTGCAGAAGGACATCGATCCTTGCCCACCTCAGTATTTCAGGTTACGGGCTAGGACGTCATAAACAGTCCAAACACACACACACACACACACACGTGTGTGTGTGCGCTGGAGCTCCTCTGAGAGGGAACGCGCTGGTGGAGGCCAGCAGAAACACAAGCAGAGTGACCCCGCCGTTCAGCAGACAACCCTCTTATCAGACCCTTAGGATCACCTCTTGGCTCCATCAGAGCACCAATGAGGGCCTTCCACCTGTAAACTGTGGCTGGGAACCAAGAGGAGAGATGTTGATAGAGAGTCTAATATGGGAGCAGCCCGCTAAACAAGCAGGGTTTAACCTCAGCAGCCAGCCTGGGCGATGTCTCCGCCGGAGCTCTTTGTCACCTCCAAGGTGGTAAAGATCTGCAAGAAGAAGAAGACGACATGGTCACTGAAACACTGCTTTGTAAAAAGGTAAAGATTTCTACAACAAAATCCTAATAAATTCATCTTTAATTGTGGCAGCTAATCTCACACTGAAATAACATCTTAAAATGTTACTTTCAGACTTTGAATATTAAGAAAATTCCAAAGTGTAAAAAGACAACAACACATTTATTAAAGTGTGTGCTTCAGTTAAACACCCCATAGTCCTGTGATGCATCATTATCACATGACTAAATGAATACCACAGGGCCAACCCCTCCCTTCCCAAACACAACTGGTAACAAGATAGAAATAAATATCGGTTGTTCATACTGGCCCAGTTTTACTTATCGGATATAAACCAATGTGTTACACAATGAAAATAGAACTAACTTATATTAGCTGCAGGGGGTCACGTTAACCACATATGTTCTCCATTTGACCTTTTTTTTTAAACATTGAGAAAAATCTGAAGGCCAGAGTCTATGTGCTTAACTAAATGAATCAAAAAAAGACTCCCATGAGAGCATCATCTAAGACCTGGATACCGTACTCAATACATCTCTCTATCCAGGAGCTGACCGCGCCCGGTGTAGCGTCAGCCACCAGTCATGCTGTGGGACTTCCTTCCACTGAAGCGATACCTTGTGGAGTCAGGAAACTGCTCGTTCAGAGAGTCTTTTTGAAAAAAAAAAAAAAAAATCTAAAACCTCATGACAAACTCTGCAGCAATTCCACGATTTGATTAAATGAAAATGGGTGTTCATTTCTGTTCCATGCAGAGCAGGAGGAAACTTTTGAGACTGTGCGTTCAGGCCACAGCAGGTGAACTGTTTGCATTTTAAGTGCAATCGTTTAATTTCATTTTTTAAATTTAGTTCTCTGTTCAGAATGTTTGGATGAAATTTTATTTTAAATGAATGAAAAAAAAACAACATACTATTGAATGCTATCATTTTAATAATTGACAGGTAAAAATAGATCATTTTTGACACAAAAATGTCTAGCATGACCTCTGATCGGCCCATACCGATGTTGAAATACTGACCATTTCTGGTAACCTTTTTTTCCTAACAGACACAGGACAAACAACCAAGCACACATTTACAGCTAAGGAGACTGATTATTCTAACAGCTATGTTTTTAGGCTGTGGGGAACATGGAAAACAGGCATACACAGGGAGATCAGGGACTCAATGCAGAAAGACCCCAGACCTTTATTTGAACCCAGGACCTCCTTGCTGCTAGGCAACAGTGTTCCCAACTGCTTCAACTGTGCAGCCTAAACTCATGAGCCAAATAAAACAGGAGTAACTATTTTTGGATTAAATTTAGGGGTTTTAACAGTAATCTAAGAAGCACAGCAGGATGTTAATAAACCATTCCTAAATGAATGCGATGTAAAACACCCAGGGCATCCTAATGTGCAGTAATTAGCGCTGTTAGACATTAACATAATGAATAAGTAATGCTGCTCCATTATTAAGCTAATGCTTAATAACATGCTTCACAACAGTAGAACTGATCCATAATTCAGCTCAAGATCTTTTTAATAAGACAATTAAAGGTCGCCTAGGAGACTATAAAAGCAGCATGAGTGTATGAATCCCAGTGATGCTTCTTGCCTCCGTCATGGTCTCACTATGATTTATGCTTCAGAACGCAACTTCTTTTAATATGGATATCAAAGGAGAAATTTAAAAGGTTTTAAAAAGAAATAGTATTTTACCTCAGCACAGGTTGGGTGGATGCCGATGGTGGTGTCAAGCTGCTCCTTGGTTGCTCCACATTTCATGGCGGCGCCGAAGCCCTGCGTCACCTCCCCTGCATTTGGACCCAGGTAGTGGAACCCAATGACTCGGTCCTGAAAGGCAACAATGAAAACAGCAATAAAATAGAGTGAAACAAGCGATGGAGGCTGGCGGTGACTTCAGCCTCAGGATAAATCTAGAGCAGACAGAGGAAGCGTACGTTGTCGAGTTTGTTGCAGATGATCTTGGCGTAGCATCGGTTGTTGTCGCGGTTCGGCACGGTGAACTCCAGAGGCCAGAACAGACTGTGGTACACCTGAACACGTCGAAAAAAACCCCGAAAATGAGCAAAGACACATCTGGAGATACACTTAATTCAACTTTTATCCCTTTAATCCCTTTTGTGAGCACTTTTTATCCATGCGTTTATCTTTAGTCTGATTGATTACTGCAACAGCGTCTTCACAGGTCTGCCTAAAAAGTCAGACAGCTGCAGCTGATCCAGAACGCTGCTGTTCGTGTTCCTCACTAGAACCAGGAAAGTAGAGCACATCACCCCAGTTCTAAAGTCCTTACACTGGCTCACTGTAGCTCAGAGAATAGACTTCTAAATACTTCTACTAGTTTATAAATCATTACATGGCTTAGCACCAAAGTATATTGAACATCTGTTGTCACTATAGTAACCCCCCAGACCACTCATGTCTTCCAACTCTAGTCTACTAATCATCCCTAGAGTCAGAACCAAACATGGAGACATTTGACATAACATTTGTCTTGTTATGCCTTCATATGTTCCAAAAATATAAAAAATGTCATCTAAAGTTGCAAAATTTCCTGCATACAACAATAAACCAGTGTGGGTGATAAACAGGTTACATCAGACCCATTCAGAGTTAAAACATCGGAGTCATTTAAATGAAACATGCCTGATTATTATTACTATAAACATTCCCATGGCTTCATCTTAACTCTGTTTGATGACAAGAAAACAGTCAGGTTAAACTGATCAGCAGTCCTGAATTATTCACCTCGATGTTGTCCTGCCCGTAGAGCTCCGTGGCCCTCTCCTCTGACAGACCACAGGCGCCGTACTCCAGAGGGGTGAAAACGGTGGTGGGGACGTTGATGTAGTCACACTGTGCACAAACAGACGTGTTCATTAGAGCGCACTGCCATCCCTTTAGGAACCGGTCCAGTTGAGATAAGACGTGTACCTTGACAGTTGATCCAGCGTAGAGACGGCGCGCCAGTAACTTCCCGGCTTGGATCGCAACCGGCGTCAGCTCCCACTTTCCCTCCAGGATGTCTCCGATGGCATAGATGTGGGGGACATTGGTCTGTTCTTCATCGTTCACAGGAATCTTTCCATTCCTGGAAAATAGTTCAGGAGATTAACAACGAGTGATTGAAGAAAAAAATAAAATAAAAAATCTACTTCAGGTCTGGCCATTTGGGCCGTCGGGGGTGAAGGGAGGATGGATGGCCCCATCCCCCCGCAGCTCAATGACACTAAACTCAGTGACACAGCTACAACATGGTGGTCCAGTCAAAGTCCTGACCAGATTTTTGAAAGGTTTGTGATTAAATAATCTAATGTTCATCCCTACAATTCATAACAGTGCTTTAGTTCGTCTGCAATATAAGAAAATCCCAATAAAAGGTTTGTGATTAAATCATCTAATGTTCATCCCTGCAGTTCATAACAGTGCTTTAGTTCGTCTGCAATATAAAATCCCAATAAAAGGTTTGTGGTTGCGCTGTAGATTATACTCCAATAAGACCCGTTTATTCTGATTATAAATCAGTACAGGGTATATGCAGGGATCTTAATATACAATTTAAGATATTTTCAAGACTTTAGACCTTCTAAAATAAAATTAAGAGTTTATTGCAACGGACTAATAAACTATTTCTATGATTCAAACATAAATTCATTTAGCAAATAAAACCTAAAATAAAAAACTGAAGTAAAAACAACAAACCGTGACACTGTAGGACTGGGGCAGGCAGTCAGTCAGAACATTAGAAGTAGAAAAAAAAAGTAGTCTGACTAAGTGTTTTTTTAATGCATGTATGATGATGGAGCTGCCAATTTCCCTGAGGGAACATCCCAAACAGATTAATGGAGTCATCTATCAATCTATAAAACTTCAACCAAAGGCAAGGTTTGTTCAAATCTGCCCAAGTAAATAATCAAAATACAATTGGATATTATGGCATCCTTTATGACAAGTTAGTTAAGCTATTAGTGCTTAACTTGGTTAACAAAAACTGCCGATTGATTGGTGCAGATGTTTACAGTGGCTGTTTTGTGGCTGCCCACAGACGCAGCACTGATCTTCAATAACGCACAGTAAGCGTCCCCGTTTTCAGCCATCGTTTAAAATCCTCAATTTTTAGCCAATAATCAGCAAATTTACACTTCCCCCTTTCTCAGCCGTACTGCATCACTTTGCTGCACTTCACTATCAATTAGTGTGATACGTCACATCTCTAGTGGTAGTATGTAAAATCACGAGGTACAGAAATCCGAGCAATCAACCGACAACGGACTGAAAAATTATTTTTTATGAAATCATGTGCATCTATGGATGACAAACTTCTTTTAAAAGTATGTCTATACTTACCAAATTTAAGACTTTACCCAATTAATTTAAGACTAATACTCTTTAAGGGTCTTAATTTTCCTTAAATCTGTTTATTAACTTTGAATATTTTAAGACCGACCAGATACATGTCAACTCTGAGAAAATGACACTCCTTTCTACCCACATGCCTCACACTACACTAGAGAACTACACAACTTCCTATATCTGACCCAGCAGAGATAAATAACTGCGTTTAAGGTCATCACACACACACTTAGTAGCTTTTGTACAGATAGTGTTAATATTTCCCAGCGTACACCCAGGGCCCATTGATGGCCCCTGCTATATTACTGTGGTCAGAAGACAAGAGCATGTGACCAGAAACAATTAAACCGACTTCAGACTCTTAATCCCTGCCGGCTTCACAGTCAGATCCTGAGTGCTTCCAGTCAGAGACAGTCGCTCTGTCATTTCCTGCTACTAACTATAAGCTGACACACTAGAACACAGCAACATTCTCATTTTACTAACCAGTCACCTTATCTCTCCCTGACAAATCCCCCCCAGCAGAGAGCCAGAACTGCTGAGTCACCGTGACTGTACGTCGAGTCTTAAAGGCACAGTGCAGCCCATGTGATGCTGCTCTAATGTACAGAACATAAGGCGGAGCAGATGAAGGGAACCTACTTTGGGTTAACTTTGACCCCGGCCTTGTCCAGGCCGATTTTATCTGTGCAGGCGTTCCGTCCCACTGCGATCAGCACCTGAGGAACACACACAGAGAGGGCCTGCTTAGTTACACTGAGTCCTCAGTGTTACTCATTTATTTACACAGGAGTGGCCACATTTCAATGGAGACAAAACAAACAAAAAAAAAACACAAAAAAACCCAGTAGTAAATCACTTCCTTCCTCTTGGATACTGCAAGGCTTGGGTGACTTTGCTAAAATTTGACCCAGAACAATACCCTTTGAGAAGCTTTAACCCGTTTGATACAAAAGACATTTGGATTTCATCAAGAGAAAAACAAAAAAACAACAATGAACAAGTTTATATTTTATATTCCAAACAAATGGGCTGAAAGCATGAAGAATGCTCTGCAGCTGGGAGGGTTGGCTGCAGGACCAGCTGATAAGAGAACTATGTACCGTGTTGTACTCGTCCTCCATGATCTCGTCCGTCTCTGTGGACTTGGCCGTCACCTTCAGCCTGCCTGGACTGCCCGCTTCCAGCTGCTCGATCTGACACAGATCACAAAGAAATGTTTCACTACTGCTAAAAAACCTTGGCTTGAAAGTCACAATTAAAAGTTATATACAGTACAAAGTCTGTCACAGCTGCTTTGCGACTTTAGCCAAAACACATGAACGACAGGCTTTAGGAGAGAAAGCAGCAGCTGTTACCGGCAAACCAGGAAGAGCAAACAAACCTTTATCGGCACAAATCTGCGGATGAATTTGACCCCGTGTGTCTCCATGTGTTCTCCGGCACGGTTGGCCATGTCCTGATCGAAGCCCCTCAGCAGGATGGAGCGCACCATGATGGTGACGTCGAGGCCGAGGCCGGCCAGGAAGCCGCCGCACTCCAGAGCCACGTACGACGCGCCGATGACCAGGGTCTTCCCCGGGCAGTAGGGCAACGAAAAGAGGTCGTCGCTGGGGGTGAGCAAACAGATGGGTCGGTGATGAAGGACAAACCAAGTCTCGTTCCCTTTCACTTCTGTCACATAAAATGCCATTTAAGAGACCAGAACTTGCAGCTGTGACAGGACCAAATGTGGAAAAGTTCTGTGGCTCAAGTAGTTTGGAAAGAGCTCCAAGCAGATAAAGAGGATTTAGTAACAGGCCTAATGCCAAGTTAGGCCTGTCTAACTCGCTGAGTGATAAGATGCCCCAGAAATTATTGCAATCAACCATAATATTGTCGTTTTGAGACCATTTTCAGCAAATTTAATAATTATAATAATTAATACATACCCTCTCAAAATATTCCAATATTAAAACCTAGACTCAATTCAGAGTTACTCCAACAGCCTTCTTAGTGTCAACATAGGGCTGGGGGATATGGCCTCCAATTTATAATATCATCAGAAGAATGTGCGATAACGATATTTATTGCTATACATTCTTCTGTTGTTTATATGTCAAAATGACTGTTTCTGAACATTCTCACATACAAGATACATTGCAGCATAACTTCCGACTTCAAAAACTCATACAACGGCATTTTAAAGAACATTGTCCAAAATGTTTTTTTTTTTAAATACAAAACCTTTCAAGTAATTTTTAAAAGCTTTAAAAAGGCGAACAGCAGCAAGCGATACCCGAGATAACCTGCCAAAAAGGAGATTAGCAGAAACAAGCACAGGAGTCCACCCTGCAATAATGATTTACAGTGCTGACAGCCGTGCTGAACTCTCTGTAGCGCAGCACATGACCACAGACGGCCCGCGTGCTCTCACCTGGTGATGCAGTACTCCTTGTCTCCAGGGATCCCCAGGTAACGTGGCCTTTCTCCTGTGGCCAAGACAAACCTGGCAGCTGTGTAAAACGTCTCCTTTCCCCGTTTGTTTGTCGCCTGTCACACAACACAGAGGAAAGCGGTGGATTTATTAAAACGTTCACACAACAGAGCTCCGATTTCATCCAAGATGGAATAAATTATTTCCTCAGGTTCTGGGCGTGAAGCTGGAAATAAAGTGGAGAAGCCATAATGAAAGTAGAAAAAAGTAGTTTGGATTGTGAACTTTCATAAAAAGGACAAGTGTTTCCATAAACTAAAATCTGAATACGTTTTGGAACCCTTAAAACCAGGATCTTATCAAATTACAACCACAAGCTTTCATGTCATCTGTTGGACTTTGAACCGATGTAAGGGGAAAGAAAGAGTCGTCATGTTTTTCACACCCGAAAATCTGAAGTGTGGCATGCATTTGTATTCAGCCACATGAGCATGTTGTTTGTTGAATGACATTTTGTAGCCAGTCTAACAGGACAGACTTTAATGTTTGGCCATTCTTCTCAGCAAAACACCTCCAACTATGATTGGACAGAAAGCATTTAAACATCGATTCTGCCACTGATTCTGACCTTTGAATAGATCAGTCTGACAAATACTCTTTGGTCTTAATTATATTGCAGCTATGGCTGTAGATTTAGGGTAAGGTCTTCATGATGCCTTTGGTTCAATAATATTAACAGTAGTGGACTGTACTTTGAGGTGCCAGAGTAAACTGGGCTGACTATCTATGCAAAATACACCTTTAGGGTCTCATTAGGTGAGATTTTAATAATAATCTATTATTTTCTAACTGCATTATCAACTATTGTACGTTTATCACATCAAACTACCAATAAAATACATTTAGTTTATGGTTTTAAAGGGGTATGAATACTACTAGAAAAGGTTTCCTTTTATCAGCCGTTTACCTTGATTTTGTGTGGTTCGATGAACTCTGCATAGGCGTTGACGTAGTTCACGTCCTTGTCCCTGAGTGACACCCTGTAGCCCCAGTTCAGGGAGCCGATATAATTGTTCACCGCCGTCTTCATGGTGTCCCAGTTGTGTTTCACTGAGGACAAACGGAGGCTCGGTTAAACGCAGGTTCCTCCTTTAATAGAGCCGTCAGCGAGTGCTGGGATGTCAGCGATTGGCAGCCTCACCTGATTCGTCAAACTCCCAACCAAACGCCCGTGCGTCTTGGATCGCTGTAGCCAGCAGGGCCGTCTGGTGCATCAGCTTCTTTGGGATACAGCCAACGTTCACACAAGTTCCACCAAGACCTGATTAAGGAGACAAGTGGTCAGATACAGGCCGACTACCGCTTAAAGGTCGGATTTATCCCGAAAAGCATCTTACCCCAGGTGGTTCCCATCGGTGTGGGGACGACATAGTCCAACACCATGACCTTCTTCCCCAATAAGGCTGCTTGCTGTTTGTCAAGAGACCAGATGTTGCGGTTAGAGTGGCATATTTTTTATTACTGAATAGTCAACATCTCTTTGAAATCATATAAGCCATTTTACAGTGCACAAGTGACTCAAAAGAACTGCAATTTTGGCTGTAGTTTCAGCATCAGTCACCTTGGAGCAGGCCAGGCCTCCAGATCCTCCTCCGATGACTATCAGGTCGTAATCATACGCTTCATTTTCCCCACTGAGAAGCTGCTGTAGGCTGCCGTCTTTATGAGCCTGGTGCAAGGGTTGACACAAAGTTCCCACAATGCACTTTAAATGTACTGTTCATATGAAAACCAGAAGATCAGTCATGACACCTTAGAACAGTCAACCATTCACTGAGAACTAGACCATAAGACGACGGTCACTGAGAACTAGTGACCGTCTTATGGTCTAGTTCTCAGTGACCGTCTTATGGTGTAGTTCTCAGACCATAAGACGGTCACTGAGAACTAGACCATAAGACGGTCACTGAGAACTAGACCATAAGACGGTCACTGAGAACTAGACCATAAGACGGTCACTGAGAACTAGACCATAAGACGGTCACTGAGAACTAGACCATAAGACGGTCACTGAGAACTAGACCATAAGACGGTCACTGAGAACTAGACCATAAGACGGTCACTGAGATCACATGGACTGAAGACATTTGATCCTCACCTGCATTGTTTTGTCACACCCACCCACGTGTTTCTTGTTGACGAAGACCTGAGGAACTGTTCTCTGTCCGGTCATCTCCAGCAACATCTCCTGGTAGTTGGTTCCGTTCTCTGGACAGGAAGGTTATTGTGTGAGCGCAGAGCAGACGTCACATGTTTGGATTATGTGTCGGCTAAATGCAGAACCCATGGAGCTCTTCTCTACCACAGCTGACACTTTCCAGCACAAAGCCTCAAGTTTTATGTTGTACTATTGGCAAAAAGCTGCTTCACTTCCTCCATTGCGCTCTTAAGAAGACATCTTTTTAGTTCAAGTTGCTGTTTCAACATCTCAGTTTACCAGTGTTGTGTGTTTTAGAATGAGGGCGGCTGTTTATTGATGGGAGAAAAGATAGGAACCACAGACGCCAGAGAGTAGTTCAATCCATAAATACTAGATACCCCCCCTCTTAATGCTGCCTATTTCAGGAGTTCAAGGAACAAAATATCTAAATATGACTCATCTGACAGCTAACAATAATATTTGTCCAAACAAAAACTATTTCCCCCAGTCTGGAAGACAGCTGGAGCTTAGCCTTACTGTACAGGGCTGACCAAGCTCTGGTCAAGAGTCCAGCTCCTGCAGGACACAACGTGCTGCAGTGCAATCACCGGACATGTTGTCAGGGTAATGCAGTTAGTGGATGCAGGTCTATGAACCACCACTCTGCTCTCCTTAGCCCAGCATCATTAGCAAAAGGAAAATCAAAGGTCATGGGAGGTTCACCCACAGCTAGCTCACTGCTGTAGGACAACAGAGGCAGCTTGCATCGTGCCGTCATGTTTGCAACACAAAGCCGCCATGTTGATGCACCTGCTGCTCCTGATAAGACCCCGGAATCAAACATCTCATCACAGCGCGACGAGCAAATCCACAAAAATGCTGACTCAATTAATGAGTCACTGCCAGCTTCCAGGAACTTGATATTGAAAGTTCTTCCTAATGTCCTGCAGCAGCTCCTAAAGAAACAATGACATTATGGTGCAGAATGTGATGCACTTTCCTTGATCTCCATTACAGGAACTGTTGGGGGAGAGCTAGATGTGAATCAGGTGACATGGAAGTGGAAGTCTAAAGCACAGATATCCATCTCCTACAGTCTCCAACTTTCACAATATTCAGATTTGAGCACAGCGTGCACAGATTCATGTCAGCTTTACTTTACAGTTCCTTATTGTTAAACTATTTGTGCACAGCACTTTCCAGAAGAGACAGCAGGGGATTCGTCTATAACTCAAAGTACTACTATACAGTAGTGAGGGGTAATGCATTGAGCTGGTGTCAGTTCTTCTACAGACCATACTTATGATGATTGCTCTTTAATACGTCTGGCACTGTTTCCTCATTCATTGAGCTGCATCTCTAACTTACAGATTACTCCACAGGAAAAGTTGGTGCAACTTTGCTGACTTTCATAACTAAACTGTTTTAATTGGTCACAAATGGCTCGGCAGGCTTAGGTTCCTTTATCTACTAAATAATCAAGTAAGCCAGCAGGTGAATTCTAGCTGTGAGACGCTCCAAGTCTCAGAGCCAATGTGAGGGAGAACAACCTTCAGCCTTACCCATGAGATCCAGCTCCATCACGTTACAATCGATCTTCAGTTCCCTGAACAGGTCCTTCACCTGCAGACAAAAAAGGTTTTACTGAAATAAAACCGTTTTATGCATGAAAAAACAAAATATCCCATATTCAAAATGATATATGCAGAGGTAGCACAGTGTTTAAAGAGACTCTTGTAACCTAATGCTTTGTACAGGTTTTTTAAATGCATATTTTATTCCTCAATACGCCCAGTTTTCTTTACCGATAGTTGCCTTGTTTCGGTGCGGTACACTGTTTTATGGTCTGGCGTATTCAGAGGCGTGCGTCTCCATCAGTTAGTCTCTCACTAAGCAGGAGGGGTTAAACCCAAACGCCTAACACACCACTGTGTCTCGTGCTTGTTGCAAGAAGTGATGTTATTCTGTTCCGTAATCTGTGGACTTTGTTCTGTGACGCCAGTAGCTCCACCCTAACCGTACCGTAGTCCCATGGATCTACAGCTGTAGGGGGGCCAGGAATGGTGCGGTATGGGACGTTTTCACAATGGAAATGGACAAAATAGCGAGACGAGGCACAACATTTCCCGACTGGTACATGTTTGGGATGACTTCTTCTATGAGACGTTTGTGAGACACAGTAACATAGCGCAGGACTGCTACTTTCATTAGCCGCCTGAAGCCCAGGTTTCCAACAACAGAATACAGGCGCATATCAGTGCAAAACAAGCCTGTTATTTGGAGAGAACGTGCAGAATTGGCTGGAAGTTAGAGGGTTTGCTTGAGTTTCATCTACTGCGGACCGGTAAATGGCTCGGGCGTTAAACACTGGGTATGGCGCAGCATGTGGCTCCTAAATTTGGCAGGTCTTGCAAATCGCTTTGCTTTTGTCCGCTCTGCATACTAGCGCCGGCGCTAGGCCAACGGTACCGCTGCCGTCCGATGCCACGCTGTTCACATTTATTCATGCCTGAACTCAATGATGCGACAGTTGGTGGGGTCAAAGTTCACCGGGGGAAACTGAATTAACACGTTAACAGCTAAGCCTCAAAATGTCCGTCTGGATGGTTTCCCCCCCTACTTTAGCTGTAAAAAGGGCAAATAACGCTAATAGGTTAAATCGATCTTTGGATGTACGAATTGATCTCTGAGAATTTTTATCTAAAAAATAAATTTAGAATCAGAATCTATTTTTTTCCAAGACAACACTAGTTAAATCCAAGTCATTCTTTTTCTTGACTTTGCTCCTGTTTTTGGTCGAATCATTGTGTGCTTATTCCTTCTGGTTTTGGAGGCTGCACAGCTCAAACTGGGAGCAGCTGATTAGCCTCTCAAAAGCTCAAATAATACCCGAACCAAAGCCCCAGAGGAGTTAAAAAAAGAGGCTTCATGGATGCAGAGCAGGGCCAAAGAGCAGAGAGAGGAGGAGGAAGTTCAAACCATCTCTTCCACCCATCATGTTGGGGATCATGTCCCCTACTTTAACGTCTCTCTGCCCGTCTGTCTAACCGTACGGCCAGAAAGAGACTTAAAGGGACAAAGGCAAATGAGGTGGATCAGCGGTGCTTGCCAACAACTGATGCCGTCATCCGGGACATGTTGCCACTAAATGTTGTCTCTGCTGTCCGGATACTGAGCTGTTAGCATGTGACAAGACCGGCATATAGCAAGCATCTTCAGTCAGAGGCCTCTTCAGATTGGTTACAAGACTGACGGCCAGGGGAGACCCTTCCTGCCCACAAGCATCACCCAGCAACAACTCTAAAGACATTTGGATGATATGAAGTTGCAACAACATTTAATATCCCTTTTGGATAAGTAAAGTATGTTAGAACTGAATTTAGATGCATTAGCCTGGTAGAGTAACCAAAAAGACAAAGCAATGGTAGCAACAAAAGGGAGACCGAATCCAAATGCACGCCACACTTTTCAGACTTATGTGTAATATCCATGTCCTATTTTCTTTCTGCTGCACAATTATGGACTATTTTGTGTCGTTTTAACACAATAAATACATTGAAGTTTTAAGTTACAATGCAAAAAACAAAACAAAAACATAACTCCACAACGGTTTGTGCCTTCGGAAAAACTGAAACAGATTTAGAAAGAAAACAATTTGCCCTTCCAAGTCTGCATAGTGTTATTACGGCTATTTGCCTCCCGCGGTTGCAGGAAGCCTGCAAATCTGCATCTTTGTCCTCCCTCTCGCACACACAAACAGTGCAGACTGCGGAGAAGAAAATGAGCGACAGAGGAGAAACAGATCGGAGCACAGAAGATCGCGTCTCCAAAACGTCCTTCGCAGATTATAAAACCACCAGAGGTACCTGGATGGTTTTGAGTTTGAAGGAGAAGCTGAAGCAGCAACTTCTTGTGTACATTTTTTTTACGTTTGACTGATTGATTAATGTGTTTTGATTGCAATTTCAGGAAGAATGAAGCTTGCTACTATGTAGAAAATGTGTTGTTTTTTTACTTTGTACACACAATTGGATGCCTTGATGCTCATGTGTTGATTTTATTCTTTTAGAACAGTGTACCAAGTTTGTACAATGTACATACATTTGTACTTTTCATGCGTAAATGTGAGCTTTTGCGCACTATACAGATGTCACTTTTAGTACAGTTTACCACTCTGCATGCATGTCTGCATTGCTTGGCATTCCTTTTCTGTATAATATAGTGCGAGTTCGAGACCAGCTGAATTTGTATTTATTTTTGCACTACTTTTAGAGTCTATTGTGATGAGGAGCAGCTGGCCTCCTGTGGAGGAACTGGGAGAGGAGGATCTCTGGTGCCTACCGGAGGAGGCTGAACGGATGCTGGAGGTTCTGATGATGCTGCAAGGGACAGAAGCCGTTCACCACATCATCCTAGGTGGAAGACTGATGCAGAGCAAAAAATGTACTGTTTGATACCCAGCCTGGCCTTGGTTGCCACCATTCTTTCATCCACTGAAAGGTGCTGTCTTGGATGGTAGAACACCCCTGGTGGAGGTGGTCACAATCTTCTGTGCCCTTTTTGTCTTCATTTTCTTGATCTTTCTCCGGGTCGCTCGTCCAAATGTTGGTCAGAATGGCCATGAACGGATCTCGCGGCATGATGGTGCCAGGCAGTTCTACGTGGACAAATGTTCCAGTACGCCAAAAGTGGCTGATCTTTGGGCGGCGGTGGAGGTACTCCATGATCAGAGTCCAAGTGTGAGAGCTGTAACGTGGGCCTGTGCTTACAGTTAGACAGGAACTGTCTCTGGCTGTACCATCAGGACATGGAAGTATGAGGAGATATGCAGGGAGGGGGAAAAAACGTCTGTACATAGTTTTAGTTATTGGGCTGTTTTTTTCCCCCACAAGTGAGAGAGAAAGAAAAAAATATAAATATGTTGTATACTGTTGAAATCGTTAATTCATGATGAAAAATCTGTACTTCGTGTTCATCTGCAGTGTTTTCTTTCACTAAAACTCTCAAATCTAATTTCGATTGTGTTTTTCTTCATTTCAACTTGTTTTTACACTGGTTTACTATACAGTGTATTGAGAAACAATGCTATATGTTGAAAATTCCAAGTGTTCTGGAAAAAGGAGCCAAAGCATTTCCTCACGTGACATGTTCTTCCCATTTTATAGCTAATTAAAAGAAAAGAAACAATGCCAGGGGGACATTTTGAGAGTTAAAGGGTTAATTTAAGTTATACCCCATCCTGCCAACTGAATCCACAGGATATTCATCTGAAGGAGTTTCTTCTTTGTTTTAAGTTATGCATAATTACCAAGAGATTTTATAGATAGATAGATAGATAGATAGATAGATAGATAGATAGATAGATAGATAGATAGATAGATAGATAGATAGATAGATAGATAGATAGATAGATAGATAGATAGATAGATAGATAGATAGATAGATAGATAGATAGATAGATAGATAGATAGATAGATAGATAGATGTGTTGAAACAGGTTGTGTTCGCCAAGGGCGAGATATTACGCAAGCTAACAGTTTGCCACATAGAGGCAAGTTAAAGTCTCCCACCCGCTAACATGAAGGCACGTTTAGACCGGTTTCAGCTTAACCACTGCGTTTAAAGATGTAAACCGAAAGATAAAACTATATTAAGCTCGTACTGGGTCTTAAAGAGACAGAGGGCGCTGGCAGCATCGAGGCAAAGCTCCAGCAAATAGGCCGAGCCCGTCCCGTGAGAAAATCTTAAGTTTCTGACCGGTACAAGCAGGTTCTACTAAATTAGGCTAAACGAAAACTACTTACCTGGATACAATACGGACAGTAACTTTTGCTGAAGACCACCACTTGATTGGAGTCAATAAGCTGCTGTATCCGAGTTTTGAGTTCATTTTTGCCGGTGTCATTTTCGATTGGAGGCATTTCCAGCTATTTCCGTCTGCTTGTGCAAAAGCAAGCCCCGACAGACGGCTTTCCAGAGGGTAATGAACTGAAAGCTAACTACTTACACCAGTTTCTTCTATTCCTAATAACCTCCCTGAAATAGTTTAGGGGAGATAAAACAACGGGCACAGGTGAACAATGACTCTGCCCTCGGTTCGTGCCGCCAGCAGGTAGTAGTCTATCATCCGCGCCAACTGTCTCCAGGGTTTTCTTCTCCAACTGCCATGGGTGCGCTCGTTATATGTTACCGCGTTCCCCGTAAGGCTAATAGAGAACTGTAGGGGGCCGTAATATCCCCGCCCACGAGCCAAATGGTGTGAGACGAAACGAGTGTACTATAATATACGTCACGGCGTCACTCAATGACACGCGGCCAGAAACAATTACTCAACTAACAAGTTAAAGTGAGAATACCATAGAGCTAAAACTGAGTTTTATAAACCTTACTAATTAGGAGAACGATACCGTTAGTAACGAGCGACTGTGGAAGATAAACTATCCCAACTTCACAAAATTGAAGTTATAAAGCAAAATATGAAGCTGTAGTACCTGTTTGTTTTGTTATTAACTTATATTGTGTAGGTAACAAAGACAATACAAAGCCCAGTGTTAACCAAATATTAGCTTAGAGCACTTTAGAACCCCTCATTACTCAATGCATGTTCTTTTCGAAGCAGTCTTTCGCCACCTGCTGGTGAAAGCACGCTAAAACAAAAGCCACTGTACCTATAAATACTCTTGAGTTCACCGGGACAACAGAATAGACTGGAGACTCAACAGTGAAGTTGTCTACAAGAAAGTACAGAGCAGACTGTACTTCTTAAAGAAGCTTAGGTCCTTCAAGGTTTGCAACAAGATGCTGCATTTTTTCTACAAGTCTGTTGTGGAGAGTGTGATCTCTTCAGCCATCATCTGGGTAGCAGCATCAGAGCCAGGGATTTAAAAAGGCTCAACAACCTGATAAAGAAGGCTGGTTCTGTTATGGGAACGACTGTGGAGCCACTGGAGAACATGGTACAAAGAAGGATTCCTCATAAAATCAGGAAAATAATGGACAACCCTGAGCATCCTCTTCATTAGGCTATTCTTCACAACAGAGTGTCTTCACTTAGAGGCTTCTTCAGTTTCGCTGCAACACAAACCGCTACATGAAATCCTTCCTGCCCACAGCCATCAGCATCTACAACAACTCCATGAAGAATTATTAAATAGTATGAGCTACAATAACATCTAATTTCCCTCTGTGATCAATAAAGTATTTTTGAAGTGAATTGAATTCCAAATTATTATGGCATTTTATTGCATTATGAATATAAACATTAAATCATCCAACCTATGGAGAACAAACTCACAACAAATATTGCTTATAACATTGATCAAGATGACTTAATAAATTACAAACCTATATCTAATCTTCCTTTAATATTTAAAGTCCTTGAGAAAATTGTTGCTAATCAAGTATGTGAGCATCTAAACAGTAACGAGCTGATTGAAGAGTTTCAGTCAGGTTTTAGAGCTCATCATAGCACTGAAACAGCACTGGTGAAGGTTACTAATGATATTCTCATGGCCTCAGATAATGGACTTGTGTCTGTTCTGGTTTTGTTAGATCTCAGTGCTGCTTTTGACACAGTCGATCATAATATTGTCTTAGAAAGGCTTGAACATGTTGCAGGGATCAAAGGAACAGCACTAGGCTGGTTTAAATCATATTAGTCTAATGGATTCCAGTTTGTTCATCTAAATGATCAATCTTCTTCACTCTTAAGAGTTACTTGTGTGGTTCCACAGGGTTCTGTGCTTGGACCAAATCTTTTCACCATATATATGCTCCTAATTGGTAGAATCATTAGACAGCATGGGATAAATTTCCACAGCTATGCCGATGATACACAACTATATTTATCCATAAATCCTGATGAACCCAGTCAGTTAGGTAGATTACAGGCATGTCTGGAAGACATAAAAACATGGATGAATCTAAACTTTTTGCTCTTAAATTCTGACAAAACAGAAGTTGCTGTCTTTGGACCAGAAGTTCTAAAACAGAAACTGATTAGTCAATCACTTCATCTGGATGGTATTAAATTGGCCCCCAGTGATAACGTTAAGAACATTGGTGTTGTTTTCTCTCGTTGTTTTTCTTTACACCTTGTCTGGCATCCTGCTTAGCTGCAATGCCCTGTTGGACGGAGGGCATCCCAGTAACTGAGCATCCCCCGTGTCCTGTTGTCAATTTTTTTACTTTCTTTAATATAGAAAGTACTCTTACATCAGTTCTTCTGTTCTTTCTGTGTCTCTGCTCTGTCTTCTCAAACCCCCAGACAGTCGTGGCGGATGGCCGCTTGTATTGAGCCAGGTTCTGGTTCTGCTGGAGATTTCTTCCTGTTAAAGGGGAGTTTTTCATCTCAACTGCCGCTACATGCTTTTGCATGCATTTGTTACTTAAAAGCTGGACTACTGTAATTCTTTACTATCAGGAAGTCCACAAAATGCAATTAAAAGCCTTCAGTTGATCCAAAATGCTGCTGCAAGAGTTCTGATGAATATTAAAAAGAGAAATCACATTTCTCCTGTTTTAGCTTCCCTTCATCGGCTCCCTGGTAAATCAGAGTAGGAGTAAAAAACGTCCTTCTTGCATATAAAGCCCTTAATACTCAAGCTCCATCATACATCAGAGATCTGATTGTTCCATATGTTCCAAACAGAACACTTTGCTCTCAGACTGCAGGTTTACTGGTGGTTCGTAGGATGTCCCTTGGAGGACAGACTGACCACTGTTCTTCACTCTGCTACTTTTCAAAAAGTTATAGATGGATATTGAGATTTAAAATCTGTGCAGCCTAAAATAGGAACAAATTTACTCTTCTTCTTCCTCTTCTTCTTCTTCTTCTTCTTCTTCCTCCTCCTCCACCGATCCCTTCTATGGTAGAGGTGTATTAAATCCAGTACTAGGCATGGGCTGGTATGAGATTCTGACGGTATGATAACCGTAGGCAAAAATATCGCGGTTTCACAGTATTATGATTACAGTTCTAAAATGTGTATTTTGAATATCTGTATTTTTTTTTTTAAGGAAAAAAAACTTTTTACCGAGGTAGATATGGTAACTAACTAGCATGCTAAGATAAATCATCATTAGCATGCTAGTTACCATACTATCTGCCTCAGTTAAAAAAAAAAGTTACTAAAGGATAGAGATGAAGAAAGATAAAATAAGGTAGTCACCATATCTGCCAAAGTAACAAGTCATTTCACTAATGTCAGACACTAATACGCTCGTTCATTTCAACACAGCATTAACTTTACCTTGACTTTAGCATACAACGATGGGTGGTGCTCCCGAACATGCGCAATCATATTCGATGTATTGTCTCCTTGGGCTGCCACTGTTCTTAAGCACGTTTTGCACGTCGGGCGACCTTCTTCTTCCAAGCCGTGAACGTCTGGCTTTTTACGGTAGCCGAAGTATTCCCAAATATCCGCTTAGAGACGGTGGTAAAAGTTCAGTCATCACACAGCCTGCAGCGCTGGCCGTTTGTCACTCACAACAAACGCAGGTGTGCGGGGGGAGGGGAGGGAGTGGTGCTTTACGCTGCAGCTTCATGAGGGATCTTCACTTTCTCCCTGACGAGACGTCACATTAAAAAAAAACGCTTATACCGCAGGGACGGTATGACGGAAAATTTTAGTGGTTTTGAAACCTTGACATTTTCATACCACGGCATACCTTGAAACCGGTAACCGGCCCATGCCTATCCAGTACCTATGCAATCCCGCTGCTCGTACAAATATTTGTGAAAGAACTGGTCACTATCAATAGCTTAGTGAACCACAGCGTAGGGCTGTGGTAGGATGCCAACCAACGCAAAAGTTCTTTCATGAAATTTGCTCACGGGTAAACATTTCATTGCAAACCAAAATGGAGGTGATTGGGAACAACAACTCAGTCATGAGGTGGTACGCCACCTAAAATCCCAAATTGGGGTCTGTTGATGTTGATAAGCATAGTAGGTAGAGGTCCCTAACTTTCTGCAGAACCAGTAGCTACAGACCTCTAAATGTAATATGATCTTTGCATTTGTCAAAGAGAGGTGCATTGCATGAGGTTACCGAAATTAGTATTTGTAAACATTACATTTATAAAACCCCAATAACACTCCCACTAGTATGATCAAAAATCATAGAGTTTTGATTACACTATTGTAATGGTAAACCAAGAGGACCCCTTAAAGTCAGCCACAACACAGGAATGGGTGAATAAATATGTTTTATTTGTTGCCGATTTCTCCTGGAAGGAAGCTGGACAGCTGGAGGCTCACTGCTGCTTGAGGATCTGAGATGGGGCGATGTCAGAGCAGGGAGGCAGACCCTGACCAGCGGTCATGTGGAGTTTCCAAGTGCTCCTCTTCAGACGGAGCTGTGAGCAGAAAAGCTTGCAGACTCGAGCGGCTGAGAGTCAAATTGAGGATGGGGCAGCTAGAGGAAGAAGTCGAGAGGGACAAGCAAAGATCCTTCACGGAGAGGCAGAAGGCGTTATACTCATCCAAGGGGCTAGGCTAGAATCGGAGTCGAAGAGCAGAGCAGAGGTACGGTTTCCAGGAGTCAGAGAGGCAGGAAAGAACCGACTGGGGCAAGGCGATAAACACTTTAATCCAGGAGGCAAAAAACAAGGTCATGCACAGGGAGGGCAAAAACATGGATCTTTGAGTAACGCTGGATTACTACTGCCACAAAAGGGTTTCGATAATCTGGCAGGGGAGTGGAGAAAGTACAAGTGAGACGTGGGCCATGACAACTATATTGAATATAATTATAATATTCATCCATCCATCATCTATATTTTTGCGGGGTTGCGGGTGCCTATCTCCAGCAATCATCGGGCGAGAGGCGGGGTACACCCTGGACAGGTCACCAGTCCATCACAGGGCAACACAGAGACACACAGTCATACCTAAGGGCAATATAGAAAGACCAATTAACCTAACAGTCATGTTTTTGGACTGTGGCAGGAAGTACTACTGTTAGGTAAAAAATAGTGGTTGACCTAGAAAGAATCACACACAGGGGTCGGAGAGAATATGGAGTCAATAAGCTCTGCAGAGGTAGATGTGGATAATCAGTTCTGCAGAGGGAGACCAGGAAAATACTATAAGGAATGAGCCAACCGTGTCTGTCTGTTCTCAGCCTCCCAGTGTCATAGTCTCTGGTCTCTAAGAGCACCCCTCTCTGCAGTCTCTCTTTATTTTGTCACACTTCATTAACATATTAAAAGAACAGGATGTCATGCAAAGGAGCATGTGACTGAAACCAAAATGACATTTAAAAAGTACATTAGAAAGACACCCTAAGAAAATAATAATACAACATTATTATTTTACCTAACATTTCCCCCTGAAATGTGGTTTTTAAATGTGATCACGAACAATAAAAAGTTGTAAAATAGGTAACAACTCCAATAATGTAAAAATATAAGAATCATAAAAACCAGACAACAAAAGGTTGCAAAATAAGTAGCATCCCAAATAAATAAAAAAATACTAATAATAAGACATACAACAAAGAAATTGCAAAAGTAAGTAGCAATTTCAAAAAGATATTAATGCGAGCTTCACCTAGACATCTTCCAATTAATCGCTACCTGAACAGTAGTTTAGATCAATGGAATCATAAAAAAGTTTTTACACATGTTAATTACACCCCATCTTCTTCTTCATTTCTATCTTCATCTTCAAGCCTCTGATTAAGAAGAGAGTATTGGACCATTGTGTTAGTTATCATCTTATTCATCATTTTTATTTATATATGGGAGAACACAACTAACAAAAACGCAGAAAAGTATCAAAATTACAATGAATGGCATAGCTATTTTTAAAAGAACCTGATACCACCTGCCAGTTGTCAGCCAGCCCATGAGATCCCATTGTCCATAACTGCTTTCCTGTGATTCTAAAAAGTCAGCTAATCCATGCACCCGGTCATGAATGAGAGTATAGTTAATTTGTATAGCAGACATATGGTATTATTTAAGGTGGTTGGGACAGCAGTCATCGATGAGACTTCTTCAGAATGGTGTGGGATCCATGAACAGACATAACAGCTGGTATTGAAACCTAAACGTTTTGCAGTCAAATTAACTATTTGGTACCAGGTGTTCTTGAACGCATGGTGGGTTAGAATTTTAGCTCTTCTTTCCTTTGATGTCTGGGCGTCATGAGGTGTGAGGAAAAAGCAGTGGAATAGAAGCAGGCAAACTGCCAGACAGGAGGGGAGCCAAACTAGTTTCATGTTGGCTAGAGGCAAAAAAGAGGACTAGCCCTCCAAAACAGAGGTTTGACCGCTAAGGGGACAGGGATGCTGTTCTGCTGGGTTTGAGACCAGAGGCCCTATTGGTCACTCTGTCCTTTGCAGCCCAGACTTCCCCACTGTCCCGTGCCTAGTCCCCTAATTGCCTTTGCAATTTTCAGTGTGAGATGTGTATCCACGAGGGTCTCTCAGCGATTTTCACAGCCGTGGGCGTGGTCAGCAGGACTTCAAAAGGTCCTTCCCAGCGGGGACTCGTCCAGTTCTTCCTTTTAATCACCTTGATGAATACCCAGTCTCCAGGTTTGATTGGCTTTTCAGGATCCTGCAAAACAGAAGGAGAGATAGGCAGATTGTGTGCGTTTTCCACTTCTTTGGCTAGGATAATTTTCCTCATGTAATCAGCTAATGTGAGTTCTTCGTCTGCTTTTTGCAAATCAGGCGCAACTAGAGGTAACCTGTAAGGTCTGCCATAAATGATTTCAAAAGGTGTTAAACCTTGGTTTGTTGGCGTGATTTTCATGTAAAGTTTTACTAGGTCCAAACACTCAGGCCATGGTCTTCTAGTCTCTGCCATGCATTTGAAATGTGGCCTACTTTCCCGCAGATCCAACACGTGGGGGCAGTGTGGCCACCTTGATGTCTCCATGAACCCTGGGGTGTGTGATGATGTGTATTCCTTCGTGGTCTAAACCCCCTTCCTTTGTTGTGGTTGTCACTTTGATAATAAACTTCCCCCTCATCGTCTTCAAGCTGGGTGTGAAATACCTGTGTGTCGGAGTCTGGAGGTTTTGGTTTCTTCCCCTTTCTTTCCATGGCACCTTCTGCAAAACGTGCATTGGCCATAAGGGTAGTAAGGTCGCATGTTTCCCATGTCAGAAGGTGATTTTTAATCCAATTAGTGATAGTGGGGTGGAAACTATGTAGCAGACCATTACAGAAATGCCGCATATATGGGGTATCATCACCACCCTCTTTAGTAAGGCCACTATGGATATCATGTTTCTTTTTGGTATCTGTATTTAAAATCATCTAAAGTTTCCCCAGGCTTCTGTTTTATGGAGACCATATGCCCATAATCTGGTTTCTTTTAAACTGTGCACGAACTTTATCCGCTACTGCATCGAATTGTTGCTTTAGTGCTCCCTGGAAATCATTCTAAAATTGTAACACAACTTCGGCATCATCTCTTCCTGTGTAATTTCCTCCTACATGGTGCCAGTCTTTTCCCAACGATGCAGCCATAGCCTGTCCTAATTCATGACCGTTTAACCGGTAGGATTTGACCACATCAACCACATCCTCTGTCCATTTTTCTGGATACTCCTTATGGGTAGTGATTTGTTCTACAACCTCTTTAACGTCTTCAAGTGACCATGGTCTAAAAACATATCTCGGAGTGCCATCGGCAGATGGTACTTGAATCATAGGGTTAACATCTATTGAGTCCTCTGGTTCACTCTCATAAGACTTATCCTCAGATTTTTTTGGACCTGACTTCTTTGTAATTCTAAGTCTTTGTTTTATTGTGGTACCATCTGTTTTTTCTTCAATTACAAATTGATCTCTTGGAACAGGAGGATATAGACCTTCCCCTACAGCCCCCGGCTGGTCTGATGGGGGTGTTGGTGGAGGTGCATAAGGTTCTCCTCCAACAGCCCCAGGGGGGTCTGTCTGGGCTGTAGGTAGAGGTGCATAAGGAGGAGAACACAGTGTGAGTTCGTCACCGAGCTTTTTCATAAGAAAAGCCTCATCTTTAGAGCCTTTGTTCTCTTTTCTGTTTTTTATATTTTGCTTCCTTTTCTCGGTTTCATCAGCCCACACACGTGCTATTTTTAACTGTGTCTGTTTAAGTTTTTTCTTTTGACCTTTAGCGATAAGTGTTTTTTCTTCGAGAACACATACCAGTTCTTTCCATTGATTTCCTTTAAGTTTCCCGTCTACTTTATACTTTTTGTGCCATTTTGTCAGAAACTGAAGATTTTCGGGGTCGTTTTTATGCATATACTTTGAATCTCCCTCTAATTTGTCGGTGGAAACATCGTTTCCCATCTTTGCGTTGTTTTTATATAACCCTTAATGGGTTCTATTAATTGGTCTGGTAAAGTCTAGTGTTAGAATACCAAATAGTTGTAGGAGGATAACGATAATTATTAATATTAAGATTAAGGTGAATGAAAAAGAGAGAAAGTATAGACCACTAGCTGTCAAAATGCAAACGAGACCACACCCCTTCCGGCCACGCCCACTTCCGGATACACCCACTTTCGTATACGCCCCTTCCGGTTACGCCCCCTTTGTCGGGCACCCTGGCTGCCGAAACAAGCTCCGCCCTGTCACAATAAGCTCCGCCCCCTGATGGTCACGCCCACCTGTCACAACAAGCCCCGCCCCCTGATGGTCCCGCCCACCTGTCCAAAATCGGATACGCCCCCTGGTGGCCACGCCCACCTGTCAAGATAGGACACACCTACCTGTCAAAATGGGGTACGCCCCTTGATGGTCACGGCCACCTGTCAAAATATGGCACTAAATGGCTCTCTCTAGTGGTTCTACAATTAAACTACATTCAAAAAATGAAAATACCTCCCCCTAGTGGCCCAATAAATACTATTACACCAAAACTTATAAATGCCTCCCTCTAGTGGTTCAAAATTAATATAACAGCCTATTGTATAATTGGCCCCCTCTAGTGGATCAAAATAACATTACATGCAAATGTAAAAATACCTCCCCCTAGTGGCTCAAAAATTAAATGACATGCAAATATGAAAATACCTCCCCCTAGTGGCTCAAAAATTAAACTACATGCATATATGAAAATACCTCCCCCTAGTGGCCCAATAAATAGTATTACACCAAAATATATAAATACCTCCCTCTAGTGGTTCAAAATTAATATAACAGCCTATTGTATAATTGGCCCCCTCTAGTGGATCAAAGTAACATTACACCCAAATGTGAAAATACTTCCCCCTAGTGGCTCAAAAATTAAATTACAGCCTATAGTATATATAGCGCCCCCAATGGTTTGAATCTAACTCCTCAGTGTCATCAGAACATGTCCGAACAAGTCCCTTTAATATTATACGGTCTGGGCTCTGTCTCAACATGACTCCTTGAGCATTCCATTTTATTTTAAACAGTTAAAAGGTGCTTTTTAGCTTCCTGAATTTAATTCTTAAACCACATTAGCTCCAACACTCTAGAGACACCATTACATCTGATTCTAACAATTCAACCATGATAAATTAAACTTGTAAGAGCACTAAAAAGAGAATTTATTCACCCACAGCTATGTTGAAGCAGATGCTCATCCTTTTGTTGATTTTAAAAACGCACCATTACACAGTCTTTAAAAACAGATAAGGAGTTAAAAAAAACATCACTTTAAACCTGGTTGCTTTAAGCTGGAAATAAGAAATCTATCAAACTACTAAAGTTACTGAAAAAATACAGTCCACCAATCGGCGTTTGACACGCCCCTGCTCTGCTTTGTATTCGCTGTATTTATCACGCCCCTGACTTCACCTACGTCCGCAAGTCAGGTAAACCGGTTTGGGCGGTGCTCACCGGGCGGCATTTACCTGTATAAAAGGCTGTCGGAAAACGGTTAATCTCTACAGCATGCTGGAAGGACCTCATTCAACAATTCGACCTTAAGGACACGGAGCGCGGTGCTGCGACGAACAAAGAAAACAGCAGTTTCACGAAGACTGTATCACCGGCTTCATTCGAGGGGAATCCCAGAAGCCCGCGTCATTGTCAGACCGCGTCAGAGCTGAGTCCTGGCGGGATTCCCGAGCTTCCCCTGCTAAGAGCTGGAGTTACGGATTCAGCGGTGAAATCAACTTCACACCGACTTCAGGAAATCTTCACATCGGCGACCTGTATTATCGGTTTGGAGCGAGGTGAGTAAATGTTTTTTTAGCTCGCAATTGTGCGATCGTCTACGGATGTTTCATAGCACCAAGATGGATTCGCTGCTGGCTTATCGATAGATTCACCATAGCGTAGATACTCTGTTACAGCTAGAAGTATAGCTCAACTCCAGTTGCTGCTCTGAGCTGGTTTCGGGCTGGAGCGGGAAAAAGGCACTGGGGGTTGCTACAAAGCGAAACTCCGCTCTGAGGTGAGTTTACTGCTTGTTAAATTCTGTTGACTGTTTAGATCCGGGTATTACGGTATATGTATTTTTT
Organism: Valencia hispanica; assembly: GCA_963556495.2. Classification (NCBI taxonomy): domain Eukaryota; kingdom Metazoa; phylum Chordata; class Actinopteri; order Cyprinodontiformes; family Valenciidae; genus Valencia; species Valencia hispanica. The sequence goes on from OY747708.1 coordinate 48,386,270, forward strand.
TTAATTATATTCCTGACTTTTACCTGCGCTTTATCATAGATCGTGATCGAAGCGCGGAGCTGTTTGCTATTGGATCTCAGCGGATCTGCCCAACGCCCGCCTTGGCGCTCCGGTTAGCTGTGAGACTGTCTGGAGCTTTCTCCAGCTTGTGTGTATTGTCTGACTCTGAATGTTTGTTCATGTCCTTTTTTTTTTATTTTGATCGTGTGTTTAAATAGCAACATCAACCAGTCACTATGAATGTCTCACAGGAGCTAAATAGTCCTCAACCGTCTAGTCAGGAAGATGAAGAATTTCAGATCAATGTACGTGACGAATTCAATAACATAGAGATCCGACACAACTTTGTCCGGCCTGAGGGTGATCATCCGTGTCCGTATGAATTTCATAATCACATAATGAATGTGCTCAGGGGTTTATCAGACCGGGTGACACCGCTGGTTAACACTAACGATATTGTGCAGATAGAGGTTAATGGACCCGGCGTGTCTCGCAGCGTGACTTTCTCAGTCCATGAAGGGGGGAGTAACGTCATGCACCAGTTCGAAACGTTTTTAGATGATCTGATGCAATCCAATGCCGAAATAGCCTCAACAGAGCGTTTGGAGTTTGTAATTCAAACAGTGCGTGATCTTAGTGGTGGAGCTAGACGAAAAGCTGAAATGTCTCTCGATTGCGAGCTTATACACAAGAAGAGACGCCACCTATATATTGTGAACAATGATCGAGATGATAAACTGTGTTTTGCTATTAGCTTAGCCTGTGTTGCAGACCCTAGCCTCGGCTCCGATGCGGCTGTACAGCTCGGTAGAGAGTTGCAACAGCGTGCAGGCCTTTCAGAACACCCCCCCGTCAGATCAGGCGATATCCACAAATTTGAGAAGTTGTTGAACAGAAAAATAGTTGTTTTTATCAGAAGTGAGGGAGCGAGAGCTCTAGGGAAGATTCAGACCGACTTTGAGGACCGAAGCAGGACTGTTTTTCTATTGCACTTCCGAGACCATTACTACGGGATCAAAAACTTGAAGGGTTTTATAGGGGCTCGGGATATTTGTCACTACTGTTTCGATCCTATAGGGCATAAATACAATCATGTATGCAAAGGTTCGTGCGCTGTCTGCAATGATGCAGCGTGTGCTCAGGGGGTTACAAATCCGATTCTTTGTCATGACTGTAACAGATATTGCAAGAACCAGACGTGTTACGATAGACATAAAGTACCTGAGCTAAAACCCAGGGCGCGTGTGATGGTCAGTCATTGTGATCAGGTGAAGAAATGTCCAAACTGTGGGTTAAACTATAACCAGAGTCTCACAACAGGCAAGAAGCATGTGTGTCAAGGGAAGAAGTGTACGATTTGTGGGGGTAAGCTTGACAAGGACCAGCCAGCATCAGACCATAAATGTTATATCCAGACATGCTCCGTCGATACCGAAATAAGTGACAAGGTGATTTTTTACGATATTGAAACTTTCCCTGCTGCGCAGGGTGAGCATGTTCCATTTCTGATCTGTTCAAAGTCCACATCTGGTGAGGAGTGGTCAGCCTACGGCAGTGATTGTATTCATGAGTTTATCCGTGAAATCAGGAGGCCAGGCCGTCGGAATTACACATGTGTAGCCCATAATGCTAGAGCTTTTGATTCCTACCTTGTTCTGAATGCAATGACGGAGATGGGTTTAAATCCTGACATCATTATGCAAGGGTGTAAAATTCTGAGCATCACTGATCCTGATTACGGTTTGAGGTTCATTGACAGCCTATCTTTCCTTGCCATGAAGCTTAGTAAAATGCCTGAAGCCCTCGGTTTTCCTGACCATAGCAAGGGCTATTTCCCACACCGTTTCTCATCCTCTGATAATCTGAGCTATGTAGGTTCTTACCCGCTGCCATCATTTTACGGTGTTGAGCGAATGAATCGTGCTGAGGAGGAGGAATTCTATACATGGTACGCTGAGGTTAGCAAGGGCGTGTTTGACTTTAAAAAGGAGGCTCTCTTTTACTGTAAGAATGATGTGGAGATACTCCTACAAGGATGTACAAGGTTTCGTCTGGAGTTTTTTAACGACAGTCAGATTGACCCTTTTAACAGGATCACCATCGCAAGTGCTTGTATGAAAGTGTTTCAAAGCAATCATTTGAAGGCAGACACTCTCGCTGTGCCTTCACCTACAGACTACAGCGAACAGTTAAAAACGTTTTCCTCAGCTTCCGTTGAATGGTTGGAATATGTTTCACATACAAGGAGGGTTGGAATACAGCATGCTCTAAGAGGTGGTGAGAAAAAGATTGGATCATACTTTTGAGACGGTTACCTGGAGGTAGGGGAGCGTAAAATAGGGTTTGCGTTCCATGGGTGTGAGCATCATGGCTGCAGCACCTGTCGCTATCCAACAGCTGAGAGTCCATTGACCGGTGTGCCTTATGGGCAGCTCCACGCTGCGACCATGGAGAGGGAGCATGTGCTGAGGACTGTGTACGGTATAGAGCTTGAGGTGATGTGGGAACATGTGTGGGAAGAAATGAAGAGGGGTAACGCTGATGTGAAGCAGTTCATGATGACCTACCAGGCTCCTGCACCACTTACCCCCCGTGAAGCGCTTTTTGGAGGGCGTACATGTGCAGTCAGGTTGAGGTACTCTGCAGCCCCCGGTGAGCAGGTTCTTTACCAGGACGTGTGTAGTCTTTACCCATTTGTTCAGAAGACGAAAAGCTTTCCTGTAGGGCACCCGATCATAATCAGGGAAAACTTTGATGATCCTAGAAATTATTATGGATTTATCAAAGCAGTCATTTCACCACCTCGTGGTCTTTATTTCCCCATTCTACCATTTAGAACAGATCATAGAAAGCTTGTATTCACCCTCTGTCGCACATGTGCATTGGAGAACAATCAGACACATAGTTGCACCCACACTGACACTGAGAGAGCCTTAACAGGTGTATGGGTGTCTGAAGAGGTTAAAGAAGCCCTTTTACACGGCTACAGAATCGATCAGATCATTGAGGTGTGGCACTTTGAGCAGCATAGTGATCAGATCTTTGCAAAGTATGTCAACTCCTTTTTGAAGACCAAGCAGGAAGCTTCAGGTTATCCCGAGGGTGTAGAGAGCGAGGAGGACAGACAGAAATACATCCAGGATTTCATGGTGAATCAGGGTGTAGAGTTAGACCCTGAAAAAATTAAAGTAAACCCGGCAAAACGTCAAGTAGCCAAGCTGTGTTTGAATTCGCTTTGGGGGAAGTTTGCTCAAAAAAATGACCAAACCCAAACCTCAATCATTAAACACTCTGACAAGTTTTTTGAGTTCCTGTTTTCAGGGAAGTTCGTCGTGACATACTTCAGCTTTCTGAACCCCAAGATGGTCATGATTCAATGGAAGTACAACAAAAACTGTGTAACGCCCCCTAACAAAACCACCAATGTGTTCGTTGCCGCATTTACAACAGCTTACGCACGACTAGAGTTATTCAGATACTTACACCAGCTCCAAGAACGGGTACTCTACCTTGACACAGACAGTGTGATCTATGTTGTGCGTGAAGGCGAGAGCTCTCTGCCGACAGGTAGCTATTTGGGTGACTTGACAAACGAGCTCCCACCAGGGGACACCATTCAGGAGTTTGTTGCCGCAGGGCCAAAGAGTTACTCGTATCAGACAAAGCACAGGGGGAAGGTTGTGATGAGGGCAAAGGGGATGTCGCGAAACATAGAATGCTGTGAAAGGGTGAATTTTGATACAATGACAGGACTTGTTGATGGTTACCTGGGTGGTGAGAGAGGCGAGGTACTCAAAGCACCGCAGCATTCCATCAAACGTAATAAAAAACGGGTTCCATCTGAGGAATCACTCATTTACCAAAACTTTCAGGGTGGTCTATGACAAGCGGAGGTTGTTACCAGACGGAACGACGCTACCATTTGGTTTTTGAGGGGGGAAAATGCAGCATCAGGGTGAACTGGAAGCGATTAACTTTGACCCAAGATTTAAAACTCCTTTTTCAAGTCTTGTGGTAGGCCCGAGTGGCTGTGGGAAGTCTTTTTTTGTAAAAAATGTTTTGATTAATTGTCTACATGTGATGGATTCTGTACCTGAAAATATTGTTTGGATCTACACTTCATTCCAACCATTGTATACAGAGTTGATGAAGATTAATAAATCAATTAAATTCGTCGAAGGATTGCCTCATTCCTTTGAAGATGATGTTTTATTCCCCCCAGATCAATCGCATCTATTGATTCTCGATGATGTACTCTTTCAAGCAGCTGAGCATCCAGAGGTCGTGAAAATATTTACACAATATCGACACCATAGAAACATGAGCATTATGATGTTGACTCAGAATGTGTTTCTCAAGGGTAAACATACTCGAACTATCAGTCTTAATTGTAATTATATGGTCTTGTTTAAAAACCCACGTGACAGATTGCAGGTAGCAAATTTAGCACGTCAAATTTTCCCTGGACTGAAACCCTTTTTCATGGAGAGTTTTGAAGATGCTACGAGCCAACCACACGGCTATTTATGTGTAGACCTGACCCTGACACACCAGACCAATACAGGCTCAGGACAGGTTTACTTCCTGGACAGTGGCCGGCTGTTTACATAGCTAAGAAAAAGTGACCAACATGTCGGCACGCATAAAAAGAAATGCACCGTTACTAGGGGCTCTTTTTCATTCCACACCCCAGAAACGTAAAGATATCCTAACTCATTGTTCTCCCGACTTTCTACAAACCTTGTGCGAGATTGCTTTAAATGTGCTGAAAGGGAACATCAAGCTGTCCACAACACAATACAACAGACTTAAGAAGCAGAAAAAAATCCTCAGGTTGTTGGCTGATCGGAAGGTGGGGTTAAAGCGCAAACGACAGACATTGAAAACCCAGACAGGAGGAATTCTCCCGCTGATTGTAGCTGTAATACCGTTTCTCGGAGAATTGGTGGCTGGAATATTCCGCCGGTAGAAGTGTATTATGACACTGAGAGCATCACAGAAAATGTTTCTAGTCTCGCCGCATCAATTAAATCGTCTGAAGCAACGGGATAACTCCGGAACCATACGACAGAAGGCTCAGGATGACACTGATGAGGACATGCAGGCAATATTGGATGACCCAAACAGTGCATCGTACGAGAAAATTAAACGCTACCACGCATTACTTCAGAAATACCTAACCCTCCTTAAGCAAGGAGAGAACGAAGAGCCGCGTGTCACCCTATCGCTGCAGAGAGACCGTGCGAATGATGACCCCCCGAAGGACAACCAGATCGTTAGTGGGTATAGCCGAGGTTTAGATGGTCTAGACTCCGTAGAGACCTCTTCTACACCTGCCGTTGAGAGTGTCGTGGATGAGAGAGCAGGCAGGAAATCAAAAAATAAAAAGCGCGTATTGATGTCACCAGTTTGGCCGTCTTTAAAGGCTCCAACTGCTACAAAACGGCGGGACAGAAGGAGGTCGTTCATGATCTCACCAGTTTGGCCTCAGAATGCGCAGGTACCACGCAGAAAGCGTAAGAGTGTTACCTTATCACCCCTCTGGACCAGAGCGGAAGATCATTTCAGTAAAAAGTCTCTTCGTAAGGCAACCCGAGCCCCCAGCTGGCTCACATTCTCCCCCTAGCTGCATGACTACTGAATAAGCGTTGTTTCTTTTCACAATAAACGATATCTATTCACATAATTTCATACGTACAGGTTTATTTCATTCCATGTTAAACATCATAAGTCTAATACATTTGATGCATATTCTCATACATATCAAAACCCGTAACAATCTTTAAACACATCTAGAGAACAGGTTCTATGCGTGAAAAACGTTGTGTTTCGCTTCATAGCACATTTCACATACTTTTTGACAAAGTTAGATACAAGCTCATCATTTGATTCAGGAATTTGACAATACTTTGATAAAACTTGTTGCATGGAGAGACCACAGGCTCTATGGCATAAATAAAAAATACAGTGATGCCCACAAACAGAAGATTGAACGCTCTGAAATTGTTGGTTATGGTACATTATCACAGATGAACGATCTTTCAAAAAATCCAAAATGGATGAAGGGTAATAGACAAATTCTGGTGAGTACCCGTTAGAGTCAAAAAACGTTGCTTTACCACCCTCTTCCAGAGTGAGGGCTAGCCAGTGTTCCCCAGGCATGTTAGAAGGGTGTGTATTGACGATAAAATAAGCCGGTCTGGGGAATGTCAGTGGTAGCAGCTCCAGTTGGTCGCTGGCCCATACACCGCAGAAAAGCTTCCCAAGCAGATGACTGAGTATTGCATCGAGTTCGTGATTATTCATGTTTCCAAGTGGTTAATAATAATCCACCAAAACTCTTCTTTTAGAGTCTATTTCCAGGATGGAGTCGTAGCACGCGTATACAATCAGCGTTGTTGTGTGCGGTAACGGTGTTCTGAATCTCATTTCTAGCCTAATGTTACCACTGGGTACTGGTGATAGTGCTTCAGATTCAGCACATGGGTCGAGATTAAAAGCAAATAATGCGTAACCCGTGTTAAAGTCCTCCCTAGTTATGCTTAGGGGGAGATCCTTTAAACGCCTCCCTGTGGATGTAAACAGGTTGTAATATTCTCGTACAGAATTACCCTGATCGAAGTTGGGCTGGAAGGCCTTTGCAGGAATCTTTCTACCATCACGGGACAGAGCTAGATACTCCATATTATAATGGTTGAATGAAAATGGATTCAAATTGTGCGCTCCTGTGAAGGCCTGGTGATTAACCATCGAAATAACCACATATTTAGGTGTCATACCCAAGAACAGGTTCTCCTGAGTGCATATTCTTGAATGTTCAGGTATAGAGTATGTTTTTACATTTACACGCGATACCGGGTACAAAGCATTTCCTTTCATTAATGCGGTCTCATGACCGAGCCGTACGGCGGGAGATACAGTCACCTTTTTGACAAAGAGAGCTGCACCTAAAATCCATAGTTTGAAAGTAGAATCTGCAGCACCCATAAGACAGAACGCATCGCTTGCTCGTGTTAGCTTAATTCTTATGTCAACAGAGTTCAAAAGTAGTCTTTCACAGAATAATATGTCAGCATGAAGCGGTCCTAGCAGGTGCACCTCTCGAGATTGGGCTGTAAAGGAGGCACGTTGGTTTAATCCTTCATTCGGTCCATCAATGGTCTCTGTAGAATCCATTTCATCGGCTGTATCTTTATAAAAAAGCCCTGCACTGAACTGGCTTTTAAGGGTTTGATCTGAATAATTAAGCAATGTTTCGATCATAGCTCTATAAGGATGCGTAGCGCTGGACTGTGATATTAAACGGTCTCCAAGGGTTACATCACATTGGGAAAAAATTGTGTTCAGAGGGTAGTTAATTAAGCCGACCTTAGCGTCACGAGCCATGGGCGAACCGTTAGCATTGCTAATTTTAACTCTGAGATGGATCAACATGTCATTTAAATCGGTATACGACTCGCCCCCACCAGGGATAAAAAATTCTATCGGTCCTCCATCGGTGATGGCTGAAAGGGGTGAAATCTCAGTGTACAGCTTATCCTCTACCGATAGTTGAGTCATAGGCGCTGAAAATAAGTCAAGCTCACCGAGCGTACACTCTCCCGATTTGACATGTAGTAGAGCCATATTCCTATTCAGTTAAAATATGTCAGAGCCTCTGCCGGACTTCCTTCCCCTCTGCCTGCTCACCCTGAGTGGTTTCTTTTTCTTTGTCTTGGCTTGTTTTCTAGTCATCCAAACACGCTCTCCAGGGGGTCTCTTTCGACCTCGTCTTGATAAGATCATTATTCCTGAACCTTCCTGAGCATCAGAATTCTGACCGATCTTGCTCTTGATTTTATAGACCGCCCTCCCAAAGACGTCCGAAGCTATATTCGATGCCGCAGCTTTAGGTGCGGTTTAGCAATCGACACTCCTTTCTTAACAAATGCGGATATAAATCGGAAGAGGCGGGCAAACACAGATCCAAATCCACGACCATACATGACAGGCTGTCCTGAGAACCCGGGTAGCTCTCCACCCGTCTGGTTCACATAATATTGTACAAACCGCGTTGGTTCTGGTCTGTGTGTTAAGTATGCCATTTTACCGCAGGTGTCAAAACCGGTTTAAAGTGCAGCTTCACGATCGTCTTCCCGTATACAAAGTTCACACACTCGTTACGATCTGTTTTTACCTGTATGCAGATTGTCTTAATATAGCTTGTTGAAACGGGGAGGTAATGCACTGTGTTATACCTCACACCAATCACGTAACCGAATTTACCATTTATGTTTACGACACCGAGCAGAGGTGAGTGACTGTCACCAACAGTTTGGAAATGGATTATGTCTGTGTAGACAAACAGGTTATATACACCAGTGCCGAGATCCGCTGGGTGGGGCGCAGGTCTGTTGGAGATGGTCCACCATTCGTCAGCGTTCAAACCGAGCATGATGGAGAGAGGGTTGCTAGCTCGAATTTTGTATCTTCCATCCCCCCTGAAGTCAAATTTTTTCGAGACATTATTGTAGGTTAGATCGATGCTCCTGTCATATTTCTTCACGGATGGGACTAGAGCATCTGAGAGGTCTTGAGGTCTCTCAAAATACCCCCCTCCGGAAAACTTGGACCTGGCGTATTCTATACGGGGTGTATTCCTCTCATCTTTAGATTTGTCTCCCACCTCATAAACAACCTTCTTTAAATCAATGTATGAATGCGGATCCGACAGGTTATACCATGTATGAGGGTAGACAATTTCACACAGTCCCACTACCCAGTCTCCACTTAGCTCAATAGCCTTTGGAAGGTCTGTAGTATAATTTGAGCTCGTGTTATCTTTAAATACCTCTCCGGTGGCGTTGGAAGGTAGAGTTACATAGAACCCCTCATCAGACATTGTGAATTTGACGGAGCAAAAAAAGTCATCTAAAGGCTTTGGAGTGTAAGGTTTACTAATTAATCATAGTCTGTAGAACCCACGCTTTATAGTGAATCGACGATGTGTTAAACGGTTTTGTGGGCGATATTATTTGACACTTTTAACATCTGAGGCTCTGACCCAACTGTTGAATTTTTCGGGCCAATTTCTCCACCTCACAAAGACTTGGTCCTCCCTGTTGACTCTCCGCCGCTTTAAAATCTTGTCCACGTTATACACCCGCTCACCATTAATTTTTACTTTCTGCAATTCGGCCTCATAAAACGATCCGTGTATTCGATCCTGATCATAATCAACTAACTCGTACACTGGGGGGTAGCGGAGTATGCAACGGTCAACCGTAAATATTTCATCTGTGAAGCTGTTCTCATATTTCTTATCAAATATCCCACGTAGCTTTGATATTCTGACCAGATCCCCTTTCTTAAACTTTGTCTTTATTTTACCAGAGTCTATCGATGGGGTGATGCAATAGAGGTTTTTCATGACTTGAGGAGTATTCTCTGACGTCACTTGCATAGGTGTCATCTTAATGCTTGAGTGGAAGCTGTGGTTGTAACTTTCCACTAGCTTTTGAAGGACGTCGATGTACCGGAAGGTGTTATTAGCGGTGAAATATCTCCACATTCTACCCTTCAGAGTGCGATTGAAGCGCTCAACAACAGATGCCTTTAGATCACTGGCTGCACTAAAGTGGGTAATACCATATTTCTTCATCATTAACTTAAATTGTTTATTATAAAACTCTTTACCAGCATCCGTCTGTAATTTTTGTGGAATTTGACTCTCTTGAAAAACTGATTCAAACCCCTTAACGACCTCACACCCCGTCTTTCTCTTTAAAGCACGCAAATACGCCTTTTTTGAAAAGACATCAATCACTGTTAGTAAATAGTTGAATCCGTCGTTATGTGTCGCCAAGGCTTGCATGTCACATAAGTCGGCCTGGAATTGCTTCAAGGGTTTGGTTACAAAAACACGATTCCGGGGAAACTTTACTCGTGCAGGTTTATGCAACGTGTAGGTGTCCTCGCCTGAAAGAAAGTCTTTTACTTTTTCAACACCGATCACACGTCCTTCTCTGTCCTTTAAACCCCTTCTCAATCTGTCAACACCCCCATAGCTCCCCGGATGGGCGGGGTCATAGTATGCATTGGTCAACACCCTCTGTTCTGACATTTTACTGTCGAATGATAGTACAGGAGAACGGCTAGTGTAATTTAACCCTTGTATTAATCAGATAGATGAACCATATGATTGGATCAAAGTTTTTTTTTTTTTTACAAGTTTAAAACCATAGCATTACACAATTATAAAAACAATTGAATAAAAAACAAAACACGCAAGGATTAAACTAGAGCATTTATATCAGAGGAGATATAGCCAACATTAGTACACATCAGATTTCATAGCCATAGCATCGGGAGACAGTCCTGAGTTCTTCCAGGATGGCTTCATCATCCCTATCACCATACACAGCTTGAATCGCGTTGTAGAACCCCTGCATACCCCTCAGCCCATGTAGAACGGTTTCAGCTACTGTTTTCACCTTCAGATCATCATCATCATCATGTATGCTCCGATTTACCAGCAGAATTTGAATAGCTGGAATGAATCGCGGGGTAAGAAGTTGTCGCATGACTGATTGAAAGTGGAGTTGGTAATAATCCTCATCCATTAGCTCTAGGCATTGATGCTGCAACTGACTGGGATGGCTAATTTGACATCCATAACAGTTATCTTTCTGATAAGCAGCACTGGTCATGTGAAATAGATGCAGAACAGCAGTCTTTACAGCCTTGATGAACCTGGATGACATCAAACCGTCCACCAGGTCCCATTTGTCAACCTCAGCCAGAGCCGGAGAATCACCCCCCTCATCCTGAGACGCACACCCGTGTTCCGGTGTCGCGCATTCCGGCGCATCGGGGGTCCCACCATCGCTGGGCGCTGAAGGTCCATCACACTCTCCCTCGAGATCGGGCATAGGCACCGGGGTTGAAGTAAATAGAGGGGGTCTTACACGGCGATGTTTCATTGTAGGCGGCCGATAATAGTTGAAATAAGGGTGACCCGCTCCCCCAGCTTCAGGGTTGTATGATCCCTCGACCCAAGCGTCGGGCTGGGCATCTGCAGGCAGAATCTCCGAAAGAGAGAACACAGGGGATGGTGGAGAGTAGCATGGCGAGAGCGATGAAATTGACGGTGGATGATACGGGTTAGCGTAGCCGAACCCCACAGGCGATGGCGGAGTGCTCATCGGCTCATACGGCTGGCCGATCCCCCAGTATGACGGTAGAGTGGTCTGCTTGACGAATCCTCCCATATCCATCGTCTCGGAGCGAAGATTACGGCGGCTTGGAAGTCCTGGATGTAATGCCGAAGACCAGGAGGTTTATATAGGAACCTAGCGTACGGGGCGGGGCCTGTAGACTTGTCTAGACATGTTCGGCATGAGGGGCGTGATAAATACAACGAATACAAAGCAGAGCAGGGGCAAGTCGAGCGCTGATTGGTGGACTTTTTTTTATCTACAACTTTAATAGTTTGGAGGGTTTCTTATTTCCAGGTTAAACCAACCAGGGTAAGCTACTAAAAGAGGGTAGGACCTGTTTGTAACAAATTTTGCTGGGAATAAAACATATTTTGGTTTATAGCATCTACACCTAAACACTGGTGCTCCTGCTGACTGCCTCCCATTTTGCAAGAGTTACATTGTTTCCGCAGTAAAGATATGCAGGCATAACCCATAAAATGGCTTAGAGCAGTTTTAATAGCACTGTTGACTGCGGTAGGTATCCAGTTCTCAATTTCCTCCATTTGATTCTCTTGATCCAGGAAGGAAATCGGAGTCTCGCTTAAAAGAGGAAAGTCTTCTGTAAAAGCCAATGTCGGATTTTTGTCCAGAGTTGTAGAGGTTGATTTATCGCACATTGAGCGTGTCGTCACGGATGGAATCCCATTTGACAATTCAGATAAAAGAACAGACGTTTCCTCATCAAGTTCTTCATTTTTAAATTCAACTCTTTTTAGTTCCATGGTTGGAGTTGAGGCAGAAGAGGCTATATGCTTGGACTCAGCTCTGACGCGGTCTGACAATGACGCGGGCTTCTGGGATTCCCCTCGAATGAAGCCGGTGATACAGTCTTCGTGAAACCGCTGTTTTCTTTGTTCGTCGCAGCACCGCGCTCCGTCTCCTTAAGGTCGGATTGTTGAATGAGGTCCTTCCAGCATGCTGTAGAGATGAACCGTTTTCCGACAGCCTTTTATACAGGTAAATGCCCCCCGGTGAGCACCGGTTTACCTGACTTGCGGACGTAGGTGAAGTCAGGGGCGTGATAAATACAGCGAATACAAAGTAGAGCAGGGGCGTGTCAAACGCCGATTGGTGGACTGTTTTTTATCAGTAACTTTAGTAGTTTGATAGATTTCTTATTTCCAGCTTAAAGCAACCAGGTTTAAAGTGATGTTTTTTTAAATCCTTATCTGTTTTTAAAGACTGTGTAATGGTGCATTTTTAAAATCAACAAAAGGATGAGCATCTGCTTCAACATAGCTGTGGGTGAATAAATTCTCTTTTTAGTGCTCTTACAAGTTTAATTTATCATGGTTGAATTGTTAGAATCAGATGTAATGGTGTCTCTAGAGTGTTGGAGCTAATGTGGTTTTAAATTAAAGTCAGGAAGCTAAAAAGCACCTTTTAACTGTTTAAAATAAAATGGAATGCTCAAGGAGTCATGTTGAGACAGAGCCCAGACCGTATAATATTAAAGGGACTTGTTCGGACATGTTCTGATGACACTGAGGAGTTAGATTCAAACCATTGGGGGCGCTATATATACTATAGGCTGTAATTTAATTTTTGAGCCACTAGGGGGAGGTATTTTCACATTTGGGTGTAATGTTACTTTGATCCACTAGAGAGGGCCAATTATACAATAGGCTGTTATATTAATTTTGAACCACTAGAGGGAGGTATTTATATATTTTGGTGTAATACTATTTATTGGGCCACTAGGGGGAGGTATTTTCATATATGCATGTAGTTTAATTTTTGAGCCACTAGGGGGAGGTATTTTCATATTTGCATGTCATTTAATTTTTGAGCCACTAGGGGGAGGTATTTTTACATTTGCATGTAATGTTACTTTGATCCACTAGAGGGGGCCAATTATACAATAGGCTGTTATATTAATTTTGAACCACTAGAGGGAGGCATTTATAAGTTTTGGTGTAATAGTATTTATTGGGCCACTAGGGGGAGGTATTTTCATTTTTTGAATGTAGTTTAATTGTAGAACCACTAGAGGGAGCCATTTAGTGCCATATTTTGACAGGTGGGCGTGACCATCAGGGGGCGTACCCTATTTCGACAGGTGGGCGTGTCCTATTTTGACAGGTGGACGTGGCCACCAGGGGGCGTACCCCATTTTGACAGGTAGGTGTGTCCTATCTTGACAGGTGGGCGTGACCACCAGGGGGCGTACCCAATTTCGACAGATGGGCGGGGCCATCAAGGGGCGGGGCTTATTGTGACAGGTGGGCGTGGCCATCAGGGGCGGAGCTTATTGTGACAGGGCGGAGCTTGTTTCGGCAGCCAGGGTGCCCGACAAAGGGGGCGTAACTGGAAGGGGCGTATCCGGAAGTGGGCGTGGCAGAAAGGGGCATGACCGGAAGTGGGCGTGACCGGAAGGAGCGTGGCCGGAAGTGGGCGTGGTCGGAAGGGGCGTGGTCTCATTTGCATTTTGGCAGCTAGTGGTCTATACTTTCTCTAAAAAGCAAGAACTATTAAATTAGTCTGTTGATGAGTTAAAGTTAGTCATTTATTCTTTAATTAATTAAAATAATTTTTTGGTCATTTATTTGAGATTTTTTAATTGTAATCAAATTCTGCTAAAACTGGATCGTATAGTTTTTACTCTAAGTGTCTCTTTTGTGCAACTAGATTGAGGCGTTTTATGGCTTTCTTAATCTAAGGATGTGTTGTGTAACCTATAATTCCGCACAGAACGTCTCTTATAGTGCACGTCAAACCGTACGTTAACACCGTTAGGTTTCAGGTTTGACTGGCATACATAAAGATTATGTCCTGTGCCTATCTTACTCAACCCACCTGGGGTGCGGTATATCGTTTTGATTCAGCTGTTTGTGTTTTTACTCCCATACACTGGCGTGCTTTATTTCCCAGCGAGGTGGATTGGCTCGCAAACCTAACCCGTTACAACCGTTTCCCAGCCAGGTGGACCGGTTCGCAAACCTGGTCCGTTACACCCTTTTTTCGAGGTGGACAGGTTCGCAAACCTGTACCGTTACACCCTTTTGCTGTAGTAATTAACACATTAATCACTTAAGGATCAACACCTGATATTTTATCAGAGAGGCTAAAGCGTCCTTTAGGCCCAAACAGCAGAATATACCCTGACTATCTTAGAATTGTTTTTTTTTTGTTTTTTTTTATGTGAAGGTGCACAAAAAAGACGTAATCACAATCTCCCCCCTATGCGAGTGATTCAAACCGAATCGATCGCACGGCAGCACGCGCAGGCGGTCCTCGTGGAAGTTATGCAGCCGGCCAGTGCAGCAATTCAGCGATCTGGACATCAAGAACAGCCCTTCGACGGAGACCACCGGCGGGAGTGCTCCGTACATCGAGTCACGGCACCAAGATGTTAGGTAAAAAATAGTGGTTGACCTAGAAAGAATCACACACAGGGGTTGGAGAGAATATGGAGTCAATAAGCTCTGCAGAGGTAGATGCGGATAATCAGTTCTGCAGAGGGAGACCAGGAAAATACTATAAGGAATGAGCCAACCGTATCTGTCTGTTCTCAGCCTCCCAGTGTCCTAGTCTCTGGTCTCAAAGAGCATCCCCTCTGCAGTCTCTCTTTATTTAGTCACACTTCATTAACATATTAAAAGAACAGGATGTCATGCAAAGGAGCATGTGACTGAAACCAAAATGACATTTAAAAAGTACATTATGAAATAAAGAAAGAAACCCTAAGAAAATAATAATACAACATTATTATTTTACCTAACAACTACATATTTTATACACCTGGTGGCACAGATGGAATTAAAACTGTATAGATACTTATTTATCTTAACAATGAGTCATTATCTTTCTGTTGTCATGAGGGAAACCTATTAAAAATTAAAAAAACAAGTATTAAAAAATTAAACTGTGTGTGTAAGATCCACCCGGTGATTTAAAAGAAAGAAAATTCTCTATATAGCCTACTGTGTAAAACAAGGAGAATAAGAACGAAAACCTACAACTGCATAGGGGCTGTAATAGGATGTTTATTTTTTGCAAATAAAAGTTTGTAATTAATCGTTTATAATAAGGGTAAGAGTTGGGGTTGGGAGTCCTGGCTTCAAAAGGGGGCTTCAAGGAAAAAAAGGTTGGGACCCATAGGCATAAAGCACACTGGTAGTGGTAGTTACCATCGTTCTTGCCTGACTGCATTGAGTCAAATGAAAAGTCTGATGCAGAGGGGATGGTGGTGTGGGGCCCTTTTAAAGCTGCAGTAGGTAACTTGAACAAAAGTAACTTTTTGTGATATTTCCTAAAACTGTACATTTTTCCTGAAAGTAGGAAATCAGAGTTGTAATCTGTTAAAAAAAGCAGCTCAATTGGTCAAGCCTACAGCCCCTACTGCGATTTGCAAGAATCCACCGTGCCTGGTAGAAAACACCCAATCAGAGCCAGAGCAGCATCTGATGGAGTGTCTGACATCTGTCTATCACTCCTCACACACACACCGCGACCCGCCCCTCGCTCCGCTACGCAACCGGCTGCAACAGCCACCTGAAGAGAAACTGCCCGTACCGCCGCTGCCAACAACAAAAGAAGATGACCGAGGAGGACAAAAAAGCTAAGAAGAAAGAAGTTGACTGAGCCCGAGATAAAACGAGGGTAAATATTGGCGTAGCCTTCGAGAGGTGGAGGGAGCTACGGGACGTGAAAGCGTTTAAAACCGATTCCGAGTTGGCAATGTTTCTGCTTGACAGGTAATTACCCTTGCTTGATTAATATTTGTTTTGTTTTTTTGGTGGTGGTATTACAGTAAACCTCCGCAGCAAGTGCGATCATCCGTGCACTCACAGCTAATGTTGTCATATGTGGTTTACTGTTAGAAAATAGTCACGAAAGTTTGTTTTCTAAGTCGCGTCAGCTTATTATCTTTGGCAGTTGTTACGCCAGTAGCGCAGCCAAAACGGGGAGGAGGGTATTGGAGGCGGGGCTTGAGTGCATCGGAGAGGGAGGGGGAGTGATGTGAAGCTTGTTTGGGTTTATATTTTTAAGCAAAGTCTGCTCTCCTCTGAGTTACCTACTGCAGCTTTAAAGAAGTTGGGCTTGGCACCTTAGTTCCAGCGAAAGGAATTCTTAATGCTTCAACCTGCCAAAAGAATTTGAACAATTTTAGACTTCCAACTTTTTGAGAACACTCTGGGATGGCTCTATGCAGTTACAACATGACTGGGCACCAGTGCAAAGTCCATAACACCTGGGGCCTCATTTATAAAACATTGCGTAGGAAAGCACACTACCGGCAATTGTACGTACGCAAAAATGGAAGTGCGGCGCACACAAACGTTCCGATTTATTAAACAGTGCGCACGCACGTCCTACACCTGCTTCCGTTTATAAATCAGAATCAAGTCTAAAGTTGGCGCACCTGGGGGGACGCTTTTCCCCGCCCATATGATGATTATAAAAGGTCAGGTGTACGCCTCTGATAAATATTCATAATTTGATTTCCATGATGGCTCAAGAGAAGAAAAGCAAAAAAGCTTAACTTCACTGAGTGCGAGGTGGAGGTATTGGTTGACAGCGTCGACAGATCGCAAAAGATATTATTTGGTGGGCACAGCCGGGGCATCACAAATGCCAGAAAGGCAGAAGAGTGGCAACAGGTGGCGGATGCTGTCAACGCCGTTTCATCGGAGCAACGGACTGTGCCCGAAAAAAAAAAAAGTGGTCCGACATCAAAGTGGACGCCAAAAAGCGGCTCGCTCTCCACAGGAGAAGTGCAACTGCCACAGGAGGAGGAAGGGGGATGCCCCAGCTCACCCCCATGGAAGAGAAGCTGGCAGGCATCATAGGAGAGTCCCTCCTGAGTGGTATGGTGACGGAGGCGGAGGGGGACACGGACACGCCGGTGTCCTTACCTGAACCATACACCCCAGAGGCTCCGGATGATGCAGGTAATTAATTTAGACATTTAGATGAACGTGTAGACACAATTGATGTGACATCATTTTATTCACTGTGCAATATTATGTCTTTTTATACTTCCTGGATGTTCCAGCTGGGTCAGTGGTGCAGCTGAGGTTGGGAAGGCCAGTGACACAGCTACTCGTGCGCCTCCCCGTAGCTGTGTCCTGACGGAAGAGGTCCGATTAGTGCCATCCATGAGGTCGCGAAAGAGCTGAGGGAGATAAAGTCTGCTCTCGTAGATATCTCCGAATTACTGAAAACCCTTGCTAATAAAAATATTTAATTGTGCTGTACCTCATTTCCCTTTTTTCATCATAAGCGTTGCATCACTTCAAGACGCTGGTGTAGAGCATCATCCTGTGGCTCTAACAAGGGACGCTGGGGCTCGATCTCCGGGACAATAATTGGCTCCGGTGGTGGCCCCTTCTGGGTCAGTGCCATGTTGTGCAGCACAGCACATGCCCGAACAATCTTACACACTTTTGCAGGTGTGTAACACAGGCTCCCTCCTGTGGCATCAAGGCATCGCCACCTGCCCTTCAGCAGCCCGCTGGCGCGCTCCACGACAGCCCGCGTCTGGCTGTGGCGCACATTATACAATTGTTCCTCTCTGCTCCGAGGGTTGAGGAAGACAGTGAGCAGCCACGTTTGGAGGGGATATCCACTGTCACCTGCAATGTTAAGGAATGGGTTAGGCAATGTAGTGTGCAGAGATATTTAATTAACGAGCCTTACCCAAAAGCCAGCCATCCTGCAGAGCTCCAGCCTCAAGTCTGCGCCCCACACTGCTGTGTCTCAAAATGAATGAGTCATGGGTAGACCCAGGCCAGCGAGCCACTACATTAGTGAACAACATCTTTGCATCACATATTATTTGCAAGTTTAGAGAATGAAAATGCTTTCGGTTTATGAAAGCATATTCATTCTCACTTGGTGCCCTTATTGCAACATGGGTGCAGTCAATACTACCGATTACATTG
This sequence comes from Valencia hispanica, assembly GCA_963556495.2. NCBI lineage: Eukaryota > Metazoa > Chordata > Actinopteri > Cyprinodontiformes > Valenciidae > Valencia > Valencia hispanica. The sequence continues at coordinate 48,404,397 of OY747708.1, forward strand.
GGGAAATCAGACATTGCTGCAAATTGCCTTTTTATGTTGGCCTGTTCACCCACAGTGTACGGGAATTTGATGTACCTGTGTGACAGACGAATTATGCCATCCAACACGTCCGGCATGATGCGACTGAAGGTTTGCTGTGAGATTCCCGACCTGTCTCCCACCTCTCTCTGGAAGGTCCCGGTTGCCAGGAAACCGAGGGTGGTCAGTACTTGGAGAGGGACTGGGACGGCATGGTTCCTCACCGTGCGCCTTTGCAGACCCGGGCCTACAAAATGAAGAAGCTCCAAAAGCAGGGCATGGGGCAATCGGAACCGGCTCATGAGCCATTCATCATCATGGGCTAGAAAATCCTAATGGTCTCTAAAGACCCGCTCAGTCCGGTGACGTCCTTGAACCCGGAGACGTCCTCCAGCAGTGCCAGATGAGCCATTGTCTGTTTTTTGCATTGGCACGTGTACTTTTTCTATTCAACCATCACTAAATTGACCGAACAGCTACAGGTGATGGAAATATTCTGATTATAAACTAATTGACTAGCAGTTTTCCACAAATGCCGTCACCATAATTGTAATTATGACTAATTCATGACTTTATTTGTACGGGACCCTTTGGCAGCAGGCTATCTGCTCTATATTTCAGCCGTTTGATTGAGTTTATAATCACATGCAAGTTTCAAAAATAACGCAAACATATTTTAGTGGTTGAGGTTCCAATTGAAAATAAATACATCTCTGTTTATTTAGTAAATCCTGATTGTTTTTGTTTTGTATGTGTGTGTGTAAGCCACATGCACTCCCAGCACCCGATATCAAACATGCCTCTTTATTCATTTTTGCAAACTACTTTAATATATAACAGTTTGTGTGAACGGTAATGTGTGATTTTGCCCAAATATCTCCCATTTGTCATAATTTCTTTGGTTTCATTCTTCTGCCGTTGGTGTCGCAGTTTCCCGTTCCTCAACATTTCCAGCGTACGCCAGGGTCAGAGTTGCCGTAGATTTAGTGAACTTTCCCGGCAAGTTTGTTTTTTATAAATACCAAAAGTTGACTATAATTCGCGTACGCCAGTTTTTGTACGTACGATGGCTTTATAAATGAGGCCCCAGATGAGCAAAATTGAAGTGGAAGAACTTGATTGGTTTGAACTGAGTCCTGACCTTAACCTTAAAGAACACCTTTGGGATGAATTAGAGCGGTGACTATCAACCAGGCCTTCTCATCCAACTTTCTAAAATTCCCATGAACACATTTCTAACCCTTGTTGTACCCTGGCTCTATTGACTGCTGGAAATAGAGATCAGCCTTCCCATGTGACTTTGCAAGGACAATTGAGAATCGACAATGGATAGATGGACTGATTTGGACGGACGGATGGACATTCCTTAATGTGTTTGAATCCCAGTCAGAGCATTTTCTGCATGGAGTTTAAATGTTCTCCACTTGCATACATGGGTTCTCTCCAAATGTTAAACCATTTAAAAAGATGAGAGAGTTCTGTATTTTTAATCATAGGTACACTTCAACTGTGAGACAGAATGTAAAAAAAATTCTAGAAAACCACATTGTATCATTTTTAAAGAATTGATTTGTAAAATAGTGCAGATAATAAGTATTTAGCACCTACAATTAAGCAAGAATTCTGGCCCTAACAGACCTGTTAACATTATGCTTTGGGGCTGCTTTTCTGCAAAGGATGAATGGAGCCATGTATCTTGAAATTTTGGGCAAAAAACTCCTTCCATCGGTGAGAGCACTAAAGATGAAATGTGGCTTGATCTTTCAGCATGACAATGATCCCAAACACACCGCCAGGGCAATGGTGGAGTGGCTGCGTAAAAAAGCATGTACAGTTTCTGGAGTGGCCTAGCCAGTCTCCAGAACTCAACCTACAGGAAACGTTTGACCTCTGTCATTTCCAAGCAAGGTTACTTTGCAAAGGATGGAAATTGACTTTGGTTTTCAGCCAAATACTTATTTTCTGCACCATTATACAAATACATTCTTTAAAAAAGGTGGAATTTTCTCATAGTTGAAGTGTACCTGTGATGAAAATTACAGACCTCTCATCTTTTGAAGTGGGAACATAATCGGTGGCTGCAAAATACTTTTTTTCCCCCACTGTACTCTGGCTTCTTCCCAAATCCAAAAACATGACTGGTTTGTTAAATGGTTTCTCTAAATTGCCCTCATGTATGAAGGTTGCTTAAGGGTAAGCAACTTTCACAACCTTAAGCAATCTTAAGGGAAAGTAAGGCAGTTGTTTGTCCGGTGTGTCTCTGTGATGGACTTGGCGACCCGTCCAGGGTGTACCCTGCCTCTCACCTAATGACAGCTGGAGTTGGGCACCAGACCCCATACACAAAGGTAGAACGTGTGAATAGATGGAAACCCCCAAAGCTTCCTGAAAGCCTTTTCAGATGAGCTGAAAGGGTAGGTGGACGTCATACTAATCCCAATGGATTAAGAACCCAAGTTAATGTGAGTGTTAAGGCAAGTAAGTCAACCCTTATAGCAATATGGTGTAGCTCCCTTCTAATCTTGTTTGTTGTTTTTCGTAATCATTGTGAAGTATTATTAAGTTGTGAATGTCCCATTCTGATAGGAATGACAATGGGTATTTGTCATGTGTTTCCCAAACTGTTCCCTTTAACATCAATTTCTGTCTGTTGGAAACACTGCCATGGCTACTGGACCAAAACACAGATCTTCGGCCGGTAGGAGTGCTGATCACACAACACTTAGCTTCAACAGAAAGAGGGGGAGTGGTGTTCGTCAAAACTCGAACCAAACCGGCTGCCACTCTGAACCTCTTCCTCTTTTGCCCGTGAGACCAACCGGACTCACATCGGTAGAGAATACCGCGCATCAAACTTCGCTGGCAAGGTTTGGAGCTTCTTCGATCCAGAAGACACTACAGCCTGCCGATTGATCAGGTGAACTGTACTCAACTGATAAAATAAGTCCTGAACCTGACTTGTTCAAACTCTGCCGAAGGAATCTCTGGCAGATTCCACCCTTGTTGACGTTGCTGTTGACTGCTATGGGAGCCGTAAGCTGAGAAGACAACCTGACGTCTGACCCAGCGGTGGCTAGCTAGCCACAGAACCCCAATGCCTTACTGCTAGCCGTGAGCACATGCAGCTGTTAGCCCAACTGCTAACGGCTGGTTTTCTCATCTTATGGTTCGTGTTTCCCTGGCCATCAATCTTCAATGAAGATTTAAGAATTATTTGACGTAAGGTTGTGTCTGGGCAGAGGTTAATTAGCTTAGGAAAACAATCTTAAGGCTATTTTTGTCTATTTCACTGTATTATTGCTGCATTTGTAAGATTTAATTCTTCAGATCACTTGGGTATAACAGGCCAGTCGGCCTGTGGTATGAACTGTGTTTTTAAAGGTTTATGACCGACTGATAGTCGTTTTTAAATCATGCAAAATGAGCTACCCCGTCTGACCGGAGTTTTTCTTTTGTTCTTTGGTGCTAAGATAAAACAGTGGCTCTAAGCTCCGTGACCTAAATTAATTCCGCGCTTGATCTGATTAGTGTGGTCTGCTTTTGCAGACCGCCAGCACTTTATAAACAATAAAGGTAGCTGCCTACGGTATTCAAAATACAGACCGGCTTTAAAACAAATAGTTTAAACACCGAATGGTATAAGTAGTTTTTGAAAACGCCTTTTTAGTATGTCGAAATATTAAATTAGATCAATCACTGCGGTAACGATCCATAAAATACAATAAATTCTCCAAAGGTTATTGATTTCTAATTCATCAAAGGGTTTAATTAAATATTACTTCCTCAAAGAATGTTTTTGTCTTCACTTCTGCTTTGCATTGTGAATTGGTGGTTTGAACACAAACCAAAATGTACTAATTAGTCTTACACTAATCACAATTACATTAAAACTAACTTAGCTTCTCTTCCAAAACTCTTCAATACAAGCCTTGGTCCTTAAGCATAAATATTCATACTGATCTGTGACATCACGATCAATTTATTGGTTATTCTTTCTACTTCTTTGCATTTGTCCATTTTACAGTTTTACTTTTGGTAGTTAGTTTTATTATTTATTCTTTTCTTAGTAGTTTAGTTGGGTGTTACTAGCTTGGTGAGTTTGTTAATTAAATTCTTTCAACTAAAGGTTGAATTATTTTTGTAATAAACTCTTGTATTTTGGAAAGTCGTTGTTTGTCATTGTCCCACATACCTGCGTAGTGATTTGCTGTTCAAAGAACACCAAGAACTTATTCCTTCATCTATTGTTTAATTATCTCAGCCTTATCAGGCAGGTAATTTCTACTTCCTGCTCTCCGCGAGGATGGACGCTTTTCTCTTTCCGTCCCTACTGTTGTGTACTTCTCCATTCTTTTGTTTTGTCAACTATTTTAACATGCTCGCCTTACCCTAAGACTCTTGCTCCCACTCCCGCAAAGTGGGCTTGTGGACCGCGCTAAGCTGCGAACCCAGTCTGCCAAGTGGGGGTTCTCAGAACCACTCTTCCTGCCTTGTGTTGTCATGTGTTGTGAATGATATATGTGCTTTCTATGTATTGAAGTGGGTTTTTTTTTAGCACCTAACCTGTGTCCTCCAATAGGGGACAGGGCTAAGATGCATTTTTTTTCTCCATCCCCCATCCCCATCCCCTAACTATTGTGAATAATTTCTATGTGCTAAAGAGGCGCTGGTAAAGCCGACTGCCACCACAGTCTTCCAAATCCTGCATTGTGTTCATGTTTATAAGTGTTTGTATGATCTTGGATTGGTTGCACTTGAAACTGAATTTCCCCACGGGGATTATTAAAGTATCTCTTAATCATAAACATTAACTGAGACTGAACTATTTGGCTATTAATTAGTCCTGGATCCCAGGTGGTGCCCCAAACTTGGTAATTTATACATAAATTATTAATCTTATTAATAATTACCCATAGCAATTATTCATAGCCAAAACCTACCTATCTGTGTCACAACATGTCTATATATAATGAAAGTCCTCTCCTGTGCCATTCATTTTCCAATGCTCCTATCATACTTTCTGAATGTGTTAATGAGATAATTTTCCCTTCCTTTACTCAAGGGAGTTTAAAAATCAACTGCATCAGATTTTAGAGTTTGTTTTAGTTGGTTTGTTTAGTTAGTTAAGTTGTCAACCTTCTCCATTCCTTCTTTTCCCACATACAGATACAGATCTACTTTATTAATCCCAAAGGGAAATTCCTGCACTGCAGGGCTCTTAAAAACAACATATAGTGTGTGGAATAAACAGAAAAATGACAAAGTGATCGAGTGAAACATCAAAAGTAAGAGACATGAAAATAGATTAATATAAATATAATAAACAAGACATCACCAGAGGTAACAGCTGTGTCTCGCTGTCTGCTGAAGGAGGAGCAGCTGCTCTCTGTCTCTCTCCAGATCCGTTCACTTATTTTCTTTTCTGTTTGCTTTTCTTGTTTTCTTTCTTAACCTTTTCTTAGTTACTTTATTTTCCCAGCCCCTGGAGTTACTGTATTGGACCAGATCTCTTCTTGGATTACTTTTCTATGGACTTATCAACATGGCTTTTTGCTCAGCTGAGGATTTTGAAAAACTGCTCCACAGAATTGAGGGCATTGAAATGAAGCTACGTCGTCTGGAAATTAATTTTGATCTCCACGCTGATTATGGACAAAATGAAACAACTTTACCTTTACCTTTGAATACAAACAGCCCTGTGTTACATAGGTCTAACCGCGTCACAGAGACTCCCTACAGGCGTCTGAGCGGCAGAACTCCGCACTATAATGAAAACTGGCCAGCTTTAAAACGCATGAAATCAACCCCAGCCCGTTCTCCGAGGAAGAAAAAACAAAAGAAACTGACACAGAGAAACCTCTGAACCCAGAACTGCCGCTTCTGCTAAAAGTGAACAAAAGAGGTTTCAGCCAAAAACAAGAGATATTTCTCCACCTGGAATCCCGCTGAAAAACAGATTCGCAGCCTTGAGTTCCCCGAAAGATGACGCATCCCCCGGGACCAGTCAAAGCCACCAGGAGAAACCCAGCCGCATCAAACAGACACATAACAAAGTAAGAGCGCCCCCAGCAAAGACTGTTATCATACAAGTATAATTGTATTGAAATGACTTCTTGTTAAGTGCCTTGAGATGACATCTGTTGTGAATTGGCGCTATATAAATAAACTGAATTGAATTGAAAGACGGATCAATTAATGGAATTGAGGCTTTTTGTAGCAAGAATACCAAAGTTTATAGCTGCTACAAAAATACAGTGAGAGAAATATCAGAAAAAATCCCTAAAATCTTGGACCAACATCCTGCTTTGGAAAAGCTCGTCATTCACGCTGGATCAGCAGATATCGCGATGAGACAATCAGAGATTCTGAAGAGAGACTTTTCTGATCTCCTACAGAGACTTGATGGACTTAACGTAAACATCCTCATCAGCGGACCAGTCCCTGAAGGGAATGATGAAAGATTTAGCTGACTCCGCATGCTCCATAAATGGTTGAAGAAACAATCAGCTGAGAAGTCGTTCACATTTATTAATAATTTCAAAGTATTTGGAAGTGCTAATCATCTGTTCAAAGCAGGAATGCGCTATTTGAACAGGTCCGGAGTAAGGCTGTTAGCAGCAAACATTTTTTTTTAATCAACATCAGAAAGCAAAACACTTGCTCCCAAAAGCTGACCTTGAGGCGCCCATGGAAAGCAGAGAACAAAAACAGCAAGTCATGATGACACCACAGGACCGAACAGATAAACAACCATCAGAGATTAAGTCTTCATCTTCCTGTGACTCAGCCACATCAAATGAGTCTCCATTTAGAAACTTTACAGACAGACTGAATGAGCAAATCAAATTTGGGACACAATTAACACCTAAACTTAGACTACACCAAACGCCTGGGACTAGTGTCCATAAGCCTGGGAGCTTCCCCCCACTGATTATTACAGATATCTGATATTTGAGGGAACCGGGAAATAAATCCACCCCTACCGTCTCCCAGAATTCACCCAGCACCCCTGAGGCTATATCAGTGATTATCAGCAGCAGGAAACATAAACCGTTAACCACACGCTCTCATATTAAACAAAATCTCAAATTGATAACCTGTCAGAAGGTTCAGCTGCCCATCATCACAATACTTAAGTTAGCTTTATTAAAAATTAGATCTCTATCCGGGAAGTCTTTTCTTATCAATGACTTCATCACTGAGCATAATTTACACGACCTTTCTTTATCAGAAACTTGGCTAGATGAAAATAACGAAACAACTTCATTAATAGAATCTAGTCCTCCAAATTATAATTTCTTAAGCGAGAACAGAAAACACAAACGAGGCGGAGGTGTTGCCACCATCTTTCACAACTCAATGAACTTTAAAAAGGTAACCCTGGGCACGTTTGATTCTTTTGAATACCTAGCCACCCAGATAAATGAGCCTAACAAAGCGTTATTTCTAAGTTTATATAAACCACCAAAACTTAACTAACTTCTTTAATGATTTCAATGACCTTCTTTCTGTAATATGTATCGACTATGACCAACTAATCATCGTGGGGGACTTTAACATCCATACCGACAACCCCCAAGATAGACAAGCAAAAACGTTAGATGATACTCTCCACAACTTCGGACTGATCCAGCATGTCAAACAACCAACACACAATAGAGGACACACTCTGGACTTAATTATCAGCAAAGGTTTAAATATTTCTGACATCTCTGTAATTAATATTGCATTATCTGAAAACTAAAGTTAAAGTAGTCTCAGGTAGAAAGAAGTCTCCGTGGACACGTAATCCACTGGTACGTAGTGAAAAAAGAGAGTGTCGACGAGCCGAGAGAAAATGGCGGAAAACTCGACTCCAGGTTCACTGTGAGATCTACAAAGAGAGACTGAATAAATATCAGCTAACTATAAAAGATTCTAGGGAATCGTTCTTTTCTGAAATCATCAACAGAAACATTAATAATGCACAGACTCTATTTGCAACAGTGGAAAGACTAACTAATCCTTTAGTGACAGTAGCCCCTGAACTAAACTCTACCAGGGCCTACAATGAATTTGCCAGCTTTTTCACTGAAAAGATTCTAACAATTAGACGGTCAATCTGTACCTCAATATCGAACCCACAACCAGTGACATCCCCAATCAACAACACTGTAGAGAGAATGTCTGAATTCCACGAATTAAACCAGAACAGCCTTGAAAAAATCATTATCCAATTAAGCTCCTCCTCCTGCTGTCTTGATATCCTACCCACAGCTTTTCTAAAGAAGGTTCTTCCTGTTATTGGTTCTGATCTTGTTCAAATAGTAAACTCATCACTGCTATCAGGCGTCTTCCCTCAGGCTTTAAAAACAGCAGTTATTAAACCACTGCTAAAGAAGAAAAATCTGGACAACACGTTAATGCAGAACTACAGGCCAATCTCTAATCTCCCATTCATCAGTAAGATTATTGAAAAAGCTGTGTTTCAGCAGTTAAATGGCTTCATAACAATGACAAACCGTTTTGATGCTTTTCAGTCTGGTTTCCGCGCTCACCACAGCACCGAGACTGTCCTCGTCAAAGTATTTAATGACATCCGCATAAATACAGACTGTGGAAGAACCACATTGCTGGTTCTGTTGGACCTCAGTGCAGCATTTGACACTGTTGATCATGATATTTTATTGGAACGACTGGAGAGCTGGGTCGGACTCTCTGGTACAGTACTTGGCTGGTTCGAGTCTTACCTAAAGAACAGGGACTTCTATGTTTCAATAGGAAACTTTTCATCAGAACGAACAGAAATCACATATGGGGTGCCCCAGGGCTCCATCCTGGGGCCCCTCTTATTTAATATCTACATGCTCCCACTAGGCAAGATTATAGCGACCAATAACATTAGCTACCATAACTACGCAGATGACACTCAGCTCTACATTACAATGTCATCAGGTGACTCTGAACCCATTCAAACCCTAAATCAATGCATTGACCAAATAAATGGATGGACGTGCCATAACTTTCTCCAGCTGAATAGAAACAAAACTGAAGTGATTATTTTTGGACCCAAGGAGGAACGATCAAAAGTCAGCACACAGCTTCAATTAATACAGCTAGAAACTACTGATCAGGTTCGTAACCTAGGTGTAGTAATGGACTCAGACCTGAACCTCCAGGGTCACATAAAGGCAACAACAAGGTCAGCGTTCTATCACCTGAAGAACATCTCTAGGATTAAAGGACTGATTTTGCAACACGACCTAGAAAAACTCATCCATGCGTTTATCTTTAGTCAGATTGATTACTGCAACAGCATCTTCACAGGTCTGCCTAAAAAGTCAATCAGACAGCTGCAGCTGATCCAGAACGCTGCCGCTCGCGTCCTCACTAGAACCAGGAAAGTAGAGCACATCACCCCAGTTCTAAAGTCCTTACACTGGCTCCCTGTAGCTCAGAGAATAGACTTTAAAATACTTTTACTAGTTTATAAATCATTACATGGCTTAGCACCAAAATATGTTGAAGACCTGTTGTCATGGTACCAACCACCAAGACCACTCAGGTCCTCCAACTCTAGCCTACTAAACATCCCTAGACTCAGAACTAAACATGGAGAAGCAGCACAGACAGTGAGGTGTTACCCCTGCAGAGAAACGGTTGAGGTGAGTATTAATCCTCCACAGGGAAAAAACGGCAAGGCAGTTCTGTGCCACTAACCTGCTGCTTGAGGGTCCGAGATGGGGCTATGTTGGAGTGTTCCTCTTCAGAAGGAGCTGTGAGGAGAAGAGCTTGCAGACTCGAGCAGCTGTGAATCGAATTTAGGATGGGGCAGGCTAGAAATCGAGGTCAAGTGGGAACAAGCAAAGATCATTCACGGAGAGGCAGAGGGCGTTAAACTCATCCAAGCGGCTAGGCTAGAATCAGAGTTGAAGAGCAGAGCGGAGGTCCGGTTTTGGGGAGTCATAGAGGCAGGAAGGAGCCGACTGGGGTAAGGCGAAAAACACTTGAATCCAGAAGGCAAAAACAAGGTCATGCACATGGAGGGCAAAAACATGGATCTTGGAGGATGCTGGATTACTACTTGCCACAAAGGTTTTTGATAATCTGGCAGGGGAGTGGAGAGTGAGGAGTGGTGAATGCAGGTGAAGTCAATGAGCTAATCAGGCCGGAGCACAGGTGCACAGAAAGAGGCATGATGGGAGGGAGACACAAATGAGGAGGAAGTGCAAGTGAGACGTAGGCCATGACAGAATGAATGCTGATAGACTCCTCCAATAGCAGAGGAGTCTGCTGAGGGAAGATCAGTAGCCACAGTGTCAACTCTGTTATAGAATAAATTCAACTCATTAGCCCGATCAACACAATCAAGTCCCCCCCAACACCACTTTTCAACCTCAAATCACTGATGGTTTTTATGCCACTCCAGATGGCTCTTAAGATATTCTGATGGAGTTTGCTCTCCAGCTTCTCCCTGTAGGTTTATTTTGCCTCCTGGATAGATTCTTTTCAGTTTTCTCTGACTCATTTTCACCTCATCATGGTCACCTGCTCTGAGAGCCCTCTTCAAAGTCCTTTTCTTCCTGTTGAGGAGGTCTTTCATGTCCCTTGTTAGCCACGGTTTATTGTTGGGGTAACACCTCACTGTCTGTGTTGGGATGATGTAATGTAATGTAGTCAGTAATAACCTTTGTGACCCCATCAATGTCTTCGGGGCCCACAGAGTGTTGACAAGTCAGTCTACTCAAAGCAGCTCTGTGGTGACCAAAGGGCCTCCTCTGACCACGTTTTCACTGCCTTAATGGTCACAGGCTGTAACTTCACCCGAGGGATATAGTAAGGAGTAAGGTAAACAACGTTGTGATCTGCCTTGCCCAGCGGGGGGAGGGGAGATGAGCTATATGCATCCTTAGTGTTTGCGTACAGCCGGTCTATTGTTTTATCTCCTCTGGTCGGACAGCTCACACACTGAGTGAAAGTGGTGAGAGTGGAGTTCAAAACTATGTGGTTGAAGTCACCTGAGATGGCAATGAATGCAGAGGGGTGTTAAGTCTGGAGCCGTGCTATGGAGGAGTGAATGGTGTCCGATGCAGAGGTAGGATTTGCAGATGGAGGAACATAAACAATCCCAATGACATTCTCCCAATCCTCTTCTAGATCATCCAGATAGTCTCTGGCTAACTTTACACAGGTCTGGACATGTGCTGGCTTGAGAAAGGGAGACTGTGGGATTTGAATCAATGATGACTTAGTGTGCTACTAATAGTAACATTTGTTACTGTGCTCCCAGTTATCTTCTGGTCATTGACCAGTTCCCCCTTGTAGTTCTGGGCTATTTACTCAACGTTCTCATGATCATGCGTACCCCACGAGGTGAGACCTTGCATGGAGCCCCAGGTCGAGGGAGATTGTCAGTGATCTTGTATTTATTCCATTTTATAATAATTGTTCCAACAGTTTATCTCTTCTCACCAAGGTGCTTTCTTATTGTAGATTGGCTAATCCCAATCTTGTGCAGGTGTACAATATTGCCCTGGTGTCATTAGACAGCTCTCTGGTCTTGTCCTTCATGGAGGTTGGAGTCTGACTGAAGGTGCGGACAGGACAGGTGTCTTTTATACAGATAACAAGTTCAAACAGGTGCCGTTAATACAGGTAACGAGTGGAGGATAGAAAAGCTTCCTAAAGAAGGAGTAACATGTCTGTGATGGCCAGAATTCTTGCTTGGTTGTAGGTGCTAAATACTTATTTTCTGCACCATTATACAAATAAATTCTTAAAAAATCATACAATGTGATTTTCTAAATTTTTTTACATTCTGTCTCTCACAGTTGAAGTGTACCTATGATGAAAATTACAGACCTCTCATCTTGTCTAAGGGGTCCAACATGCACAATCGGTGGCTGCCAAATACTTTTTTGCCCCACTTTATGTAATAATTTTGTTCCCTGTCATTTTGACTGACAAGGTCAAAAGAATCTGGTCACAATCTATTTTTACCCGTCAATTTTTAAAATGACAACGACTTATTCAGTAGTATTTACTTTTCATTCATTTTAATTGTTATTCAGTTCAAACAAACTAAACAGAGAATCCACATTAAGGCTACATCATGAACGTTTCACCTGCTGTGGTCTGAAAGCTCTGCATGGAGCTGAACTACGCTCAAGCTTGTGTGAAATGGAGGCTGAATCCGTACTCTGCTGCTACAATGGAGGCTGGAATGACAAGCGCAAGTTTTCAAATCAGGGAACATTTCTCTAATTGAAGTGATCAGAATTGGGCAAACTCTCTGAACAAAGGCTTTTCTGATCTCTTCAGTGGGAGAAAATCCTGCAGCATGTGCTCCCTTTGTATCAGTGGTTAAGCTGCAGCAATCTGTCACCATGATATGCCTGTGTCCAGTGCAGTCACAGACACGTTCCAAAACCTCCGAAACTCTTCAACGCGCTGTCAGCTCCTGGATAGTGAGATACATTGCGTACTGTGTCAACAATCAGTTGTTCTAATGGGAATCTGTTTTGGATCGATTCAGTTAACTGAACTCTGCATAAAGTTTAAAATGTCAGTGCGTCTGCACCAAGTGGTCAGGGGGATAAATTGCAGTCTGTCAACATGACGGATGGCCTTCAGATTTTTCTGTCACCATTTAAAAAATACGGTTAAATAGGGAAAATATTTGGTTAACCCGACCCCTGGTTTGAGGATCCATGACACAAGCATGTCCATTCATATCATGGTACCTGCCTGCTACAGGTACCATGATGAAACCTTAGGTTTTTGGAAACTTCTGTAAATGGCCTGCATTTGTATAGTGCTTTTTCAAGTCAGATGACTGCAAAGCACTTTACACTACATTTAGTCGTTCACATTCACGTACACTTTCACGCGCTGATGGTGGTATGTTCCATTGTAACCACAGAAACAACTTCTGTGCATCATCCAACTGTCTGTCTTCAGGGGAACTAACCTAAACAGCCAGACCTGGACATGTTGCCAGTCATTTTGAAAGTCTTCCACTTGTAGATTATTAAAAAAATCTTCAAATCCCATTTACACGCATACGCTGCTACAATCTTCTCTCTGAAGGCCTCAGACAGTTCCTCTGATGTTTCATCAGGAGCACACCAAACTAAATGTCTTAGCAAATGTATTTTAAAAACACTGCATAATAATGTTCTAGTTATGTGAATCTGATGTGATATGCCTGTGTTTACATGCCAATGTTTATAACAGTGTAAAATTGCCATATTGGAATCCCTTGTTGAGTAATGCTCTCTTAACTGTACATTAACAGTCTGTTTCAAGTGGAGTTTTCGAACAAAAACTGTCCAATTCTGTTTTGTCCATACACCTTCCCTTCACCCCCCTCCCAATCCAACACCACACTACCACTCTACATACATCCTACCACCACTAACCCCGTCACTAACACTATACTGGTTTTAGTGGTGACTGCAGACTTTTTCAGCTTTAACTAGACACTCTTACCTTTATGTCGATTACTTTAAGTTAACCACTTATTTAGAAGGGGACCTGTGTTAAACTGACAGTATAACCACAGACCCACACTGCTGATGCCTCTATTCTGATACTGCATGAGAAAAAGAATAATCTAATTTCATATACAGCTGCATGGTGGCACAGTTGGTAGTACTATTGGTTTACATTTAGGTTAATTGGTCTTTCTAAATTGCTCTTAAGTGTGTGTGCATGCATAGTTTGTCCTGTGTCTCTATGTTGACTGGGGACCTGTCCAGGGTGTATCCTGCCTCCTGATCACTGGAGGTAGACACCGGCCTCCTGCAACTCTGAAAGGATAAACAGGTATACAAAATGGAGGGATGGATTTCGTATACTTCCTACCAGCTAGAATACCTTGAGTTGCTGAAGAAAACACCTGGTTTTTAACTTTAAAATAAAATCAGTGTCATGCTTTTGTTAAGCTGCCTGACTCACATGCATGAAACTCTCAGGAGACAAATCAGATTTCAAAGGTTTGAAGATGAGAGGGTGAGAGCTGGAACCAGAGAACTGCTGGAGACCGAGAGAGACAAATCTGGAATGGGAACTGGAACACTGCAATGGGAGGAGAACTTGAGCAGAGGTCTGGATACTTATATTATAGAGAGTGAATGTAAATTTTACTGTAGATGAACGTAGGTAACATCTTGGCGGAGTGAGTGGACTCTGGCAGGATGGCTGTGTGGCGGCTGAGCTGGAGATGGTGATGATCCAGACAGTGAAGGTAAGCTGAGAGGTGAGTTTGTTTTAACTTTGGACATGAGAGAAGTAGACGATGAGCTTAAGGGTAGACTTTGGTGGGCGGACAGGAGGCACATGTCCACTGAGGTGATTGTTGAGGCTCCAATGGAATGGACAGAGGAAACCGGAGGATGAAGATGTTACAGGTCGTGGAAGGTGAACCAGCAACAAACTTGAACTGAACAGAGTGGAAACTTGGAGCGAGGTAGATTAAAGTGTGTAAACCTGGGGAAAAGACAAGGCAGGTAAGTTTACTAATTATAGTGATGGGCAAATGATACCGAGGCTTTGGAGCTTGTGTCGCTCTTCCTGAAGCGGAGTGATTCGAAACGCTGTGTCGGAGCTTGTATCAAAACGCCAGTGTTACGTGACCGTTGACTTTCAACGCTGCGAACGTCATCACTGTTTTGCTTCGCACTTTATCGCTTCATAGATGTTTCAATGCTTTTCATTGGCTCATAGTCTTTCAGTATGTGTCATTTGGCTCATGGCGTTTCAGTGCATTCTGAGCCAATGACAGCTTGACAGGTTTGACAGATTTGAGTGGTTTGGTGCCATACCAGCTACATAAGATGCATTATTATGCTTGAAAATGGGGTTCTGAGGAGACATAGATTTGGAGAGTGAGAGTATTTTGGCAAGTTTCATGGCCAGAAGAGGAGCCAACTAACGCCTGCAACAGTAGAAAAAATTATATTTTACGGTATTGAGTGTGAGGAAATAACAGTCCACCCACATAACCCGGTCCTGTCTGACCACTGCTTAATAACTTTTGAATTTACTTTAACTGACCATTTTAAATCTGAAAGAAAATTTCATTATAGTAG
This sequence comes from Valencia hispanica, assembly GCA_963556495.2. Classification (NCBI taxonomy): domain Eukaryota; kingdom Metazoa; phylum Chordata; class Actinopteri; order Cyprinodontiformes; family Valenciidae; genus Valencia; species Valencia hispanica. The sequence goes on from OY747708.1 coordinate 48,419,486, forward strand.
TATGGAAGAAATATAGTCTCATCAGAATCCAACTCTTTTTAGACATTGAATTTATAACACTGAATTTTTATCGACTCAATCTGGTGCTGATTGCTTTGGCTTGGGTCATTAACAGTTCACCACATTTGAAGGCGAATTTTTGCAGGTGAATTTCTGCAGGTGAATTTCTGCAGGTGAAATTTTGCAAATTTTGCAGGTGAATTTCTGCAGGTGAAATTTTGCAGGTGAATTTCTGCAGGTGAATTTCTGCAGGTGAAATTTTGCATGCAAATTCCGGCAGATGAATTTTTTGCAGGTGAAATTTTGCAGGCGAATTTCTGCAGGTGAATTTTTTGCAGGTAAAATTTTGCAGCCAAATTTTTTGCTTGAGGATAAAAATTCAGTGTTATAAATTCAATGTCTAAAAAGAGTTAGATTCTGATGAGACTATATTTCTTCCATATGGTAGAGCTTTATCAGACAATGCTGTAACAATTTTTAAAGAATCTGTTCCATTCTTACTTTCCTTAGTGTCTCAGGGTAACACAGTGGATGGCAGCAATTCTATCTCTAACCCTTCAGAAATTGATGATCTGGTTCACAGCGTTACGTCCTCATTGCGTTTGGCATTAGATAGTGTAGCCCCCTTAAAAAAGAAAGTGGCTAGCCATAGGAGGCTGACTCCTTGGTTCAACGCAGAGTTGCATACTTTAAAGCAGAATACTAGGAAGGTGGAGAGAAAATGGCGCTCTACACACCTAGAGGATTCCTATTTAACCTGGAATAACAGTCTATTGCTGTATAAAAAGACCCGTCGTCAAGCTAGAACAGCATATTTTTCATCATTAATAGAGGCGAATAAAAACAATCCTAGGTTTCTTTTTAGTACAGTTGCCAAACTTACACAGAGTCATAGCTCTGTTGAGCCAACTATTCCCCCAGCTCTTAGCAGTGATGATTTTATGGGATTCTTCATAAATAAAATGAATTCTATTAAAAATAAAATCATTGGCATCCTCCCAAACATGATTACTTCTTCCTCAGTAAATGAGGCAGTATCGGAAAGAACTGTAGAACCTCAGTTGTGCTTAGGCTGTTTTGATTCAGTCGAGCTTTCGGAATTATCAAAAATATTAGCCTCATCTAAACCTTCAACTTGTATGTTGGACCCAATTCCAACCAAATTATTTAAAGAAGTGTTGCATTTGGTTCCTGGCCCCATTTTGGATATGATGAATCTATCCTTAGTAAACGGATATGTACCACAGGAATTTAAAATAGCTGTAATTAAACCTTTACTCAAGAAACCTTCCCTTGATCAAGATGACTTAGTGAATTACAGACGTATATCTGACCTTCCTTTCTTATCCAAAGTCCTTGAGAAAATTGTTCCTAATCAAGTCTGTGAGCATTTAAACAATAACGAGCTGTTTGAATAGTTTCAGTCAGGTTTTAGAGCTCATCATAGCACTGAAACAGCACTGGTGAAGGTTACTAATGATATTCTCATGGCCTCAGATAATGGACTTGTGTCTGTTCTGGTTTTGTTAGATCTCAGTGCTGCTTTTGACACAGTCGATCATAATATTCTCTAAGAAAGGCTTGAACATGTTGCAGGGATCAAAGGAACAGCACTAGGCTGGTTTAAATCATATTTGTCTGATAGATTCCAGTTTGTTCATCTAAATGATAAATCTTCTTCACTCTCAAGGGTTACTTGTGGAGTTCCACAGGGTTCTGTGCTTGGACCAATTCTGTTCACCACATATATGCTCCCAATTGGTAGAATCATTAGACAGCATGGGATAAATGTCCACAGCTATGCCGATGATACACAACTATATTTATCCATAAATCCTGATGAACCCAGTCAGTTAGGTAGATTACAGGCATGTCTGGAAGACATAAAAACATGGATGACCCTAAACTTTTTGCTTTTAAATTCTGACAAAACAGAAGTTGCTGTCTTTGGACCAGGAGTTCTTAAACAGAAACTGATTAGTCAATCACTTCATCTGGATGGCATTAAATTGGCCCCCAGTAATAACGTAAAGAACCTCGGCGTTATTTTTGACCGAGACTTGACATTTAAATCCCATATTAAACAGGTTTCTAGGATTTCTTTCTTTCACCTCCGGAATATTGCTAAAATGAGAAACATCCTGTCCAGGAGTGATGCTGAGAAACTAGTCCATGCATTTGTTACCTCAAGGCTGGACTACTGTAATTCTTTACTATCAGGTAGTCCACAAAATGCTATTTAAAGCCTTCAGTTGATCTAAAATGCGGCAGCAAGAGTTCTGATGAATATTAAAAAGAGAGATCACATTTCTCCTGTTTTAGCTTCCCTTCATTGGCTCCCTGTTAAATCCAGAATAGAATTTAAGATCCTTCTTCTTACATACAAAGCCCTTAATAATCAAGCTCCATCATACATCAGAGATCTAACTGTTCCTTATGTTCCTAACAGAGCCCTTCGCTCTCAGACTGCAGGTTTACTTGTAATTCCTAGGATTTCTAAAAGTAGAATGGGAGGCAGATCTTTTAGTTATCAGGCTCCTCTCCTGTGGAACCAGCTCCCAGCTTTAGTCCGTTAGGCAGACACTCTGTTTACTTTAAAGGCCAGGCTTAAAACTTTCCTTTTTGATAAAGCTTATAGTTAGAGTGGCTAAGGTCATCCTGAGCTATCTCTGTAGTTATGCTGCTATAGGCTTAGACTGCTGGAGGACAGACGTACCAATTTTCTTCACTCTGCTACTTCGTTTTCTCGTACGACTCTCCAGTTGTATTACAGTACATTCTGTTATCTCGACTGTTAACTTTGTTTTCTCTCAGTGTTTTTCTCTCCATAGAAGATATACCTGGTCTGGTATCCTGCTTGGCTGCAATGCCCTGTTGGATGGGGGGCATCGACTGGGATGATCCTCCCAGTAACTGAACATCCACTGTGTCCTGTTATTAACTTTTTACTTTCTGTAACATAGAAAGTTCTCTTATATCAGATCTTCTGTTCCTTCTGTGTTTCTGCTCTGTCTTCTCAAACCCCCAGACGGTCGTGGCAGATGGCCGCTCCTACTGAGCCTGGTTCTGTTGGAGGTTTCCTCCTGTTAAAGGGGAGTTTTTCCTCTCCACCGTCGCTACATGCTTGCTCAGTATGAGGGATTGCTGAAGGATTGCTGTGGTTGGAAAATCTGCATCAACGGGGCCCAACCTCACGCCAATGACTGACGCAATCTGCTGGGATTCCTTAAATAGGAAACTTTTTAACTGATTGGAATGTTTGTATAAATGTATTGAAATGACTTCTTGTTAAGTGCCTTGAGATGACATCTGTTTTGAATTGGCGCTATATAAATAAACTGAATAGAATAGAAATTATTTCCCAATAAAAACCTGAGTAGACAAATAACTTATCTGCTTCTGTGAATAATCATTCCAAATTAACCATACAAGTCCCCAAATGAAAAAGCATTATCTTTAAAGGTTTTCCTTAAAAACACTTCACACACAATAAAAAACAATGAATGACCACACAAACTTTTTTGAAGTTTTATTGCTGTCATGGGATTGAAACAGTGGCAGTGCTTCAGTCGTCCTCTTTAGAGGTTGCTATGGCTTCCGTTGTCCACCAGATGTCACCGTCACTTTAGTCTTGAAGCTTTGAATCTTTTTTGGCACAATTGTTCTGAAAGCCTCAGTGCTTCATGAGGCTTCACTTGCCCACCACTAACTAATGATCAAACTCGGAGGAAATATCTTCAAAATCATCTTCATGAACAATAAGCTCAGGAACTCAGTGGCATGATGTACCAGGTTTAGATTAACACTCAGGCATCGAATGACTGGCTGCCAGTTCCTGTTATCCTCCGGTGGATGATGATGATTGGCAGGTTTGCAGGCACACACCTGCAGATCTCCTCCCACCAGGACTGAGAACCAGCACATAGACCAAGAACCCAGCTGATCACAAGTGTAATCAAATTTTGTGTTTTGTTCAAAGATGAAGGTATATTCAAATCAGGAACCAGAACAGTAGATATTACTAGTGACAGAGAAGAACTTCTGACTGGCTTATGTCTTTCCTTAGAAAAAACAGACTTTACAGCACAGATTTCAGACAAGAAACACCAAATCAAACTCAATTTATTTAGTTTGATATTACAGAGAGCCAATATCTTTTTACAGATGCAAAGATAATCACGATACACCTGCACTGCACTGCACCTTCACTGGTTTCCCATCCCCATAATACAGTTTAAAATCTGTGGTCTTGCTCAGGATACATAAAATCATCTATTTTATTCCTTATTTATGTATGTATTTGTTACAAATATGAGATAGATTAGTCAAAATTATGAGATTTTTTTTTTACATTGGCCCAAACGGTCTTCCATACCAACTAATTGGCCTAACCAATGGAAACAATAATAATAGCAATAGAAACATTTTCCAGCGGCATCGCTCAGCCTTGCCTGCGTCACGTTGCTGAATCAAATCGGCGTTACTGGGGGAAGGTAAATTACGCCCATCGCTTCCAGGTGAGTCCCCCGCAGAAGAAACGCCCGCTTGTGAGAAAAGTTTCTTAAGAGCGACGCTGAACGTCTGCGGGACGGATCAGAACACGCAAAATATGCCTACAAGTTTGAACAAGACGAGAAACAGCCGCTGGTGTAGATGATGGTGATGATGACAGTGACTTCACTCTGCTGGGTAGGTCCTGATCACTGCCTGATCTTATTTCGTAAGTGTGTCTTGTAGCTCCACCTCCAACGCCTTGAGCTGAGCTGGCAGCAGCTGAGGAAGCAGCAGACGTGAGGAGAAGTGAGCAGAGCAGAGCTGAGAGCGATCCAAGAGAGATGGCCGAGAATAAAGTGGGTCCAAACCTCCAGGCTGGAGCTGGATTCCTCGCCAAGCGGGTCCAGAAGTCCTTGAATAGAGCACAGGAGAAGGTAACTTGATGGGGATTTCCCCCCCTCAACTTATTGTCATAAAGCTCTGTCATGACTGCAGTTTGCTGGAAAAAAAAAAAAACAACCTCCACCAGAATTTAGAACATCTTTAAAGCTTCTCTCTGGTAGCAAATACTTATAGATCTGAACAGGGTGGCTGCAGGTGACTTCTAATGAAACTTTTGCAAGCATGACAACATGTAAAGATGTCTGTTTTGCCCCCCTTGTTGTCATGTATGTTTCCTCTCACCCAGTGCATGCAGTTCTGGTTGACTCAGATTAAAACAAGCAGGAGCTCATCATCAACGTGAACTGTCGTCTGTTCCTCCAGAGAAAAGACAAAGCTTCATCTTCGCAGTGTTCAGCACCTAAAACTATAACTCGCTCTCTGTAAATGATGTCAGTTTAAAGCAGAAAGACTGTGATTAAAACAGCGCTCTGTTATTCGGTGTTGTCGAGTGCTGTTCCACTGCACAGACATACAAAAGTTGCCACTTCCTGACTGTGCACTTCCTCTTGCTCAGCTCTCTTTCTCACTCAATATGTGGTTTACTAGTTTTGGTGCTCCACCTCTAAAGAGAAACGACAAAGTTGATTATTATAAGTGCTGGAAAGAGGGGGGGGGGGATTCTGTGATATCTATTTTTTTCCCCAGACTGAAAACAAAAGGAGAAACACAAACAGCTGTGGTTTTTGTTGCATGTGTTAAGTTTCCCAGCTGAAACAGAACCGTGTAACAGGTAGCCACATTTATCTTGTTTGGTGAAGAATTTGCAGCGTGTTTGAGTATCACTCTGTTAGCATAAGGAGTGCTGGACCACGTTATCTACTGCCCTATTAAGAGGTGGGCCAGAATTTGATATCAGCTGCTACACTGAGAATATTTGCCATAAAATAAACATGAGACAATATCCTTGCAGTTCCCAAAGGTCAGTAAGTGGTGCGACCGTCACTGTTTGCTGCTGGAATAACTGCAAGCGTCGCTTACTGAACAATGAGTTCCAACAAACAGAAGGTCTCAGCACAATTAGAGGTGCCCGGTTAATCGGCCAGAGATGGAAATCAGTCATTCCCCCCTTCGGTCGGCTTTGGTATTCCACAGGTAGAAGACTGAAAAATCTGATTTTTTTATTAAGCTATGTGCTTTCAGTCTAAACACATGAGCCAAGAGCAAATCATTTGATGCACTTTTTTGGAGTCTCATGAAAATCAGAAATAGTGTCGAGACATACAGATGAAACAAAAAAAAATTGAATATCATGCAAAAGTTCATTGATTTCAGTAATTTAACTTAAAAAGGTGAAACCAATATATGATATAGACCATGCAAGGCAAGATATTTACAACCTTTGTTTGTTATAATTTTGATGACTATGGCTTACAGCTTATGAAAACCCCAACTTCAAAAACTCAGAAATTTAGAATATTTTGCAAAGGTTCAATATTTGAGGCTCAAAGTGTCACACTCTAATCAGCTAATTAATCCAAAACACCTACAAAGGGTTCCTGAACCTTTAAATGGTCTCTTAGTCTGGTTCAGTAGGAATCACAATCATTGGGAAGACTGCTGACCTGACAGTTGTGCAGAAAACTATCATTGACGTCCTCCATATGGAGGGAAAGCCTCAAAAGGTCATTGCAAAATATGTTTGATGTTCTCAAAGTGCTGTATCAAAGCACATCGATAGAAAGTTATGTGGAAAGGAAAAGTGTGGAAGAAAAAGATGCACAAAGCAGCAGGGATGACCGCAGCCTGGAGAGGATTGTCAGGAAAAGGCGATTCTAAAGTGTTGGGGACCTTCACAAGGAATGGACTGAGGCTGGAATTAGTGCATCAAGAGCCACCACACACAGAGGGATCCTGGACATGGGCTTCAGATGTCGTATTCCTCTTGTCAGGCCGCTCCTGAACAACAAACAAACAAGAAACAAAGAAGCGTCGTACCTCGGCTTAAGACAAAAATAACTGCAAATTTTGCATCTCATTTGGAAACCAAGGTCACAGAGTCTGGAGGAAGAATTGAGAGGCACAAAATCCAAGATGTTTGAAGTCCAGTGTGAAGTTTCCACAGTCTGTGTTGATTTGGGGAGCCATGTCATCTACTGGTGTTGGTCCACTGTTCTTTATTAAGTCCAGAGTCAACGCAGCCATCTACCAGGACATTTTGGAGCACTGCATGCTTCCTTCCACAGACCAGCTTTATGGAGACGCTGACTTCATTTTCCAGCAGGACCTGGTACCAGCCCACACTGCTAAAAGCACCAAAACCTGGTTCAATGAACATGGGATTACTGTGCTTGATTGGCCAGAAAACCCGCCTGACCTGAACCTATGGGGCATTGTCAAGAGAAAGATGAGAGACATGAGACGGAACAATGCAGAAGAGCTGAAGGCCGCTGTTGAAGCATCCTGGTCTTCCATAACACCTCAGGAGTGCCACAGTCTGATAGTATCCATCCCACGCCGCATTGAGGCAGTAATTGATAGAAAAGGAGTCCAAACCAAGTACTGAGTACATATGCATGATTATAGTTTTCAGAGGTCAGACATTTCTCTATTTAAAATCCTTGTTTTATTTATCTGATGTTTTACTTAAATTTTCTGAGATTTTGAATTTGGGGTTTTCATAAGCTGTAAGCCATAATCATCAAAATTAAAAAGTAAACTCCAAAAGCAGCATCTCACACCTTAATGGAAATCAGAAAAAGGAAAAATCAGATCAGTACATCTCGAAGTCGCTCCAATGTTATCATCTGTACCATGGAGAAGCTGAGAGGGATGACACGAGTTAACTACAATATCTTTACCACGATGAAGGATCGTGCCACTGCTTTAGCCGACCAATAGCTTTGTTAATTTTTGCTATTATTATTACTGATGCCATCTGATTATTACTCTTGGTCCATATTGACAGGTTTGTTTCTCGAGTGTTAAATCTGTTTCACACAGAAACGTATTAACCATACTGCCACAGAACAAAACAACAAAGATGACGGCAGCTCAGGAACGGTTTTCAGTACACCAGAGATTCTCATGTTTTTCTGACAAAAACGACAGTCATTTTTTGATGTTGAGGTTGTTGTTGG
>OY747708.1:50340000-50445000 GCA_963556495.2 Valencia hispanica
AATGTCTAAAATGCAGTTAAAAAGTGCATCCATGGGCCGTGTGTCGTCAGGGGACATGGAAATGTACAACTGTGTATCATCAGCATAACTGTGAAAGTTGACTCCATGTCTTCTGATGACAGAGCCAGATGGAGCATCTAAAGGTTAAAAAGCACTGGGCCTAAAATTGAACTCTGGGGCACACCAGATGTCATCTTGTGGACCTTAGAGGACCAGGTATCTTTTACCATAAAAGTCCTGTCTGTGAGATAGGATGTGAACCATTTTGTGAACAGCACCAGAGAAGCCAATCTGTTTTAAACGAGTTAAAAGAATAGGGTGGTCTACTGTATCAAAGGCAATGCTTAGATCCAGGAAAAACCAGCACTGTCACCCTCTGTGCATCATAGTTTAATCTGAAATCATTAAAAAATTTTAATAGGTGCTGTGGTTCACCCTAAAACCAGAATTAAATATTTCTAGGACATTGTGTATATTAATAAAATCCTTAAGCTGAAATAAAACAAGCTTTTCTAAAATTTTGCTTAAAAACGGTAAGTTAGATACCAGTTTAAAATTATTCAAATCATTGAAATCTAAAATGCTCTTCTTCAACAGGGGCTTCACCACCACCCCTTTAAAGGTGGCAGGAAAGACCCCCGTCTGAAGCTAGCAATTCATCTAGGTTAAAATCTCATCTCTAAAAGATCAATAAATTCCTTAAATTAGAGGTGGGAATTGTGTCCAAAACACATGTGGTGGGCCTCACTGAGGAGAAAACTTTGTCAAGATTCCCAGCTTCTACCAGGACAAAACTGTCCAGCGTTTCCTCTGGTAGAGACACACATTCAGATTTGTCTAAAACCATGTTACTTTGAGAAGATAAAATATTACATTACGTCTACTTTTCTCTCTGAAGTGGTCTGCAAACTCCTCACAATGAGCGTTTGAGGAGGTTTTCTGAAATGCATTCATATGCATATCAATGGTGGAGAAAATTTTTTTGGGATTATTTTTATTATCAGAGATGTTTTAGGAAAGGTATTCATTTCCTGAATTTCTTGTATGATTTGAGAAGTTCTGTGTATATTTTGTGGTTCGTTGTGATTTTATTTTTCCTCCATTTTCTCTCTGCCACCCTGCAATTCTCTTGTTTTTTAAGGTTTTCATGTCTCCACGACGATACAAGTTTTGAGTGTGAACTTAAAACCTTTAGTGGAGCAAGCAGATCGAGAGCGGACTGAAGCCTGCTGTTAAGATCATTGACATAAAATCACAGGGGGCAGGTAAAGCAATATCATGTACCTTTCCAAAAACTTTAAGAAAACATGCAGCCACTTCAGGGGTCAGATGATGTTTCCTGACAGTTCTCACAGAGGTCTCCTGCTGGATAAAACTGGTAATCTTAATAAACACACAGTAGTGGTCAGAGACAGCCCAGTCAACAACAGAGGACACACTGGTGGAAAGGCCATATGTGATGACCAAGTCCAGAGTGTGTACTCTGTTGTGAGTCGGCTCTGTGACATGTTGACTAAAATCCATAAAATTTCAGAATATGTAAAATATCTGTTGATAAAGGATCTAAAATGTATCCACATGTAGATTAAAATCACCAGCTAAAATTATCTTTTCATAAGAGTTTGGGTTTGGGCCCCCTTTGCATCAATTACTGCCTCAATGCGACGTGGCATGGATGCTATCAGCGTGTGGCACTGCTGAGGTGTTATGGAAGACCAGGATGCTTCAAAAGTGGCCTTCAGCTGTTCTGCATTGTTCGGTCTCATTCATCCATGCATCCATTATCTATGCCCTTCCGTCCTCTGCAGGGTTGCGGGGGGGACATCTCTAGCGATCTTCTGGCAAAAGTGGGGTACACCCTGGACAGGTCACCAGTCCATCACAGGGCAACACAGAGACACACAGTACAAACATCCATGCACACACACTCATACCTAAAGGCAATTAAGAGAGACCAGTTAAACAAACAGTCATGTTTTGGTCTATGGATTGTGGGAGAAAGCAAGAGCACCCAGAGGGAACCTACGCATGCACATTGAGAACATCCAAACTCCATGCAGAAAGACCCCAGGCCAGCATTCGAACCCAGGCCTTCTTGCTGCAACGCAACAGTGCTACCAACTGCGCAGAACTGTTTTCGGTTTCATGTCTCTCATCTCTCTCTTAGCAACTCCCTATAGATTCTCTACTGGGTTCAGGTCAAACGAGTTTGCTGGCCAGTCAAGGACAGTAATCCCATGTCCATTGAACCAGGTTTAGGTACTTTATGCAGTGTGGGGAGAAGCCAAGTCCTGCTGGAAAATCAAGTCAGCATCTCTATAAAACTCGTCTCCAGAACAAAGCATGAAGTGCTCCAAAATGTCCTGGTAGATGGCTGTGTTGACTCTGGACCTAATAAAGCACAATGGACCAACACCAGCAGAGGACATGGCTCCCCACATCAACACAGACTGTAGAAATTTCACACGGAACTTCAAGCATATTGGATTGTGTACCTCTCCATTCTTCCCCCAGACTCTGGGAGCTTGGTTGCCAAATGAGATGCAAAATTTGCAGTTATTTTTTTCTTTAGCCCAGGTAAGACGCTTCTGACGTTCTTTGTTGTTCAGGAGTGGTTTGACAAGAGGAATACGACATCTGAAGCTTATGTCCAGGATATGTCTGTGTGTGGTGGCTCTTGATGAACTAACTCCAGCCTCAGTCCACAACTTGTGAAGGTCCCCAACACTTTAGAATGGCCTTTTCCTGACAATCCTCTCCAGGCTACACTCATCCCTGCTGCTTGTGCTCCTTTTTCGGAGCTGCCTCGGTGGAGCTCTGAACTCTCCAAGTTCTTTATAGTTACAAAATGTATTTTTAACACCTGCTTAATGGTTTTTGGGTCATGGAAGGAGCTGTCATCGGCTGTCTGTGCGTGGGAAGTGGACTGGAGACTAAGCAGGTGACCAGTTCATCATATGCAATGAATTGAGAAAAAGCCTTATGATGTGCAATGCTACTTGACATGCTATTAGCTGGCATTTGCAAATCAGCCAATCTAGGAGGGCAATTCATTTTCCTTAGCGGTAATTGGCTGTACCCACAAGAGCAGAAATGAGGAAGAGACTGTAGACATTAGATTCTGCGGTATGCTGAGACGGTTGTCACTAAGGGCATTAATGCATACTAAGGTATATATGGCTTGTGAACTGTTAAAATAGGCTGCAGTAAGCGTTTTTAGAGGGCGTCTCAAGTAATCACCAATTTTAACTATTCACATTTGCCTGTGGTCCCTAACCCCCACAAATACTGGGGGTCCACTGTACTTTGTGGAAAGGCCTTTCTTGTTAATGATAGCTTACAGGAGTCTCCTGTGTCGAGAAACTAGTCCCATGCATTACTTAGGATTTTGACTCATTCTTTATGTTGAATATTCCTTTTTTTCTGCTAAATCTTCATTTCTTTCCATAGATTTTTAACTGAAAACAAGTTGGTGATTGAATGGGCCATTCAGCAGTTTTATCTGCCCTCTCCAACACAAGATTTTCCTTTGCTGTGTGTTTGAGATTTGTCTTGCTTGGAAATCTACACATATCTTCAAATTCTTATTAAGAACATCCAAGTACATTTCTGCATTAATCCTTCTGTCAATTTTATGAAGTCTGCCAGTACCATACACTGCTAGACTGCCCAAATTTCTCTCTTGGCATGATGTTTTTGGGGTGAATGTTGAACCAGTCTTTCTTCAGACATGGTGGGTGAAATGAAAAAAAGTCAAAAGAGTTCAGCTTTAGCCTCATCGGACCAGACTAAAATCTCCCAGTGTTTCACTGGTATGTCCAAATATTCAGTAACAAACTTTAAATAAGCTTCAACATGCTTTTTCTTTAGCAGTAAAGTCTTACCTAGTGAGTGTTTTTTTAAACACTGTTGCGACTGAGTGCACTACTTATTGTTATCATGGGAAAAACAGTACCTGCTTTTTGCTGCTGCTCTCTGGCTCTTGATCTACTCTTGATTAGTCTTTTGTCTCCTCTGTCAGAAATCTTACACGGTGCATTTGACCATGGTTTGTTCATGGTGAAATGATGCTCTTTCTTCCTCTGGATTACAGCTGCAACAACATTCACAGGTTCAGAAATGGAGCTGTAACTATTGCCATTAGTATGTTCTGTAACAGTAAGACTTTGTGAAAATCTCTTTACTTTGACCAGTTTTACTACTCTGTGCAAAATTTTGGTATTGTGAAACCCTTTTTTTTAATTTCTTTTATAGGCCATCAGTTAAAATTAAACCAGGTGATACTGATTAGCCCAGCAGGAAAGCTTTCTTAAAAAAACAAAAATTCTGACAAGCTGAATTTAGATCTTCATCAGCTGTATGTCCTAATCATTAAAGTGAACAAGAATAAACACTTGTAACATACATCACTGAGGGGTAAGTCTCAGGCGAATGCTCACCTCGCTGGCCATCTTCTAGCAGGCTAGCATTTGAGTCCTCTCTCCATTTCGGAATGATTGATTGAACAGAGCTCTGTAAGATGTTCAAAGTTTGGAATAATGTTTCATAACCTAAGTCTTCTTTAAACATCTGTACAATCTATGCTTGACCTGTGTCCAAATTTTCCTGGTTTTCATGATGCTGTTTGTTTACTAATGTTCTCTAACAGACCTCTGAGGCCTACAGAAAACTGCATAAGCAAGCTTTTAAACGAAACATTCAACTTCATGATTAAATCAGCAGATATTTTGTGTGTGTATATGTGTGTGCGTGTTCTTGTATTGCTATCCTATTTAGGACCTTTTCTGGCATATTCGCTAACCTTCTGAAGTCCGATGGACCTTGTAGGGACCAAAGCCCGGTCCTAATATGGTGGACCCCCTTTTTTTGGGTTAGGGGTTAGGTTTAGAGGTATGGTGTGAATTATGTTTTGGTTAAGGTTAGGAATAAACTGGTAATAGTTAGGGTTAGGGTAAGGGTTTGGGTTAGGCATTAATGTAGCTATAAAAATGAATGGAAGTCAATATAAAGTCCTAATATGGGTAGCAATACGGACTTGTGTGTGTGTGTGTGTGTGTGTGTGTGCGTGTGTGTGTGTGTGTGTGTGTGTGCCTCTCTCATATGCTAAACATGTTGTCCACAACTTGTCCACAGAAGCAGATATCCAGAAGGAATGTAAGATCTCACACAGAAAAATAGCCTTGGGGCACACAGATTTCCCCTACAGGCCAGCTCATAATTAGTCCTGTCATAAGGAATTACAAGGAACATCATAAATTACAGACTGAATTGAGGAAAACTAATCAATGTAACTATTATGCTTATAGTGGGTTTTCAAATCTTTTTTTTTACTTATCTTTTTCTAGTTTGTGTAACTCTTGCTTTTTTTTATCAAGCCACAAAGGACAGCAGATAAAAGTGAATCTGTTAGGCTAATTCCGTCATATTTACATGATGAACTGAAGAACTCATGTTGATTGATCTCCATCGTCCCTGTTAGATAAATAAAGATAACAAGATGAAGAGACGCACACGCCACACAGCAAGCCAGGACTCAAACAGATTGATGTGCTCCATATCAGAATGTGGCAGAGGGTATTACATAAACTATTTTCCATCCCTGGGTGGAGTCAGAAGTAAATCTCTGATTGGTCACACATTAAATGTGCTTTAAACTGATATAAAACTACGGAAAATCCATTTGATGTCATCAGGCAATGTGCACTTCATATGGGGACCCCAAGAGGGCAGTGCAGCCCCAGAGTTTACAGCTTGCTGGAATAGATATTGCATATTCTAGTCAGCCACAAATGCTGGATGACTGCTGGCCGATTGTTTAGCTCAGTACCTCTTTCCCTGTGTGGTAACGTCTGATTAAAATGTCTCTTGACCTGGCTGTGACACCCTGGGCTCGTGACCTCATTGTCTGCCAGTCTGGAAACAACCCACTGATGCTCAAACAGAGAAACAGAAAAAGCAACACCGGTTAGGAACTTCCGCAAATGAAGCTCGTATTTAAAGGCTTATCATGCCTCCCGGCACACTGATTGTTCTTACATCTCATCCTCCTGCACTTTGGAGTTGATTTCCTTATTTTCTCTACTCTGTTCTCAGATGAGAAGCCGCAGGCAACCCTCTGGATAAGTAGAGGTAGAAATACAGCGAGCATGAGAGAGAGAGATGTAGGGGAGGCTGTACTGCTTAACTAAATTCTTAACCCTGTGATTTATGTAAAGCATGTGCATGTGGAGGAGGGGGGGGGGGGGGGGGGGGAGGGGGGGTTGCTAGATGCACACAAACCAAAAGCATGGCAAAGGCATTAAAGTATCAACCAAGACACAGCTTGTCTGCTTGCCTATTATAAATCTATTTCCAAGCAAGGATTTTTAAAGATTCACTTCGATAAGATTACAATAATATGACCTAAAACCTGGTGGAATAGAGTGGCGGGTTGATCATAGCAGATACAGTTGAACCCATATTTTCAAATGCACTGTAATAAAATAAAAAAATCTTTACAATATATTAGAGTCAATCATTAATCCTAAATGCCAGAAAAGTGAAAGTGGTATAAAATGTATTACTTTCTTCAAAGCCAGAAGTGTACATACACTAAGATTACTATTCATTTGAACTATTCAGGAAAGCTCAGATGATGATGTCATGGCTTTATAAACTTTTGTGAATTAACATAAGTGTTCAAATAAGGGAGAGGTCAAATATTCTGCTTCTTTGTTTGACATCATGGAAAAATCAAAAGGAAATCAGCAAGGATATCATAAAAAGAATTGTAGACCTCAAAATGTTTTCTTCCTCCTTTATATGCAAGTACAAGTATGATGCAAATTTTCAGCCATCACACCGTTAAGGAAGGAGATGTGGTTCTATGATCTAGTGATGATTGTGTTTTGCCATTAAATGTGCGAATCAACCTAAGAAGAAAGTGGAAGATCTTGTGATTCACACCAGCCCATTTTAGTCCGCTTTAATCACACTCTAATTTGAAAGTCCAGTTTGTATGGGAGGTGTTAATTCGCCTTCGAACTCTGATGTGGACCAAAACAAGCGAACTCTGGGTCTCTGCTTGATTTGATTGCAAATATGAATGCCAAGCGGGCCACGATCTCGAAAAGCAGAAAGCAGACTATAGCACAGGGTATTCTGGGTAAATACAACCAAAACAACCACTCAACAACTCTGCCTCGTTACATTTCACAGAACAGTAAGTTTCCCTGTGGTCAGTGCTTCGTGGTACAGCACCACCACAGGAGATGGGGTAAATGTGTTGCACAAAAGGTTCGGTCTATCAAGTGTGAAAATGACTTATGTCAGTTTAATTTTTCATTTCTTTATTTATGGACATAATAAGAACTTACCAAGGTAAAATAAACTCCTATAGTATTCATTGTGGCAGTAGAAATTAGATGAAATTAGATTTATCATCTGAAAATGTCAACATTTCACCTCAAGTATGAGCATGTACTGTATCTATGCTCTCTTACCCACAGACCTACCACAAGTTGTTTTCTCTCACTCCATTTATCTATCACCATGGGACATGCTGATAAGAGGGAAGCTATGAAGTGTTGGAGGGCTGACCTAAAGGCATATCTTTCTGTCTGAAACTTGTGTTTACAAGGTTCATTTCTTACTTCGTATGCATCTTATGTAGTTATTTTGCTTTTATTTATATAAAGGACATAAATAAGGCACACATGTATTTTTACTGCTCATAGAAATGTGCTTAAAATCATCCATCGATCCACATAATGAATCCGATTTAATTTTTGATTTAGCAGGTGGGTTGTGATCAAGTAAAACATAATTTATTGTAGTTTTCATGTTATGTTATTAAGTCATATTTAGCAATGAAACTGGAGACTTAATTAAAAATGTAGCTTGGTCACTGGGAGATACGTTTATTCACTTTCAACCCAACCAGGTGCGCTTTAAGGGGGACTCAAACTTTTTACCAGTTCTTTTTATACTAATGACTCAACACAAGATCCACCCATATAACAACTGTCATACTGGTAACAGCAACCTAAGGGACAGTAATAATGAAAACAGCTATTAGATTATGTAATATTTACTTCAACTGCAAAAACAAGAAAAAACAGACGTACTCATTAAGGGCAGCTATTTGTTACGCTGAGCTTACACATCTGGTGGAAAGCAGAGGTAACAGTTGTTTTTTTAACTTATATGTACCAGAGCATCAAGATATACGTACGAAAAGTTATTTAGTTTTTTTTTTCCCTTAAATGTTTCATATCATAAAAAATCTAACAGCAGTTTTTAAGAAACAATTTTATTTACTTAGAGAAAAAATCTTTCCAAACCACCATCTCATGAAATCATGAAATTGTTTTGTTAGACCAGATTCCTGCCTGATTGGTGGAATAAGGAAAACAGTTGAATGGAACCTGTCTGGCAACATGAAGAGGCTAAAAGATCTTCAAAAGAAACACATGCCTTGAGCTAAAGAAATTCAAAAACAAAGTCACTCACAACTGTCAGTCTATTAAATGTTTCTAAGGCATGGAGAGAACATGAGACTGTGGTGAAGCTTCCCAGCAGTGGCTAACCTAACACATTTACTCCAGTAGTGCACTGATGACTCATCCAGCAGGTCACAAACCCAAAACAGCATCAACTGAAAAGCACTGCAGCCCTCATTTGCGTCAATTGAGCTCAGTGTTCATGATTCAAGAATCAGAAAGAGACTGTGCAAAATGACATTGATGGCAGAGTCTGAAGTTGAAAATTGCTACTGTTCAAAAAGAACTCAAACTCCTATCTTACATTTGCCCAATAACATCCTGATGATCACCAAGATTTTGTGAAAATTTTCTGTGGATTGGAATAAAAGGGAAAATTGCTGAATGATTGGCAACCCATTACATCAAATCAAACTTTATTTATAAAGCGCTTTTCATACAAGAAGTTGCATCACAAAGTGCTTTACAGATTAAAATGACCCCACATAAAACCACCTTCCCTTCCCTCCCCCACAGATTTAAAAGCATGGTCACAGTTATACCCCCTTTCCCCCAACCCAACTCCCATGCACACACACAGTTAAAAGCAACAGTAACAAAGGACAATGGGCCGAGTGCAGATGAACCATGCAACAAAACGCCATCAGAGGAGCCATCTGCCCCGGCAGCAGTAGATCAACAGCAGCAGCCAAGGCACCGACACAGGGCACCCAGTGGAGACAAGGTCCAGACCCCCACCCATGGGGGGATCTACTGGGGTGGCATAGGGTGGCAGTTGCCACCCTAAAAGAAAGCCTTGCCACCCCTGCTGCCACCCTAGCAGCTATGAATTCAAACCCGTTAACGTTCCGTGGGCCCGCAGGCGGCCCCAGCCCATTTTGTAGTTTAAATCCATCAATTTTCTGACTTCTAACTTCTATGAACCTATACATATTTTATATCATTGGAAAGCTAAGAGTCTTGTGATTCCAATTATGGCTGGCGATCAAGGATACAATCATAACTGAAGACACAGTGAGCGTTTTTGCCAACACAAACGTCCTCCTGATGGAGGTATAAAAACATGGAACTCACCACTTTGTAGTCCAATAAACGTGACAAAACCGATCCATTTAGAACTAAAATTGTCTTTTTATATCAATAAGGGTCCGATTAAAGTCCTCCAATAAAGTGATTATACCAGGACAACAGCAAAACCGATAAAAAATGTAAAACAAACAGTGAAAATGTGCTTCTATGTCTATGGCCGGTTTTGTAGTCTTTAAGGCTTGGTTTCCGATTCCTTCACTTTTACTTCCACCTACAAAGGTCACTGAGCATGCCCAGAAGAAAAAATTTTTTTTCATCCGGTTTATTTCATCCATCCGCCAATCAATGGTGCATGGATGAAAAGTCACGTTATGGTAAGTAACTCAAACCCATCGCGGTCCAGAACTCTGACGATTGACGCATCGAATAGCCAATGAAATACTGTAAACGCAGATATATAACTTGACCGGGCGGACTTAGTCGCTGCCATAGTATATGACATGCGTAAAATGTCTTTTTCATGAAGAGATTACGCACAGTGCGTACCAGTAACATATTATTTCAGCACCGTGTCCAAACACCCTTTATAATTAAAGTACAACATTGAAGGAAGCCATGGAGCTTTATATGGTAAGATGAAGTTATGATTCTGATGATGTTTTTAATTCAGTGAGGACTACGGCATTTACCGAGGAGATGGCGCATATGGCACACTTTTGACCACCTTTGACCTGTACTTCCGGCTTTAGACCCACTGTGTGTTTTAGGTCCCAACCTATTTTTAAAGCCATTTTTACACATTGTATTTATATAAAATAAATAATTGGACATAAAAAAATATTTTTCAGTGTATTAAAATTCATATTGCTTGGTAACAATCGCACTCGGCGATATTAACACAGTTCTGGGATAAATTTTAGAGTGTTTGCTTTCCAAAGAGATCCCAGCCATGTCTCTACTCAAAATGGTTCAAGAACAGCTTTAAGTTAATTTTGGGTATGCGTTTAAAAAAAAATGTAGGGCGGAAATTGCAGGAATGTTAAGGGGGTAAAAATGAACATTACGAGCTTGAAGTTCATGAAAATAGTTGCATTATATTCTCTTTTGTGAACCTTTAAAGCTGCTAGTTTGCTGAAAGTGCTGCAGAGAGTGCACCATGTGGTCGTTAGACAAACTGCAATCAGCAAAATGCGCACTCCCATGACTTTCAGGGGTGTGCTCATTATTCCGAGCTCTGCGACGGCAGAGGACATTTTTGCTCTTTTTGTAATACTGGATAAAATTATTTTCTTCTTTGACTTACGGGGAGCTTGTGTAGGTGTCGTGGCTGGCTAGCTACACTTATCTAAGCTAGTTTAGACCGCGTACATGGGTACGTACGTGCATCCTTACGTCACGCTACGCGCTCTCACAAACCCACACGCGCACCCTGAACCACCTCAAAATAAATGGAATTGCTGCCTCTACATGCAACCGCAGTAGAATCAAACTACAGCAAACTTCAGCACTTGATTCAATTGTATCGTCAGGAGATGAAAAAACGGACTATAGATTAAAAAAAAAATTATTTTAACAAAAATATTGCGCAATGCAGCTTTAATGTGCTTAAATAACCTGAAGCAAAACAAATACATGTATGTATCTATCATATATGTAAATACTGGGTGAAGAGGTGAAGCATGTGTTTGACTGATCAATAAAACCCATATATATATAAAATTCTGGCATTTGGTGCCACCCCTGAAAAATTCTTGCCCCTTTCTTGCCACCCCATAAATATTTTTCTAGATCCGCCCCTGGCCCCACCTCCACCCAAGCTCCACCTGGAGAGCACCCAGGCAGCTACAGCTGATCACCGCTCCCGAGGTAGAGGGCTCCCTTAGAGGAAATACTGGAAGGAAGATTGAAATAACAGATTAAAATATAAAAATGAGCAGTAAATAAATGTGATAAGATGAAATAGTAAAACACTGATAAAATATTACCATGTAAAACATGCAGAGCAATTAAAAAGAATATAATAAATAATAATCAGCTAAAAGGTAAGTTAAAAAGGTGAGTCTTGAGCCTGCTCTTAAAATCATGAACGTTCTCTGCGGCCCTGAGGTCCTCCGGCAGCCTGTTCCAGAGGTGAGGGCCATAAAACTGGAAAGACGCCTCGCCATGCGTCTGTGTCCTGACTTTTGGGATGACAAGGAGACGTGTGCCAGAGGAGCACAGAGACCGCGAAGGTTAATATGGTAAAAGCAGTTCAGAGAGATAAGAAGGCCCAAGACCATTAAGACACTTAAAAACCATTAAAAGAACCTTAAAGTCGATCCTAAAACATACGGGGAGCCAATGCAGTGAGTTTAAGACAGGTGTAATGTGTTCCTGCCTCCGGGTCTTCATCAGGACATGTGCTGCTGAATTTTGTAGAAGTTGTAAACCTGAGATATTCTTTTTGTGACCAGTGTTGGCCCGAGAGAGAATGGGGCGGACTCTGGCGATGTTCTTTAGATGATAAAAACCTGTTTTAGTAATATTTTTAATGTGAGGGATAAAAGTCAGCTCAGAGTCAAAAATCACGCCCAGATTCTTCACTTTTAAAGAAGGATTAACAGACAGTGATTGTAGTTTTGGTAAAAGTTTCTCTCTCTGAGCCTCAGGACCAATGACTAAAACTTCAGTTTTGTCCTGGTTGAGCTGGAGAAATTTTCTGTCATCCAGGATTTGTTGTCAGGTTAAAGAAAAGCAGACTTTTAGCATTTGAGAAAAAGAATGTCATTCAAAGATAGTGGTGGTAGTGTAATTGTCTGGGGCTACTTCACTGCTTCAGGACCTGGAGGACTTAGGACATAGACTGATCAAACCATGATTTCTGCTCTCTAGCAGAAAATCCTGAAGGATATGTCCAGCCATCAGTTTTGGACCTGGAGCTTAAGCACACATCGAATATGCAGTAAGACAATAATCCAGAGGACACGAACAATTCTACGCCTGAATATCTAAAAGAATAAAATAAAAAAAGGTTTTAGAGTTACCTAGTCAAAGTCTATACTGAAATATGATTGAGATGATGATGCATGAGCTAACACTGGTCATTTTCTGATCGAAAACCCTCCAAAGTGGCTGAATTCAAACTGTTCTGCAAAGAGAAGTGGGGAAAACTCAGCTACAGTGATGGAAAGGACACATTTATAATAGCTGACTGCAGTTGTTGCTAGTAAGGGTGGCAAGTAGTTAGATCTGCGGTACAATCACTTTTTCACAAAGGGGTTAGGGTTAAGATTGATATATTTATAGCTTATTAGCTTTTTCCTCTTCATAAATTAAACCATGATTTGTAAACTGCTTTTTGTTTTTACTCAGGTTATCTTTGATATCAATTTTTTTAAAGTGTGCTGAAACATCACAACACTTGCACACAGTTCGATTCACAAAACCGGACTTTCTGGGCAAACGAACCGTTCAATTAAAGCGGACTAAACAGGGCTGCTATGAATGCACCCTAAGATGGTTTCCACTGTGTGTATTAATACATATCGAGTTTTTATTTGGTGTTTGAACTATTAAAATAGGCAGTTATAAGCCTTTCTACAGGGTGTCTTAGTATTTTCAGATTTTAGATATTTGTGGGTGGCTGTGGTCACTAACCCCCAAGAATACCAGGGGACCATTGTAAACACAGGTAAGTGGACTGTGTCTAGAAATTAACTGACTTCTGAAGGCAAGTAGTTGCACTGGATTTTATCTTGGGACAACAGAGTAAAGGGGCCTAAACAAAAATGATGATTTGTATTTTTTATTTTTTTTACGTGTCCTGTTTGGCAGTGTGGAGCTCAGAATTGGTGTCTGAGTACCAAGTAGAAGCCCAACAGATTTACTTTCACAAGCGGAGCAGTACAGCTTTTGCTATAGTACCCCACTTGATATATGTGTGAAAAATCCTTATTATGAACTGCTGGGTTTTTTATTTAGACACGGAGACGGAAAATTAAGGGGAAAAAAGAAAGAAGATGAAGAAGAGAGGTAGGAAACAAAAAGTCATGAGAGAGGGTGAGTTGAAAATATAAGAGAGGAAAGGGAAAAAAGAAAACACAGGAAAACATTGAAGTCTGCCTCCATACCCACAGGACGGCAGAGAGAGGGGAAAAAAACAAAACAAAACACGAAAAAGGAACATTGTTGTTGTATTTTTATATCCATTCTCGTGTGATGTGGTTGTGTAGTTGTTAGTTCACGATGTTTGGTTTGTTTTGTCAATGTCACAGAAAAACTCATGGTACCGATTAATCAAGCTCTAGTAATGATAACCTCAGCCCAAGAATATATCTGTAAACACCAGAGACCACATCTATGTGTGTGTGTTAGCATGCTGGTGCATATAAGGTTTCTCCATAAGAGTGTTCGATAGCTGGTGTGAGCAGGCATCAATCCGTCTCCCAGGAATCGATGCAGACATGAAGGAGATCGGAGCCAAGACGTCCAAAGGGGCTGACTGCATCCCCCAAGAGAGGAGCAAAGGAGAACCCCAGGGGAATGTCCAGCGGCTACTATGCAGGGGCCCGGGGGCAGCAGTGACGAGCCCACGGGCCCCGCCGGCAACCAGCCGCCCCAGGGCGGGCCGGTCCATGGACCGGGAGAGCCGGGGTCCAGGGGCGCCCCGACCCCCAGCAGAGACCCGACAAGGGACCGCCCGACGAGGGGCCCCTGGCACCGCAGGGGCCGCAGCCGGCCACCACGCGCCACCACCACCCTGGGGCAATCCCCACCGCCAACATCCCAGCGCCCCACCCCTGCCCCACGTCGGGGCGCCCCACCGATAGCCGCAGCGGATGGATAGCATCCCCAGGCCAAGGTCAGCCAGCACCTGGACACCAAGTTGTACCAGCTCCCGAGTCCTGATCTCGCGCAACGCAGAGCGCCGAGACCAGGCATCCAACAAAGGCCAGGGCCGGTCCAACCCGCCAATGAACCGACCACGCACGGTGCGCACAGAACAGGTGAATGAACGAGCAGAGAAGCTGGATCCGTGTCCCGCCGAGCCACCGAGCAGGCACCACCCAACAATCCCAAACCTGGCACCCCTAAAAGAGGTGCCCCAACCAACCAAAGGAAGATATCGGCCCAGCGCATCGGCCAACCGACACACCGGCCCCCCCAGGCACGGCCAGGCACGCACCAGGTCTGAACCGGATTGACCACCGACGCACCAGTAGGCAGGGGCATCTGTCACCGGCGGGGAGTGATGGAGGGGAAATAGGCCCCCCATTAAATGTAAGGCCTGAGATGCGCCAGGCGAGAGGGCAGCCCAAGACCCAACCTGACAGGCAGACAAAGACATACAAGCAGTTATACGTTCCCTCCCTCTTAAACACATACATTCTCACTAACTCACCAAGACAACCAAGAAATGACGCTGTACCCTCACTCATACACCCCATACACACTTCATGCTCCCAGGTCCAGGTACCGATGCCCCAGTAGTGCCACCAGCCCCCGGACCCAGGAGATGGACCCCCTACCTTCTAGGACGGAGACAAGCAGACCGCCAAGGGCCCCACACTGGCAAGGCAGCCCGACAGCCCAGGACCCCGACCAGACCACCTGTTCCAACTCCTTATGGCCGGTAGCGAACAGGGGTGTAAGAAGACCCCTAGCCTCTATCCTTCCGCTCCAGTATGGTGTTGATGCGTGTTGTAATAATGTGCATTTAAAACAGAGGGGTGGGATGTGGGGAAGGCAGCCACACATCCCCCAACCCCCACCCCGAGCCCTCAGTGTCTGTTGGTGGGTTAGTAGTAGGCACCGGCACCAGAGGTGAAGCTGATTGAACCGCTCCCCCTCTGGATGCCGAAAAGTGTGCTCACCCGAAAGTACCTACATGTGTGTTGCATGAAAATGTTATAAGTGGGAGTGTCTAAGTTGTATATTAAAATTGGGATGCAGGACACCACGGGATAGCGAGGAGGGAAACCTCTCCTCGCACCCCAGTGATGTGCCCATGCCCCAAAACCCTATATGAGTGGTAAAGTGATGGAGCGGGTGGACAGAGGTGTTGGGGGATGGGGAGGGAAGGACTGGGAGACAAAATGTCTTCCCAGGGAGCCAGCTCCCCCACTGACCCCAATAGGCACCGCTGTTCACCAGGATCCACCAAGGGAGGGAGGCCATGGCACGTTCAACCCGGGGCCCACGGCCACAGCACCACCAAGCCCCACAGACCCCAAGGCAGTCCCCCCAGGCCCATCCCAGAAGGAGAACTAACCCCACCCTGACATTCGCTCTACTATCAGAACACAAAAGACACTAGACACCCAGGTTGAGTTCGCCCCCCCACCCCCCCTCCAGCACACCCCTCCCCCCCGTCCAAGTGCCCTCGTAGGGGGAGAGCACCTGTCACTAGTTAGCAATAGCCTCCCCGCCAGCAAAGGAGGTCCCCAGCGCCACCTGCGCATCGGAGGCCCCCGCAGCCCAAACCCCGGCGACGTACCCGCCCAGACCAGGAGAAAACTGATGAACCGGGCAGCCGACCCACCAGGCCGACATCCACCATCCCCATTCCCTTGTGGAGCGACCACTGCTGCTCAATGGCCCGGCAGGCAACCAAACCCAGCGCCCCACCCACCTGCCCTGCACGCCCACTACCCGGCCAGTCCACCCACAGGTCCGACCGAACCTGGGCAAACGCCCGACCCCAGCGCCCCGCAGCGCACAAAGACCAAGACCCAGGAGCTAAGTCCAGTGCGAAAAAGGACTGATCAGGCCCAGAAATGCCACCCAGCTGCCGCAACCAGCAGCCAGGCACCCCAAACAGCAAACAAGGCGAGACGCCATACAGGGACCGGCGATGACAATCGGCCCAGAGAAAAAGAGACAGGCGGCTGCACATGCCGGCCGGCCCCGACCCCCACAGGCAACAGAGACCCCACGCCGGCCGACCCCCGGCCAGGACCACAGCCAGAGGGCGCGGCGCCCCAGAGCCCCAAATCCCCAGGCCCACCCCAGACCCTACCCAGGCGCAGCACGGCCACCAGGCCAGTAACCCATGTCAGTCAGATGATTTGTATTTTTGAAAAAAAAATCACCATAAACCATCAATCACTGGGGCATTTCAGGTATGTGGCAGCAACTTGACAAACTATGTAAAAAGTTTAAGTGAGGTGTGAATATCTTTGCAAGGCTCTGCTGAATAAAAAAGGAATCTCTTATAATCTTAGTAAATAAGATCTTCCACCTGAAATCCCGTTAACAACTGATGCAATGCTTGTAGAATTTCAGAGGTGTTCCAGTCAAGCAATCAAAGATCTATCATGATTTTACTTCTGGTTTGCCTTGTTTCTGGAGACCCTCTCAGCACAGCACCTGCTTAACCCTCCTCACAGGATGATGGACATTCATCAATATTTTTGGAATAGGTTTAAATTGTGAAAAGGAGCAGTTATCACATCACAACCTCTGACTACTTTCAGTAGTTCGGGCTGCTAAGACAGAGAAGCCATGCAAAGATGAAGAAAAACATATAAAAAAAGATGCATGTAAATGTATGCCACTTCCTAAAGGGAGGAAGTAGTAAACAAGGAATTTGTAAACAAAATGAAAGATGAAAAAGGTCTCATTTAAGTTTCATTACCAGCCCTTGATTTGTCTGTTTTCCAGCCTTGTGTTTAGGTTCAAGAGGGTGAAATTAAACCAAAAACCAGGCAGGAACGATGTGTTCTGTACAATTCCCCACTCTCTCCCTGAAACAGAGATGCGCTGACAGTCATGCAGCTTGAAATGTAAATAGGTCCAACATTAGCATTCAGCCGTCATCCCCCCCCGTTTTTATTTCAGTGCGTGTGTGTGTGTGTGTGTGAATTAAATTGGAGGGGATTGAGGGGTAACAGTAGGGAGTTGGACTATTTGATCAGGCTCCCCTCGGCTCACTGCGAGTCTCAGTAGCAGGAGTTCATCTGTGGGACAGGCGGTGCAGTGGCACAACACTGCAGCTTGCAGTGTTGTGCCAGATTCTGGAAATCATACGTGTGTGTGTGTGTGTGTGTGTGTGTGTGTGTGTGTGTGTGTGTGTGTGTGTCTGAGATAGAAGGAGGAAGAGAATGTGGGCATTTGTTTGCATGTCACTGCAGCTTCAACATCTGTCTCCTTACATGCAATGCTTGTCCATCCCACACGTTCAACACATAAGATAATGCTGCGAGAAGCAAACGCTAAGCCATGCTGCTTTCACACATCCAAAGTCAGTCAATGTGTGTGTGTGTGTTGGTTCTGATGCGTATCTTCCCAAGGCTCTTTGTCTCCCACATTCACCCGTAAGTGAACCCATATCCCTGAAAATCCCAATGACACAGTAAACTGTTGTGTTCACCCATAAATCCAGGCAATTATCCTGACACACACACCTACACACGCACACACACACACACACACACACACACACACACACACACACACACACACACACGCACACACCCACGCACACACAGTTGCATAAAAAACTTGTAACTACAAACACCTTTAATGTATATCTTCTAGTGTGTTAATCTATCTTGATAAAAGGCTACTTACTGGCAGATACAGTGTTTTGCATAAGTATACATACCACTTGAACTTTTCCACATTTTTGTCACATTACAACCACAAACTTTAATTCAGCTCTAATAAATAAATACTTTATGGAACCACATTTCACTGTGTTTACAGCTGCAAGTGTTATAGGGTATTTCTCTACCAGCTTCGCACATCGAGAGAGTGAAACTTTTGCTCATTCTTTGCAGAACAGTCCCAGCCCATTCAAATGGGATGGAGTGTCAAGAGTGAGCAAAAAAAACATCAAATCATGTTTTGTCTCAGATTCTCAGATGGATTTAGTTATGTTCTTTCTGTTGCATGCTTTGATTTAGACCAGGGGTCTGCAACATTTACAATCCAGAGAGCCATTTTTGCCCTCAGTCCAGCTAAATGAAACTAGTTTAGAGCCTATAATGTTACATGACCTTTTGAAAATAGACAACTTATAATTTTAGACAGAACATGTGTTGTATTTTTTAAAGCCACAATTTTATTTTTGTTTTCAGATTTATAAATAAAAAACATAAAACTTTGCAAAAACAGGATGGACACAAATTTTCTATGAGATCTTATTATTTGCGGGAAATCAAGCACACAGTTTTCAACCTAAAGACAAGAAAAGTTTTTCTAAAATATATTTATATACATATATAAAATATAGTTTATTTAGTGTCATGCTGTTGTGGTAATTTAGTTCAGACATACCATATAAAAAAACTGAAAAACTGCAAAAACCTGCAATGTGTTCTTATAGCTATACATTGTATATCAGCAAACAGAGGAGCCAGTTCAGTAAAAGACTCGTCCAGGTGTGGGAGCAACAGGCTTAAAGGGGGGGTATTATGCAAAATGGACTTTCTGAAGCTTAATATCCCGAGAATCTGTCTTTCTCTCATTAAAAACATACCTGAAGTGTTGCTCTGACCCATTCACTCATGTTAGAGTAATCTTTGAGTCTCTGCTGGTAGTTCTCGGGGTTGCTGAAACGCCTGCTTCCACCTATCCCCGCCTTTTTCACCCATCTCCTCCCCCGACCTTACGTACTCAGCCAAGAGCCTCACCCCTGCAGAGCTCCCCTACCCCTCCCCACCTCACACAATGCCGGCTGAGTCCCAGGTGCAGTAATTATAACACACCAGCTGCAGCTGTGCGTCTTTTGTGGGATTTTTTTCCCCAGACTCCTTGCATGCTGCGATGATGCACGGTATGTGACGAACTGAAGGGGGAGTGTCAGAAAGAGTAGGAGGGTCTTAGAGAGCCACAGGCGAAAATCAAGGCGTCCAATACGGAAGTACATTTCTTTAAGGTGGATTTGGATATATGACGGACTATTAAAAGATTTAAGGTGACAATTTCATTGGAGTGTGCAATAGAAGGGTAATATGTGCCTGGAAGAAGCATAAGGGTGCGCATGCGTCAGCGTCTGTCAGCCCGCCAAGACCGGCTCCCTATCAAGCACGGTTTTTAACTGGTTTTAAACCTTTCTAAAGACCGGTTTTAACGGATTTTTAAACACCACTGACTTATTAATAGCCAGGACATTTTTTACCGGATCGTTTTAATCGGTGGGAAGTGCGGATTACTTCTCCCCCACCATGCCTCCACTCACCTGCAGTCCTGGGTGTGATGGCTGCGCAAAACTTATCCAGAGGGTCCTGGAGCTGGAGCAGAGGATCTCAACACTCCATCAAATCCAGGACCATGAGCGTGACGTGGACATCATCTTCGGCCGGACTTTCGCCGCCGCCAGCAGTGCACAGCTGGCGGACACCATTCCCTGCCAGCCCGGCAAAGCTACGGGGGGAGGATCCATCGCTGGGCCTCCAGGCGGACTCGGGGTGCCAAACGCCCGTGTAACATCTGCAGCAGAGGAGGACCGCTGGTTCCAGCAGGGGGCTAAACCAAAAGGCCCCATCAGCTCCACTCAGGTGCTCCAGGGTGCCCGGTTAACAGTTGGGCCAGGCCACGGTGGAGGCGCTTGGAGCAGCCGCCACCGCTCTCCTCCAACCTGCCTGCCTCTATCAAACCGTTTCAGCGCCCTGGATGTCCCTTGTCGCCGTAGCTCCATAGGAGCGCCGCCTAATCCCTCCCAGCAGCAGGAGCAACAGCCGGACTCCCGCAGCCCCCCACATCGCGCCAAACCCCGGGCTGCAGCCAGAACTCGCCGAGGAGTGCCCCACTTCACCCCGAACCCACGGAACGAGTCCTCGGCGCCGATTAAACATTGCTGCAGTCCTGGGGAAGCTTCTACACCAGGCATACAGCAAGTCCTGGATGGTGAACGATCCTCTGCCCAGCGCAAACATCTGCCTGCAGACCCGCCGCCCACCACACTCATCATCGGGGACTCTATCATCAGAAACGTGAGGATGAGAGGAGCCCTTACACTGTGTTTCCCTGGAGCCACTGTCACGGACATTACCGAAAAGATCCTGCAGCTCATTGATCATCACAAATCTGTGAGTAAAGTTGTGATTCATGCTGGCACCAATGACATTTATAAACAACAGTCTGAGCTCCTGAAGTGTGATTTTATTCACCTTTTTAATCTTCTAGAAAACACACGTCTCTTGTTTTTATCTCTGGCCCCACTCCCACTATCGGCAGAGGAATTGGCGGTTTTAGCAGACTTTTATCCCTTAATACTTGGCTCTCCTCCATCACCGCCGTTCACAATATTGGTTTTATAGACAATTTTAAAATTTTTTGGGGCAGGAAGCACCTGTTTGGACCAGATGGGCTCCATCTAAATAGACAAGGCACTCGTACACTGACATCGAGCCTGGCATGTCCACGCCCCCCCCCTGTCTACTACACTGGCCACAGCTGCCCCTGCCCTCTCTGATTCCTCCGCCACATCCTGATGTGCAAATGGTCCCTGCTCCTATGAACTCACCCCTGATTTTAACAGTAACTCACATACTAGACTTGGACCTTGCTCTACCTCATTCATACCTGTTATTATCAGCAGAGAGCGGACTAAAAATCATAAACCGAACAAATGCAATCCAAATAATCTCAAAAAGTTGCCAAAAGCCCCACTTTCAGTAAATCATACAGTCCCTTCATCTCCAATCACTATTAATATGGCTCTTTTGAATGTTCGCTTTCTGCTGAACAAAACTTTTATAATAAATGATCTGATTTTAGACCATAATCTTCATTGTTTATTTTTAACAGAAACTTGGCTGAGTGCAGATGCCCCTGTTGTTCTTACAGAGGCCTCCCCACCTAATTTTAACTTCACTTATTCTACGAGGAGTAGTAAAAGGGGAGGTGGAACTGCTTTTATAAATTCATCAACCCTTTCTGCCAAACCTGTTTTATTTGATAACTATTATACTTTTGAATATAATGCAAATGTTTTAGCACTCCTCAGATTTTATGTGTCACAATTTATAGGCCTCCTAAAAAGAGTGCACTTTTTATTCAAGAATTTTCAGAGTTTTTATAAATTTTGCACAACTCCTTTGAAAGGATCATTTTAGCTGGTGATTCTAATCTACATATAGATAACCTTTTAGATCCTTTATCAACAGATTTTTAAAACATCCTGACTTATATGGATTTTAGCCAACATGTCATGCAGCCAACTCACAACAAAGGACACACCCTGGAGTTGGTCATCACGCATGGCCTGTCCACCCATGTGTCCTCTGTTGTTGACTTGGCTGTCTCTGACCACTACTGTGTGTTTTTTAACATCATCAGTTTTATTCAGCAGGAGACCTCTGTGATAACTATCAGGAAGCGCCATCTAACCCCTGCAGGCTGCAGGTTTTCTGGAAATTTTTAAAAAGAATCCTCCTATTGTTTTACCTGCCCCCTGTGATTTTATTGTCAAGGATTTTAACAGAAGGCTTCAGTCCACTCTTGACCGGCTTGCTCCACTACAAGTTAAAAGTTTAAAATCTAAAGCTGCAACGCCGTGGAAAAATGAAGAGAAATTGTAGGGCGGCAGAGAGAAAATGGAGGAAAAGAAAAACCACAATAAACCATCAAATATACACAGATCTTCTCAAATTATTCAACAATGCAGTAAGAAATTCAAGAAATTCATACCTCTCCAAAATCATCTCGGAACATAAAAATAATTCCAAAATCCTTTTTTCCACCATTGATAAACTTTTTAACAGAGCTACTACTGTATTTCTTAAAACCCCCTCAAACACTCTTTGTGAGGAGTTCGCAGACCACTTCAGAGGGAAGGTAGACACCATCAGATGTAAGATTTTATCTTCTCAGAGTAACATGGTTTTAGACAAATCTGAGTGTGTGTCTTTACGAGAGGAAACGCTGGACAGTTTTGTCCTGGTAGAAGCTGGGACTCTTGATAAAGTTTTCTCCTCAGTGAGGCCCACCACATGTGTTTTGGACACAATTCCCACCTCTTTTTTAAGGAATTTTATGGATCTTTTAGAGATGAGATTTTAACCATGATGAATTGCTCCCTTCAGACGGGGGTCTTTCCTGCCGCCTTTAAAGGGGCGGTAGAGACCCCTGTTGAAAAAGAGCAATTTAGATTTTAATGATTTTAGGAATTTTAGACCGGTATCTAACTTACCTTTTTTAAGCAAAATATTAGAAAAAATTGTTTTAATTCAACTTAATGATTTTATTAATGAGCACAATGTCCTGGAGAAATTTCAGTGTGGTTTTAGGGTGAACCACAGCAAAGAGATGGCCCTTCTAAAGATTTTAAATGATTTTAGATTAAACTATGATGCACAGAGGGTGACAGTGTTGGTTCTACTGGATCTAAGCGCTGCCTTCGATACAGTAGACCACACTATTCTTTTAACCCGTTTAAAACAGATTGGCCTCTCTGGTGCTGTTCACAAATGGTTCACATCCTATCTCACAGACAGGACTTTTATGGTAAGTTTAGATACCTGCTCCTCTAGGGTCCATAGGATTACATGTGGTGTGCCCAAGGGTTCGATTTTAGGCCCAGTGCCTTTTAACCTGTATATGCTCCCTCTTGGCAGCGTCATCAGAAGACATGGAGTCAACTTTCACAGTTATGCTGATGATACACAGCTGAACATCTCCATGTGTCCCGATGACACAAGGCCAATGGATGCACTTTTTAACTGCATTTTAGACATTAAATCCTGGATGGCAGAAAACTTTCTCCAGCTCAACCAGGACAAAACTGAGGTTTTAGTCATCGGTCCTGAGGCTCAGAGAGAGAAACTTTTACCAAAACTACAATCACTGTCTTTTAATCCCTCTTTACAAGTGAAGAACCTGGGTGTGATTTTTGACTCTGAGCTGACTTTTATTCCTCACATCAAAAATATTACTAAAATAGGTTTTTATCAACTAAAGAACATCGCCAGAGTCCGCCCCATTCTCTCTCGGGCCAATACAGAGACACTGATGCATGATTTTATCTCCAGTAGAATTGATTACTGTAATGCCCTCCTTTCTGGTCTTCCCAAAAAGAGTATATCAGGTTTACAACTTCTACAAAATTCAGCAGCACGTGTCCTGACGAAGACCAGGAGGCGGGAGCACATTACACTGGTCTTAGAATCATTGCATTTGCTCCCCTTTCATTTCAGGATCGACTTTAAGGTTCTTTTAATGGTTTTTAAGTGTCTTAATGGTCTTGGGCCTTCTTATCTCTCTGAACTGCTTTTACTATATAAACCTTCGCGGTCTCTGCGCTCCTCTGGCAGCCGTCTCCTTGTCACCCCAAAAGTCAGGACACACACGTATGGCGAGGCGTCTTTCCAGTTTTATGGCCCTCACCTCTGAAACAGGCTGCCAGAGGACCTCAGGGCTGCAGAGAACGTTCATGTTTTTAAGAGCAGGCTCAAGACTAGCTTTTAACTGATTATTATTTATTACTGTCTGTTTAATTGCTCTGCATGTTTTATATGATTATATTTTTATCAGTTTTACTATTTAATCTTAGCACATTTAATTTACTTTATTTTTATACTTTAATTTATCTTAATCCCCGTTCCAGTTTTTCCTTAATGGGAGCCCTCTGCCCCGGGAGCGGTGGTCGGCTGTGGCTCCCTGGGTGCTCTCCAGGTGGAGCTTGGGTGGAGGTGGGGGTCTTGGCCTTGCCTCCACTGGGTGCCCTGTGTCGGTGCCTCGGCTGCTGCTGTTGATCTACCGCTGCCGGGGCAGATGGCTCCTCTGACGGCGTTTCCTTGCATGGTTCATCTACACTCGGCCCAATGTCCTTTTTTACTTTTTCTTTTAACTGCGTGTGTGCATGGGAGTTGGGTTAAGGGGTGGGGGGTATAACTGTGACCATGCTTTTAAATCTGTGGGGGAGGGAAGGGAAGGTGGTTTTATGTGGGGTCATTTTAATCTGTAAAGCACTTTGTGATGCAAGTTCTTGTACGAAAAGCGCTTTATAAATAAAGTTTGATTTGATCTGATTTGATAATACCCCCTTTAAGAACTCTTTTGTCCATCATGCCATCGTCCTTTATGACATATCGCTTGGGGGGAGGCAGAGACAGAGTACAGAGGACAGAACGAAAGAGCGATTTTTGTGTTATTGTTCAAACATGTCTGTTTACTTTTATAATTGTAATAATAATACATTTATAATAATTTTATAATTTTATCTCTATGCCTGTTTACAAGCACTTGTTTGCTGTTGTTTACAAGAGTTTTTTTGTGTGATTTCTGAATCTATAATCTGCTGGAAATGTAATTTCCTGAGGGAATTATCCCAAAGGGATCAATAAATATAAAGTCAAGTCAAGTCAACAACTGATAGTGTCATCCAGGACATTTTATTGTGGAATATTGTCTCAGCTCCTCAGAAATTGAGCTGTTGCCATGTTATAACAGTCATGAGACTGTCATACTGCAACAGTCTTCAGTCAGAGGCTTCTTCAGATTAGTTGCAAACCTGACTGCTACCTGAGATCCTTTCTGCCCAGAACATCACCATCCACAATGACTCTCTGATTATATAACTTACAACATTTAATATCCCTTTGAGAGAAATAAAGTACTTTGGAATCTTTTAGAATTGCTAGCTTCACAAGCCCTCTTGAAGGAATCAGCCCTAAGCCATGCAGTTCCTAAATCTTCAGAAAACACGTGTTTTTTAAACATAGTTAAAGCCATTCTAAGTAATGTCCTGAAACAGCTGAAATCCTCAACGTTCGCATGCTTCATTTAAACTACAGGATACAATCGATTTGCTCCATTTTCAGCTGTGGAGTAAAACACACTAATTTGCTCTGGTAAGCATTTCCCAGAGCCAAAATGGTTTATGTGGGTAAGAGTCAAAATAAAGCACAGCGTGGGTGTTCGTGGTGATAAATAAATGTGACTCGTTGTAACTGTGCAGCTTACTGTGGTCTTTAGAACTCTCTAAGGCTCAGCAGAGCAGTATAAATGTGTCTGCAGATACACCTAAAACACACTGTGCTTCTGAGCAGGACTGCAGCCTTTGCTGTTCAGGTTTAGCCCTAAGTTATTGAGTAATGTATTAAGCAGTGCTGTGTTATGTTGACCCCAGCAAATGGCAACAGAGCCAGCTACAGCGCTGTTTTGAAAGAGAGCAGCGAGTGTCTGGATGCTTAACCCAACTACAGCACCTTTTGATGCCGCATATGTCTCCTCCACCTCCTCCTCTTCTTCCCATGGCGAGGAGCTCATCATCAGAATAGCACGCTCTTCTTTTCACTCATGGCTCCCCCTCTCTTCCCCTGATGCTCCGCACTTGTTGAGGAGCTGTCATGTCTTTCTCTCTACCCTCCCTGTCTCCCTCTCCGCTCTCTCTCCTTCCTCAGCCTGTCATCTTTCCAGTGTGGCTGCAGGGGCGGATCAAAGCCAGTTGGAGGCGGAGGAGGATGTGGGGAGTGGGGAGGTGGGGGTGCAAGATGAAGAGGGAGTATTTCTGTATTTTGGGGTGAAAGAGAGGACAGGATGGCTGTGTGACATGCTGAAAATGCACAGCTTTAAGGAGCTGTCGCTGCTATTGAAAGCACAGGCAAGAAAGGATAAAAAAAAGCTCATTTAGGTGTTGATTGAATGAAAGGCTGCATATTAACACCGCTTTTTGCCCAGTGAAGTGATCTTTAAATACTGATATGACCCAGATTGATCCGGTGAGAAAGGTTAAATCAACATGGCTGGTAATATTCCAGAAGCAATTATCGCTACAGATCTAAGCTCCAACACCGTGACATTTTAATGTCTATGCACTCATGTAGCGCAGTTCTTTCTCCCTGCCACAAGGTGACAGTGTGAGATGATGGGACCAAACTGTTCAATAGTAGGATCTCTCAGCTCTGACCCAGTAAATCACCTCATGCTGCAGCATATTTGGGTTATAGATACAGTGTATATATGGCAGGGGTGGTAAATAAATAGGAACCAGTTGGTAAAGACGTAATTTGCTGATGTTTATGAAAAATGATCTGCGCAGGTGAAGCTGAGACAGATTCAAGATGAAATCTCTTTGTCGAGCTAATTAGCTGACTGATTGCACTGAAAGACTAAATTAATTCAAGTCAGTTCTTGCTAAATTCTTCATACATCTAAAAAGAAAATTACATTTTGACACATTACAGCTAAAAACGTCAATGTTTCTCAATTGGATTTTATGCGATAGACCAGCAGGAAAATAGAATTGTCAAGGAGAAGGAAAAATATGCAAGGTTTTAAAAATTGTACATGTAGGAAAATCTGTGGCATGCATTTGAAATCATCCCTGTAAACAATGAGCCACTGTAACAATTATATTTCAGACATTTAATGGTTTATGTTAGTTAAAACAGATGTGTACAGCATAGTTAAACATCAATACAATAACTGGATTTTCAATTGGCTTATTTGCTTGTTTGTAGTTTGAATGTGTGTGTCTGGGTGTGTCTTCGTTGGCAGGCTTCATCTGGCATTGTCTCTGTAAAAAGTAAATTAATAACAATTAAGTTAACTGGACCATTTTCAGTATTTCAGTAAATGATTGTTTGAACTGCAATATTATATAAGAAAAAATTTTCTCTGCGCACACCTGAAAACATTCCCCGGGGGTTTGTGCACAACTTATTAGTTCGAGGACTGCACATAATTACCCCACCATACCATAATTTTCGGATTATCAAGCGCACCTGAATATAAGCTGCACGTTTTCATGTTGTAACATGAAAACTTTTACACAGAAAGACGGTACACGGAATATTCTTTTTTTAGTGTTTTCGTGCCCGTCTGTCTGTCTATCTGTCTGTTTGTCTGTCTGTCTGTCTGTCTGTCAGCAACATAACTCAAAGAGTGGCACCAGGAACAACTGATTAAGTTTTGGGGTTGATCCAACATGAAGCATGTATCCACCCACTGACCAGATGTGCTAACCTTCAGTCCTCTCCCATGTCAAAGAGCTCACGAGCGGCCCCCCTCGCGCAGGAGCCCCGACTCTCCAATCTCTCCGCTGGAAGAGCGTAGCTGCAGTACGAACACAGCCGTGCATCTCATTAAGAGATAACTTTTTTGGGAAAAGTACCGAAGGTCAGTTACTTGGCGGAGGTCTGTGCTCTCTGAGTGCTTTCCTTGTTTTAATTTAAGACATGCGGTTTTTTTCCAAACTCCATCCATCCATCCATTTTCTTCCGCTTATCCGGGGTCGGGTCGCGGGGGCAGCAGCCTAAGCAAAGAGACCCAGACTTCCCTCTCCCCAGCCACTTGTTCCAGCTCCTCGGGAGGAACCCCAAGGCACTCCCAGGCCAGCCGAGAAACATAGTCCCTCCAGCGTGTCCTGGGCCTTCCCCTGGGCCTCCTCCCGGTGAGACGTGCCTGAAACACCTCACCAGGGAGGCGTCCAGGAGGCATCCTGACCAGATGCCCGAGCCACCTCAACTGACTCCTCTCGATGTGGAGAAGCAGCGGCTCTACTCTGAGCCCCCTCCGGATGACTGAGCTTCTCACCCTATCTCTAAGGGAGAGCCCAGACACTCCGCGGAGGAAACTCATTTCAACCGCTTGTATCCGTGATCTCGTTCTTTCGGTCACCACCCAGAGTTCGTGACCATAGATGAGGGTAGGAACGTAGATTGACCGGTAAATCGAGAGCTTCGCCTTTCGGCTCAGCTCTCTCTTCACCACGACAGACCGGTAAAGCGCCCGCATAACTGCAGATGCCCCACCAATCCGTCTATCGATCTCCCGCTCCATTTTCCCCTCATTCGTGAACAAGACCCCCAGATACTTAAACTCTTCCACTTGGGGAAGGACCCCATCCCCGACCCGGAGAAGGCACCCCACCCTTTTCCGGCTCAAGACCATGGCGTCGGATTTGGAGGTGCCAATTCTCATCCCAGCCGCTTCACACTCGGCTGCGAACCGCTCCAGCGAAAGCTGTAGATCACGTTCCGATGAAGCCAACAGGACCACGTCATCTGCAAAAAGCAGAGACCCGATCCTGAGGCCACCAAAACGGATCCCCTCAACGCCTTGGCTACGCCTAGAGATCCTGTCCATAAAAGTTAGGAACAGGATCGGTGACAAAGGGCAACCTTGGCGGAGTCCAACTCTCACTGGAAACAAGCCCGACTTACTGCCGGCAATGCGAACCAAACTCTGGCACCGGTCGTACAGGGACCTAACAGCCCGTATCAAGGGGCCCGGTACCCCATACTCCCGGAGCACCCCCCACAGGGCCCCCCGAGGGACACGGTCGAACGCCTTCTCCAAGTCCACAAAACACATGTAGACCGGTTGGGCGAACTCCCACGCGCCCTCCAGGACCCTGCTGAGGGTGTAGAGCTGGTCCAGTGTGCCACGGCCAGGACAAAAACCGCATTGTTCCTCCTGGATCCGAGGTTCAACTATCTAACTAACTGTCGGACTCTCCTCTCCAGAACCCCTGAATAGACCTTACCAGGGAGGCTCAGAAGTGTGATCCCCCTGTAGTTGGAACACACCCTGTGGTCCCCCTTTTTAAACAGGGGCAACTCCAGAGTGGAAGAGAGTCCAACCCCTCTCGAGGAGACGGGTTCCAGAGCCAGAGCCGTGCGCCGAGGTGAGTCCAACGATGTCCAGTCAGAACCTCACAACCTCACACACCAGCTCCGGCTCCTTCCCCACCAGAGAGGTGACGTTCCACGTCCCGAGAGCCAGCTTCTGCAGCCGAGGATCGGACCGCCAAGGTCCCCGCCTTTGGCCGCCGCCCATCCTGCACAGCACCCGACCCCTATGGCCCCTCCCACAGGTGGTGAGCTCATGGGAAGGGGGGCCCATGTTACCTCTTAGGGCTAAGCCCTACCAGGCCCCATGGGTAAAGGCCCGGCCACCAGGCGCTCGCCAACGTGCCCCACCTCCAGGCCTGGCTCCAGAGGGGGGCTCCGGTGACCCGCGTCTGGACGAGGGAACACTGAGTCCATCTGTCATTTTCATCATAGGGGTCTTTTGGGCTGCACTTTGTCTGATCCCTCACCTAGAACCAAATTGCCATGGGTGACCCTACCAGGAGCGAAAGCCCTCGACAACATAGCTACTAGGATCATTGGGACACTCAAACCCCTCCACCACGATAAGGTGGCAGCCCAGGGAGGGGCCTGAAAATTGGCAGTTGGGTGCCAACATGGCATCAACCAGTGGCATAGCCAAAAATTGCCTGGTTAGAAAATAGAACATACACTCAACAAAAATATAAACGCAACACCTTTGTTTCTGCTCCCATTTTTCATGGGATGGACTTAAAGATCTAAAATTCATCCCAGATACACAATATTACCATTTCTCTCAAACATTGTTCACAAATCAGTCTAAATGTGTGATAGTGAGCACTTCTGCTTTGCTGAGATAATCCATCCCACCTCACAGTTGTGCCACATCAAGATGCTGATCTGACATCATAATTAGTGCACAGGTGTACCTTACACACCCCACAATAAAAGGCCACCCTGGAATGTGCAGTTTTTTGCTTTATTGGGGGTCTGGGGACTCAGAACCGGTCAGTATCTGGTGTGACCACCATTTTCCTTATGCAGTGCAACACATCTTCTGCGCAAAGAGTTTATCAGATTGTCAATTGTGGCCTGTGGAATGTTGCTCCACTCCTCTTCAATGGCTGTGCGAAGTTGTTGGATATTAGTGGGAACTGGTACACGCTGTCATATACGCCGGTCAAGCACATCCCAAACATGCTCAATGGGTGACATGTCCGGTGAGTATGCTGGCCATGCAAGAACTGGGACATTTTCAGCTTCCAAGAATTGTGTACAGATCCTTGCAACATGGGGCCGTGCATTATCTTGCTGAAACATGAGGTGATGTTCATGGATGTATGGCACAACAATGGGCCTCAGGATCTCATCACGGTATCTCTGTGCATTCAAAATTCCATCAATAAAATGCACCTGTGTTCTTCGTCCATAACAGATGCCTGCCCATACCATAACCCCACCACCACCATGGGCCACTCGATCCACAACATTGACATCAGCAAAGCGCTCACCCACACGACGCCACACACGCTGTCTGCCATCTGCCCTGAACAATGTAAACCGAGATTCATGAAGAGAACACCTCTCCAACGTGCCAGACGCCATGGAATGTGAGCATTTGCCCACTCAAGTCTGTTACGGCGACGAGCTGGAGTCAGGTCAAGACCCCGATGAGGACGACGAGCATGCAGTTGAGCTTCCCTGAGATGTTTCTGACAGTTTGTGCAGAAATTGTTTGGTTATGCAAACCAATTGTTTCAGCAGCTGTCTGAGTGGCTGGTCTCAGACGATCTTGGAGGTGAACCTGCTGGATGTGGAGGTCCTGGGCTGGTGTGGTTACACGTGGTCTGCGGTTGTGAGGCCGGTTGGATGTACTGCCATATTCTCTGAAACGCCTTTGGATACGGCTTATGGTGGAGAAATGAACATTCAATGCACGAGCAACAGATCTGGTTGACATTCCTGCTGTCAGCATGCCAATTGCACGCTCCCTCAATGGTTGTGGCATCTGTGGCATTTTGCTGTGAGACAAAAAACTGCACATTCCAGGGTGGCCTTTTATTGTGGGGAGTATAAGGTACACCTGTGCACTAATTATGATGTCAGATCGGCATCTTGATGTGGCACAACTGTGAGGTGGGATGGATTATCTCAGCAAAGCAGAAGTGCTCACTATCACACATTTAGACTGATTTGTGAACAATGTTTGAGAGAAATGGTAATATTGTGTATCTGGGATGAATTTTAGATCTTTAAGTCCATCTCATGAAAAATGGGAGCAGAAACAAAGGTGTTGCGTTTATATTTTTGTTGAGTGTACTTTAGCCTGCCAGAAAATTAATTGGTCGCTATCTTAATCTTCATCTTCCTCACTAAAGACACTGACATTGTCTTGTTCAGTGTCTTTATGTCCACTGAAAGCTTTTTCGTCTTTTTACACCAACTCACTTCATCCCGCTGCCTCCTCCAACGTATAATCATTGATTCACCGATGTCAAGCTAATGTGCAGTGGTTCTATTTCCTTCTTTGATGGCCAGCTTGATTGCCTTTAATTAAAAGCCGTATTTCTTCATGTGTTTTCCATGATCCTGTGTGTGAAAACTCCAGGCAGTGTCTTCTTCGAAACATATTTTTTCCACATATGTGTCTCACTTTGGCGCTTCCTGCTATAGTGCCCCCTGGAGATCATTAGCCAGTGACAAAAATATATAAATTAGCCGCATTGTTGTATAGGACACAGGGTCCAAAGCGTGTGAAAAAAGTAGCGGCTTATATTCCGAAAATTACCGTAAATTTAAAATATTTTCAGGTTGTCTTGATTTGTAAATGTATTTGGTTTGTTCATTATTTAATGGAAATATTGTTTTGCACTTCCAACTAGCGTAGTGTTTGTTTTATGCCAATTTAGGTTCACTTGTATTTAAGCAGTCTGTTATCCGTTGTTCATGTTGTTGGTTTGTGGTGTGGTAACACTGTTGTTCTATTAAAAGAAGAGTCCACTGATGACATTCTCAGCTTGTTATTGCTACCGTTTGGGTCCCACCTGCATGGCCGCTCGGCCACCATGACAAGCAAGTAACAATTTCCCATGAGTCAATGATGTTTAGAACCATTTTTCACTGTAATTACAGCTGCCAGACATTTGGTATATATATATATATATATATATATATATATATATATATATATATATATATATATATATATATATATATTCCCACCAGCTTTGTACATCATCAAGGGGCTTCTATAGTGCATTGAAAAGTTATTTAGAGGCTTTGGAGTGAGTCTGTGACTAGTGTGGCTGCTCACAGATGAGCCCCAAAGAACCTGGTGTCATGCCAATCACTGGTGCAGAAATGGCACAAATGCTGCAACTGCGGGATTTTTTTTCCTGCTGAAGCGATAGCTTTTGAGTCAGAAAACGGCTTGTTCAGAGTCTTTCCGACTTCTGATCACTTCAATTGGAGAAATGTTCGCTGATTTCAAAACTTTGGCTGAAGTGGCACATAATGCCAGTCTCCAGTGTGGCAGTGGAGCACTTATTCAGCATCTAGAACACTGGTTCTCAAAGTGGGGGGCATCATTTCATTAAGGTGGGGGGGGCAGTATGAATAAAATTGCCTGGTTGGAAAATAGCTGACAGGTTTTTGACGAGGCTCCCAAATAAACGCAAAGCAGAAGATAAAACATTGCCAAATAAGCTTCTAAATCAACTTCCTTTCCAGCCAAAGAGTAGAAAATATGACGACGTATATCTTGCATTTGATTTTGTTACACCAAACACCTGCATATGCTCAACTGAGCTCATATAAAGTTTTGTACATACTGGCACAGTGGGTGGGCAAATACTATTATGGCCGGGAAACTCGGAGGACTGCTGGCATTCATAAAACTCATCTCCCCCAATATTACAGAGCACCTGCTGCATTATACACCATGACGCAGTGGCATCCAAAATGTTCAACTACATCAAAACACAACCTGTCAAAGCTCCGATTTTTGCGATACCGTGCGAGAAAATGGGCTACGACAGACAACCATTCTGTTTCACATCGAGTCCCGTTAACTGTCATGTGGGAAGGTGCTGTCCAGGGTCTTTAAATTGCGAGATGAGATCTGCATCTTTTTGAAGGAAGAGGGCAGTGTTCTTGGCCACAAATTTTACTGTAACAAGTTTTTAATGAAATTTTCTTATAGTGGCATATTTCTGAACGCAATGTTCAATTAACCAAATTCAGTGATGCAGGGCACAAACACACCTCAACCTGGCAGACACAGTGAGCAACATAAGTATTTGAACACCCTGCGATTTCCCAAGTTCTCCCACTTGGAAATTATGGAGGTGTTTCAAATTTACATTGTAGATGTATTTCCACTCAGAGACAGCATTTTTTTAAATTCAGGAAATCACATTGTCTGATTTTTAAATGATTTATTTGTATTTTATTCCTGCACATAAGTATTTGAACACCTGAGAAAATCAGTGTTAATATTTGGTAAAGAAGCCTTTGTTTGCAATTACAGAGGTCAAATGTTTCCTGTAGTTCTTGACCAGGGTTGCACACACTGCAACAATGATTTTGGACCATTCCTCCACACATATCTTCTCTAGATCTGTCAGGTTTCGGGGCTGTGACTGAGCAACACAGAGTTTCAGCTCCTTCCAAATATTTTTAATTGTATTTAGGTCTGGAGACTGGCTAGGCCACTCCAGAACCTTGATATGGTTCTTACGGACCCACTCCTTGGTTATCCTGGCTGTGTACTTCAGGTCATTGTCATGTTGGAAAACCCAGCCACAACCCATCTTCAATGCTCTGACTGAGGGAAGGAGGTTGTTGCTCAAAATCTCACAATACATGGCCCCATTCATCCTCTCCTTAATAGAGTGCAGTCATCCTGTCCCCTTTGCAGAAAAGCACCCCCAAAGCATGATGTTTCCACCACCATTATTCACAGTAGGGATGGTGTTCTTGGGATGCAACTCATCCCAATCAGCTCAATCTGCTGGGATTCCTTAAATAGGAAACTTTTCAACTGATTGGAATGTTTGTATAAATGTATTGAAATTACTTCTTGTTAAGTGCCTCTAGAGGACATGTGAATTGCCGCTATATCAATAAACTGAATTTAATTGAATTGAAATCCTTGTTTTTCCTCCAAACACGGTGAGTGACGTTTAAATGGTTAATGGCCTGTACTTGTATAGCGCTTTATTTAGTCCTTGAGGACCCCAAAGCGCTTTACACTAAATTCAGTCATTCACCCATTTACACACACATTCACACACTGGTGATGGCAAGCTACATTGTAGCTACAGCTGCCAAAAAGTTCCATTTTGGTCTCATCTGACCACATGACTTTCTCCCATGCCTCCTCTGGATCATCCAGATGGTCATTGGCAAACTTCAGACTGGCCTGGACATATGATGACTTGAGCAGGGGAACCTTCCATGCAATGCATGATTTTAAACCATGACGGCGTAGTGTTCTACTCACAGTAACCTTTAAAACAGTGGTCACAGCTCTCTTCATGCCATTGACCAGCTCATCCCGTGTAGTTCTGGGCTGATTCCTCAACTTTCTTATTACAGTGATACCCCACTAGGTGAGATCTTGCATGGAGCCCCAGTCTGAGGGAGACAGACAGTCATCTTTAGCCTCTTCCATTTTCTAACAATTGCTCCAACAGTTGATCTATTTTCACCAAGCTGCTAGGTAATTGCCCCGTAGCCCTTTCCAGCCTTGTGGAGGTCTACAATTTTGTCTCTGGTGTCTTTTGACAGCTCTTTGGTCTTGCCCATGCTCGTAGTTGGAGTCTGACTGACTGTGGGGTGGACAGGTGTCTTTAATGATCTCAGACAGGAGCTACTAATTTAGATTAATAAGTGAAGTAGAGGTGGACTTTTTAGAGGCAGAGTAACAGGTCTTTGAGAGCCAGAATTCTTGCTGATTGCTGGGTGTACAAATACTCATATGCAGTAATAAAATACAAGTTCTTTAATAGCCAGACAATGTAATTTCCTGATTTAATAAAAAAAGCTGTCTCTTACAGTGGAAATGCACATGCAATGACCTGTTTTGCAAAACAACCTTTACAATGTTTTTTTTCCTCTCAGAGTTCTTTATGTTTTAAACCAATTGTGCACAGAGAGGCATTAGATGTATTGAAAGCAATGTTATATAATACTATACAGTAAAACTAATAAAAAATAAAATAATAAACTAGAACATTTCAAGAAATTTAAATGGGGCCTGCCATGTGGTTGCGAATCAGTCGGACCCCAATCTGAGGTTCTGCTGCCTCAGAGGTTCAGCAAGATTTATGTATTTATTTTCAAATCTTAAACAGCTCAAAAGAAACAAGTAGTTATAAGTTAAGTAGTTTTAAGTAACGGTAGCTAGCATGCTAATACTAAGTCGCATGACAATGCTAGCTAGCATATTCTCATTAGCATCCATGAGGTAGCTAATTAGCATACTATCAATAACCTAAAAAATCATGAGGAAAAGTTAGTCCCAAAAAATTTGCTAAAATGCTAACATAACATAATGCTAACTAGCTAACTAGCAGGACTAACGCACCCCCGCCTCAATGCTGCCTCAACACCACCTCAAATATGTACCACATTTTCCAATCCTAGTTGAGAAGATTGCTTGTGGGTGATTATTTTAATGCTTCTAAGGGGCACTGTACAGGAATTAGGTCACTCCCACAAAAAGTTACACCAACTTGTTTTCCGTCACTGACCACAGCTAAATGTTTAGGTAAAAGGAATTAAAGGAGTCATAACCTAGTATTATCTTGGATACCCACGCTCTATTATAGTCTTTTAGGCCCTTCTAAAAAAGAAAAGTTGAAAAAAAAATAAACACAGAGCTCCACTGACCCTTATTTCTGAAGGCATTAGATCTGATGCGATACTTTGGCTGTCGTGGACGAGCATTGTAATAATGCAAATGAGGGACGCGTTGATTGGTGGCAGGAAGGAGAGGGGTTGACACCGCAGGTAATGCTTCAGCATATCTAACCCATATCTACTACTCCTGCTAGCATACAATAGCTACATTAGCAGTTAGCTGCTGTTTGTTACACACAGCAG
Source organism: Valencia hispanica (assembly GCA_963556495.2). Lineage (NCBI taxonomy): Eukaryota > Metazoa > Chordata > Actinopteri > Cyprinodontiformes > Valenciidae > Valencia > Valencia hispanica. The sequence goes on from OY747708.1 coordinate 50,376,098, forward strand.
AGCAATAAAAACACAGCCTTACCGTTTCAAATGCAGGCAAGTCTCTGATTGTTGGAATGGCCCCTTTTTCCAAACGGAGCTTCGATTCGTAATGGATTCCAGCGTAAAAAAAGAAAAAAAAAAAAAAAATATTCCCATGATGATTCTGGCAGTCAACAACAGAGCAACTCACATGTGCACTGCGTTTCTGGCAGAAATGGTTTTATCTGATTTAGCTGATTAAAATAAAAGGCTGACACGAATATGTCTTCTTCATGCATCATTGCGTGAAGAAACTTTCTGCATCTTTCACGGTGGAGTTCGTACTTGGAATCGGTGATGTGTCGGTCGTGAACGAACCGGCTCTAAGAGCTAACCCTTTGAAGTGAACGATGGGAGACGGCTCGTCATTGGGAAACGTTTTATTTTTATTTTTTCATCATTCATTTGTTTTGGTACATTTGGTAGACATCGTTTTGCATTCATTTTGGTAATAAATACACTTTAAGCAACAGAAAATCGGAGGAGCATAAACAGCCAGATCTCTATGGTGAGTCAAGCCAAAAGAACTGGCTCTCCAAAAAGAGCTGGAATTCCCATCACTAGAATTCAGTAATGGCAGCGCTCGACTGAATATGAGGGAGAGAGGAGAGAGGGAGGGCGGGCTTCCTGCAGCATAGGTAGGTCTGCGATGTCTATATATGGTATATCCTGCGCCGACTTGACGTCAAGTCGGCCAGAAATTAAAACCACGTATTTGAGTGCGCGTGCACGTGGGCTGGTTGACGAACCCAGGGGTAAACAAACGCTTCACTTTTAAATATCGGCTTCCCGGGCAGTGTATAATCGTTAGGCAATCATAACATACATTTTTTCTCATGGAAAAGTGAAAATTACAGGTCATGACTCCTTTAAATATGGACCTTTCTAAGTAAAACACTGCACTTTCTGTTCTCAGGGGGCGGGGCTTAGGTGAAATGAGCAAATGATCCTATAAATGTGTTGAGTGTTGGAATGTGATGACCCACAGGAAGTTTGGTATAGCTGTGACCTTGTATGTTGAAGTTAATATATCTTCTACTTTTATGGCAAGAAGCCTTACTTTGAAGCTTAGCCACGCCCACATGCTTTGACAATGCCTGTGGGCAATCCTCACTCATTTTAAAGTCTATAAGTCAAAAGCCCTAGGAGGATTTTGTCAATAGCCACATGTGTATATGTCACCAATTGACAGGTTTGATCCAAATCTGACGAGTTCCTGTGGGGTTTGGACCATGGCTCCAAGATACTTTTTTGTAGGTCCTGAGACACTATATTAGTATGCAGAGTTTCATGATCCATGGACAAAATATGGCTTGGGGCTGTTTTAAAAAAAAAAGATTTCTAGGGGGTGTCTGGAGTAATAAGGCCACACCCACCAGAAATGTCCATAAATATGTTTTAATTGGACTAATATCCATCCTGTGTAATCTGGTGCAGATCAAATAAGGTTTGTTGAAACCATGTTGGACTCCCTAAATTCCCTTAGTCCCCATCCAGATCTGACCAGTGATGACATCCTAAGCTATACAGGTCATTCTCAAAAAATTAGCATATTGTGATAAAGTTCATTCTTTTCCATAATGTAATGATAAAAATGTAACTTTCATATATTTTAGATTTATTGCACACCAACTGAAATATTTCAGGTCTTTTATTGTTTTAAAACTGATGGTTTTGGCATACAGCTCATGAAAACCCAAAATTCCTATCTCAAAAAATTTGCATATCATGAAAAGGTTCTCTAAACGAGCTATTAACCTAATCATCTGAATCAACTAATTAACTCTAAACACCTGCAAAAGAATCATGGGCAAGACTGCCGACCTGACTGCTGCCCGGAAGGCCATCATTGACACCCTCAAGCAAGAGAGCAAGACACAGAAAGAAATTTCTGAACGAATAGGCTGTTCCCAGAGTGCTGTATCAAGGCACCTCAGTGGGAACTCTGTGGGAAGGAAAAAGTGTGGCAGAAAACGGTGCACAACGAGAAGAGGTGACCGGACCCTGAGGAAGATTGTGGAGAAGGACCGATTCCAGACCTTGGGGGACCTGCGGAAGCAGTGGACTGAGTCTGGAGTAGAAACATCCAGAGCCACCGTGCACAGGTTTGTGCAGGAAATGGGCTACAAGCCACTTTTGAACCAGAAACAGCGGCAGAAGCGCCTGACCTGGGCTACAGAGAAGCAGCACTGGACTGTTGCTCAGTGGTCCAAAGTACTTTTTCGGATTAAGGCAAATTTTGCATGTTATTCGGAAATCAAGGTGCCAGAGTCTGGAGGAAGACTGGGGAGAAGGAAATGCCAAAATGCCTGAAGTCCAGTGTCAAGTACCCACAGTCAGTGATCGTCTGGGGTGCCATGTCAGCTGCTGGTGTTGGTCCACTGTGTTTTATCAAGGGCAGGGTCAATGCAGCTAGCTATCAGGAGATTTTGGAGCACTTCATGCTTCCATCTGCTGAAAAGCTTTATGGAGATGAAGATTTAATTTTTCAGCACGACCTGGCACCTGCTCACAGTGCCAAAACCACTGGTAAATGGTTAACTGACCATTTTATTACTGTGCTCAATTGGCCTGCCAACTCTCCTGACCTGAACCCCATAGAGAATCTGTGGGATATTGTGAAGAGGAAGTTGAGAGACGCAAGACCCAACACTCTGGATGAGCTTAAGGCCGCTATCGAAGCATCCTGGGCCTCCATAACACCTCAGCAGTGCCACAGGCTGATTGCTTCCATGGCACGCCGCATTGAAGCAAAAAGCAAAAGGATTCCCGACCAAATATTGAGTGCATAACTGAACATAATTATTTGAAAGTTGACTTTTTTTGTATTAAAAACACTTTTCTTTTATTGGTCGGATGAAATATGCTAATTTTCTGAGATAGGAATTTTGGGTTTTCATGAGCTGTATGCCAAAATCATCAGTTTTAAAACCATAAAAGACCTGAAATATTTCAGTTGGTGTGCAATGAATCTAAAATATATGAAAGTTTAATTTTTATCATTACATTATAGAAAATAATGAACTTTATCACAATATGCTATTTTTTTGAGAAGGACCTGTATGTGGTCATTTAACCACTGGTTGTCTAGGAGTTGTCCAGAAAACCATGTGGACTACATTGATAATTGCCAAGCATTTTGAGAAGAACCTGAAAAAAATCTTGGTACAGTTTAGAAAAATAACCACAAACCAGAAAATGGTTGTACAGAATTTACTAAAATATTGAGAATGTTAACACAGGAGGTAGTCTGCTTCCTGTCAACCGATGCCAGGCCACCCGAAGGACAGAAGAGAAGCTGAGGGACCGAGCTGATCTCCACGGAGAAAAGTTCTTCCCAAAAAGGTGGCTTCAAAGGTGAGATGGTTCTAAAACTATTTTAGAAGTTAGGTTTCCATGAAAGAGCATATCCTCCAGAGATCTGTGATCCCATAATCAGTCCAGGTCGGCAACCATGAAAGACAGTTGACAAGTCAAGGTCCATTGTTCGGGAGTCTGAATTCAGAATCCAGAAAAGAGGCAGGGATCAATTGCACAATCAGCAGCCAGCAAGAGCAGAAGCACAGGTGAGAACAATAGGCTAATCAGCAGGCAAGGGAGAGGAGGTGAGCAAGGGATCAAAATTGAAACATAGCAGGAACAGGACAGAATATGACAGAATCAGTCTGATGTGGAGAGATGGCATCCATTGATGCATCAGGTCTTCTTTCTAGAAATCTGGCTGAATTTAGTAGTACTCCAAACATTGACAACCCAGGAAAAACAGAGTAATAGTTTAACCCACCTCTCTGCAGCTTCTGTTCTGTTACCCACACGTTACCCTACTGAGACAATGTCTTACCCAAATGAAATAGATTAAAACTTGCCTAAAAAGGAGCAAATCATGAAAATACAAAAACAAATATCATACCAAATGAACAGAAGCATAAAAGGAATATTTTTGAATAAGACTAAAAGTAACTCCTAATTACTATTAGCATTTTCCTCCAAATATGGGGCGAGAAAGAGTAGCAACCATCTCTCAATCAGTCAATCTTAGTTCAGTTATGAGCTACAATCGTTTCAAATATCTATCCCTAAGTTTTTCTCTTCCAAATTGCCAAGCACTAAAACCCCTTGCGTCTGCAGTTTTGTATCGTTTAACAGCCCCTTACTCTGAATTCTTACATCAGTTCACCAATTTCTTATTTTACCAACAGGCAGTGTTGGTCAAGTTACTTTAAAATATTAATCAATTACTTCTTGTTAAGTGCCTTGAGATGACATCTGTTGTGAATATAAATAAACTCAATTGAATTGAATAAGAGGGACTTTGAGGTTGATTTCCACAGTAATATCACTGCTACTCATCCTAATTCTATTTCAAAACTTAAGCTTTCTACATTTTTATTTATTTTTAATGCCACAATAGTAAAGAGCAGAGTCAGGGAGGAGATAAGACCAAAGGTCAGCAGCAGGGACGATGATGTAAGGTCTTCACAGGTGAGGAGAAATTACAACTTGCTGAGAAAAAGAGATCCATTGTTAGGAGAAACCAGTCAGGTATCAGCAAAGGGTTTTCAAAGATATTTTAGAATTACTCTCATTCCCACTCCATTAATAGGTAGCCAACCAGGTTCAGCTATCCTGAGTCTTCTTTTATTTTTTTACAACCTTTAGCCATCTCTCTTAACACCAGATATTTTGTAGACAGTAAATCTAGCAAAGTAAATAATAGTGTTTGCTCTGGTAATTCGATTGATGTCAGCAAGTTTGTTAACCTGTAAAAAACTTGTATTCTGAAGAGTTGATTGGTCATCATTATGTGTTTATTGTAATTTACTGAAGCCAGTGCATGAATTTGAACCTTCATTCCTTTAACCTGTTGTCAGATCTTTCCAGATTGACACCAACAGTCAATTGAGACTGACATTTGAGCTAAGTTATTTGTTACTGCTGAGCAGGTGGGACCTTGTACCTCTTCATTTTATTAATTGTAATAATGATTAATAACTGTCTTTGAACCACTATTAATATTGCTAATAACTAAGCCACTCATTGTACAACAGTGAGTTAAATGGTTCTTGAGCCACTAAGGAAATGAATGAGACAGGATGATGTAGCGCCTCCACCATGGAGACGAGACTTTTGTTCCTAATGTTATAAAAACACTTACAGGCATTATTTCTGTCACTATAGTCCACAGCAGGATTTGTTTAGTTATTACAATGACACATATGGCATTTAAGCAACCAATGGGCAAATAAATATTTCATACACTGTTATGTCATTTGACTGAGTCTTCATGGAGGAGCCCAGGTTCCCCTGATGCTTCAGATGATGTCACTTTCCATGAATTTACTCACATGAGTGCACACACACAAAAACACGTCATATACATGTACAAGTTTTACTTTAGTTGTAAATGAAGTATTACATTTAAATTCAGTTTTGGTCTCTACTTTGTAATTATTGAGCATGGGAGCATCAATGTGTGCATGGAATAATGGTTGTCTTACTTTCCTTAGTGTCTCAGGGTAACACAGTGGATGGCAGCAATTCTATCTCTAACCCTTCAGAAATTGATGGTCTGGTTCACAGCGTTACGTCCTCATTGCGTTTGGCATTAGATAGTGTAGCCCCCTTAAAAAAGAAAGTGGCTAGCCATAGGAGGCTGACTCCTTGGTTTAACGCAGAGTTGCATACTTTAAAGCAGAATACTAGGAAGTTGGAGAGAAAATGGCGCTCTACACATCTAGAGGATTCCTATTTAACCTGGAATAACAGTCTACTGCTGTATAAAAAGACCCTTCAGCAAGCTAGAACAGCATATTTTTCATCATTAATAGAGGCGAATAAAAACAATCCTAGGTTTCTTTTTAGTACAGTTGCCAAACTTACACAGAGTCATAGCTTTGTTGAGCCAACTATTCCCCCAGCTCTTAGCAGTGATGATTTTATGGGATTCGAGAATTTAAAATAGCTGTAATTAAACCTTTACTCAAGAAACCTTCCCTTGATCAAGATGACTTAGTGAATTACAGACCTATATCTGGTCCGTGTAACGCTTATCAGTTAAATTTTCAAAACACAAACGTACATTTGGAAAAACAGAAAAATTTATTCAAATATCCAATTTTTCATTTTTTTTCACTTTGAAAATTAAAAAAATTTGATTTTTAAACTGTTTCTCCAATTTTCTGTTTTCATTCAGAGGATCAGAAAATTTAGAAAATTGCAAAATTGTGTAACAATTGCGTCTGCGCTCCAATTATTCAATACTCCAATGATATTCTGTCCCTCGTTCCACGTAGTTCTGTGACATTGCAACGGTTGTGAGAATGGAGCCTTTTCACGGTGACTTCACATAACTTAATATTAAGTTAAAAGCACCAAGCCTACTTACTTTAAATATAGACACTAGGTGATCTCTGGTCAAGTCTGTGCTGGATATTGATAAGCGTTTCACCTGTTGGTGAATGCTGAATGTGATTCAACTTCTAACTGGGGGTGGGGCGTAGCTAGCTAGGCGGGAGAGGGAGAAAGAGAATAATAATTGAGTAATTGGAGAATCCGTGTATGGCTTGTTCTTTGGTTTTTCCGTTTCAAAATAAAATCAGAAAAACCACATAATCAGTTTGTTTTTTGGTTTTTCTGTTTTAAATCAAAATTGGAAAAACTAAAATTACAAAAATAAAAAAAGGCTTAATTTTTTTGGCATTTGGAGGTTTAAACAAAAAAAAGCTTTGTCCCCTCTGCAGAACCGGAAATCATACAGTCGGAACTGGCAGCGGCTTGACTTCTATCCAAAGTCTGCAGTCTGTATGCAACACTCACATACACTTCGGAAACAGCGAAGACATGTTTGTGTTATTTAGAGGGAGTCGACGCATCACACTGAGAGCCGATAACGTCACTGTGAACAAGATTTCTTTAATATTCCAAGTAAGTATATTATTTTGGTATTCAAAAGATCTTCGGCGATTCTGAGCCCCATCTAACAACTGTAAGCTAACGATAATGTTAAGTGGTTAGCCCGTGGTTGGGTTTGTTGTGTCGATATGAGCTCCCCCATTGATATCAGCTTCTTCACATGCAATTGGACGCTAACTATTAGGAGCCGGTGTTTTTATGTTTAGTGTAAAGAAACCTTGTCAGGCTGAAATACAATTTTTTCATGCCAATTCTGATTAATTGGTGAAATGCTACCGTAGCTCAACGGAAACAACCCCACAGTTCCGGATAAATCCAAATGGCTCCAAATTTGTCTGGGTGGGTAAATAAACGTTTGCCATGCTAGAAATGAGTTCCAGATTGAAAAACTATGGTTTGGTTCCCTTTAGGTTGGGAAGGATAATTAAAAAAAAATTTTAGGTCACTTTTGAATATTTGTGGACTGCACATCTGGCTATGTACGTCAACGTCAGGATGTACGTCAACTATTTCAGAGACAGAGGATTAAGAAGGCATCAGGTCCTGATGGAGTGTCTCCGTCCTGTCTGAAAGTCTGTGCTGGACAGCTGGCTCCCATCTTCACTCAGATCTTCAACAACTCCCTGGAGCTGTGTGTGGTCCCCTCCTGCCTCAAACGCTCCACCATCATTCCGGTTCCCAAGAAGTCCCCCGTCACAGGATTAAATGACTACAGACCAGTCGCCCTGACATCTGTTGTCATGAAATCCTTTGAGCGACTGGTGCTGACCCACCTGAAGGAGATCACGGATCACCTGCTATACCCCCTGCAGTTCGCCTATAGAGCAAACAGGTCAGCGCAGTCAACATGGCTCTCCACTACATCCTGCACCACCTAGACTCTGCAGGTACCTACGCTCGGGTCCTGTTTGTGGACTTCAGCTCTGCATTCAACACCATCGTCCCAGAGCTCCTCCATCAAAAAATGTCCCAGCTCACCGTGCCTCCCTCCACCTGTCAGTGGATTACCAGTTTCCTGACTGACAGGAGGCAGCAGGTGAAACTGGGTAACTTCACATCCAGCTCCCGGTCCCTCAGCATCGGCGCCCCCCAGGGATGTGTTCTCTCCCCACTGCTCTTCTCCCTTTACACCACTGACTGCACGTCAAGGGACCCTTCTGTGAAACTCCTGAAGTTTGCAGATGACACCACCATCATTGGACTCATCCGTGACGGTGACGAGTCTGCATACAGAGGGGAAGTGGAACAGCTGGTCCTCTGGTGCAGTCAGAACCACCTGGAGCTAAACCCGCTGAAAACTGTGGAGATGACAGTGAACTTCAGGAAGAGACCCCCATCAACATCTCCTCTCATAATCATCAACAGGCCAGTCCCCACAGTGGAGTCTTTCAGGTTCCTAGGATCCACCATCATACGGGACCTGAAGTGGACCTCCCACATTAACTGTATAAGAAAGAAGGCCCAGCAAAGGCTGTACTTTCTGCGTCAGCTCACAAAGTTCAACCTGCCTCAGGAACTGCTGACCATCTTCTACACAGCAATAGTCCGGTCTGTCCTGACCTCATCCATCTCTGTCTGGTTCGGATCCGCCACCAGAAAAGACAAGGACAGACTGCAGAGAACAGTCAGGTCCTCAGAGAGGATCATAGGTACTGATCTTCCCTCCATTCAGGACCTGTACCAGTCCAGGGTCAAGAAGCGGGCCAGAAAAATCACCACAGACCCCTCACACCCTGGCCACAATCTGTTTAGGCTCCTCCCGTCAGGCCGGCGTTACAGAGCGTTGTACGCCAAAACCAGAGTCAAATTCCTTGTATGTGTCATACTTGGCCATTAAAGCTGATTCTGATTCTATGGCTTATATAAATCAATCATTGCTCTTCCTAACCTTAGTCATTTTAACTTGTGACTTTGCTTTAAGGTACGTGCAGATTCAGTTTATCTGACAGCCGATGACAACAGGGGTGTGTTGCCTGGTGAAGATGGGGTGTTTGACATCCTTGACCTACAAAGCAGTCCCCATTATGAAGTCCATGGTGAAAGCATCATTGATGGTGATGCTTCATCTTCCGCGGCCACAAACCAACCTCCAGTAAGGTTTGCCTTTCGTCGTCCATCAAGTGCTTCTTCTAGTGCCACAGCAGGCCCTCAAACTCCAAGAGCCAGTGGACTGAAGATGTTGCAGAGGTAAATAAATGTTGTTTCTTATACTGTAATTTGTTTGTAATCGTTTTGCTGATAGTTAACTGATTGGTGTTTTATTCTTGTAGGAATGTCATTGTAGCAGAGATTATAGATGGGGTCCTGGAAACTCAGAAGACCGTCACTGTCAAATTCACTGAGTTTGAGTCATCAGTTGCCAGCATTACAGCCAAAGTTAGTGAGGCTCTTGGACAGGAGGAGCCTATTGTCCTCATCGACAGTCATCAAAATGAGATCATTGACTGCGAAGGAACAAGAGGTAAAGTACACATACACATATATATGTGTGAACATTATATATATATATATATATATATATATATATATATATATATATATATATATACACACACACACACACCATAGTTTTTCTTAATATAAACTGCTAACTCATGGATGAAGTTTGTAATACTGCTTCTACTGTATATCTCTCAGTATCCTTCTTGCTATAGTACAATCCTTAATAGCTACTTGTTGTGCATTCATATGATGAAAATATGTCATGAAACAAGCTTAACTTAAATAACGGCATTTTTTGGTGTTGCCTATAGGACCTGCTTTCTGGAAGCAGCATGCAAGAAAAATGTATGCTGTGCCAAAAGGACAACTGCATGGACTAAGGGGGAATAAAAGAAGGAGAGAAAGGTTAGTTGCTGCCAGCGGAAGTGCCAGTCCGACCTACCAGTGCCGCAAATTGAGCTCGGCCCTGCTGCAGGGCCGTTAATGATTTGTTTGGTGTAGGTAGTGACTGCTGTATTAAGCAACCTGATAGGCTATAATGAAAAAATAAGGGGAAACTTTTTTTTTCTATCAAACTTTTTTATCGACCCCTTTTTTTCTATAGCACCACATGTCTATAGATCGATATATACTGCTATCGAATTATCGTGCAGCCCTAATTTTTAACAACTATAGGCCTAACTATCTACTGCTAAGCCTATAGTTGTCATTCCAAAATCTATAAATGATTAGTAGAGAAAAAAAAAATCATATTTTCCATTTACAATTATAGTTGATCATGCTATATAATGAACACACCCAAGCATAAGTCCTAAATTGAATTTGAATACTAGACTGTGTAGCTGATGGGCAGAAAAAGTTTGTCAAGCTCTTTGCTAACAACAGTGTTTTTTTTATTTATTTATTTTTTAGTCGTCAAGAGGACAATGGACTTCCACTTGTTCTGGAGCAAATAGAGGAGGTTGTTCTTGCTTCCCAAGGTCTGCAGGAAATATCTAAAACTGTGAAAGAGGCCAATGTTTGCAGAATGCTGCCAAAGTATACTGGGTTGTCGACTTTGCCTACAGCAGTGGCAGGACAACCATGATCACTGTCCCAAGTGTCGTGGCGATCATTTTGAGGATCATGTTCAAACTGTTTTGGGGTTAGATGAAGCAGTGGCTGCACTGCGCAGCATTATTTGTTAAGTGGGATCAGTGTTGTTTAAAATACTGAATATATTTTGATGTTCATGGATGTCCAAAAACCCTTACTAAGTAACTGTTTTGTACTTTTAAAAAAAAATCAGTTATATGTGAGCGTAAAGGAAAAGTTCTGTCATTCTTAAAAGAACAATGTTCTACTCTTCCAAAGGAATGTTTTTATAAGTACCTTGTTCTTGAAAGGTCTTTGTAAGTTCTTATAGAATATGTATAGTATGTTTTTATACATACATTCTTAAACAACAAAACATACAGTTGCATTGCACTGTAGTAATCTTGGTCTTTTTGAAAACTTAATTTTAAACAATTTACCATAACCACATTTTTAATGTTTCATAGTTTGTTACATCTTACACATGCCTCTCTGTAACATTAAGCAGGAAGAAAAGTGCTTCATTGAAAACATCAAATTTGTGGTTGACAACATAGTCAAAAATAACAGAAAGGTCTGGGTAAGCGGTCCCAAACTCAAGCTCTGCCAGGCTTCTGTCCTCTTCATTAGGAAATGGGTCCAAACCAAAGGTTGACTCCGTTTGCAGAGAAGATCCCACATCGCACTGATAACGGTGAGCAGCATCAGTTGCACTGGGTAATAAGTTCTCAGCCATTTTGGCAACACATCCACCAGATACCAGCTCGTTTGGTATGCCACGGCCTAGTAAATGAATTAATAATATAGTCTGATTACACGGTTTAATCCAATTTGGCTGAGAAGGCACCCAAGGTTAGAGACACAATATTTGATGGTGGTGTCCTGCATGTCAATGGTCTCTTGGTCCACCAGATGCACCAAAGCTGCCTTTAGAGGGTAGTTAACACGATTGTTCACCTCTGGCCAAATTCGCTCTACCCTGAGATTCTGAAAGAAAAGAACACATTTAATATGCATTAATAACAAAGTATAAAGAACATGTAATTTAGCACATAATTACATGTACATATCAGCAATTACTTAAGACAACTAATGTACTGTAAACTACATTAAACTTCATTGGAATATGCACAAAGACTACACAACTGAAGTAAGAATAAAATAATTAGAAGAAACTAAGATAGAAGACTCCCAATTAATATTAATTTCCAGAATCATACCCTAGGAGATGTAGACTGGACGTAAGGTGGCCTCCTGACATTATGCCTATGCCTTGAAAGGATTTCCTGTATGTACAGGCTGAGGTAGAATTCTTTGCCATAGTCCACCCTTACTTGGTCCCACATTCCATGACTGACAACTGCAGATCTATAATAAGATTATTGTCAGTATAGTACATGCAGTACACAGCACAACATAGTTTATAGTTTAGGAATATAATCAGAGGTGACAGATTATTTTACCCAAATAGGACAACAGTTACTTTAAAATAATTTAATTCAAGCAAAGCTACCCAGGTACTGAGTAACTAAATTTAAAGTCAGATGTAGTTGTAATCTTCCTGTAACTATACTAACAAACTATTAAAAAAATAAGCAAATTCCCAAATTTCTTAAGAATAAACCAAATACCCACTCGGGTGGGTAAAAGTGGATTTACTAATAGATGTTTTATGATTTTTCTCCAGTAAAAGTGCAGTTATTTCAGAATAATATCAATAGGTAAAAACTAAAAAGTATGGCTGAGAAAAACGACTCTCAGAAGTATAATTTATTAAAAAGTTACTCGAGTAAATAACTGATTACTACCCACCTCTGGCTATAATATGTATTTAGATCAATATCATTTGCTGATGACCATGTTACTAACCTATACAAATTCTCATAAATAATGAGGTTATTTTTGATGGGCATAGTAGTGTGGGCTACAACCTTTGAGCTGAACCCATCCACCGCAAGAACATGGGTAACTCCAAACATAACCAACTTCTCGTTCTGATCCATGTGCAGTTTATGGCCTGTATTTTCTGCATGGTATGGGATGGGGTTTAGATCATCAGAGATCATTTTTATACATTTAATAAAATAACTGTTTTCACTTACATGTTGTCGCAGACGGTGGTAAGGCTGGTGCACTTCTCTTAAGACCCTACCCACCCTTGTTTCTCCTGCTTGGATGCCAATGGATGACAAGTACCCAGTCGTTAACTTCCGGCCGTAGGTCGGACCTGTCTGTAATAAAAACACAGAGACACACAAGTGAAACATGATATTCTTTAGGTTATTAGAAGTATAACTTAAAAAATAACATACCTGATTAACAGAACGAATTACAGCTCTTTCCAAGTCAGTGTCGGACACATGGTTGCGTCTTCTTAAATTGTTCTCCATGCAGAACCTTCTGACACTCATTACAGAATGATGTGGAGCTCCATGGCGACGCAAAGCATCACTGATTTCAGCGTGGGTTTTGCCATCTTCAAAAAGCTCGCGTATGAAGTTTGTAAAGGGCTCGAGGGCAGCCATTCTTGCCAAGTTTTCGCACTTGGGCACAAATAAAATTCTACCACAAGTTTCAGCACTTCACTTCCGGGATTGCAACAAATTAAAAAACAAATTCCGGATTTTGCATTTTAGGTTAAAAAACATAATGTAAAAATCCATCACTGTGGTTTTTACGTTTGTGGAATATTACGTTTTTACCTTTGGCTTTCAAAAACAGAAAAACCAAAAAACAAACTGATTATGTGGTTTTTCTGATTATATTTTGAAACGGAAAAACCAAAGAACGAACCATACACGGATTTGGAGCCCAGACACAATTTTGCAATTTTCTAAATTTCTGATCCTCTGAATGAAAACAGAAAATTGGAAAAACAGTTTAAAAATCCAATTTTTTAATTTGTCAAGGTGAAAAAAATGAAAAATTGGATATTTGAATCCATTTTTCTTTTTTTCCAAATGTCTGTGTTTAGAAAATTGAACTGATAAGCGTTACACTGACCATATCTAACCTTCCTTTCTTGTCCAAAGTCCTTGAGAAAATAGTTGCTAATCAAGTCTGTGAGCATCTAAACCAGGGGTGGGGAACCTTTTTAATATAAAGGGCCATTCAACTTTTTTAATAGTTCTCGGAGGGCCATGCGATGATAAACACAAACCAAGGGATGCAAAATAAGGAACAATAAAGTCTATAAATACTGTGTTCTAAGCCTGGTGATTGCTGAAATTGTGCACATCAGACTCACCTAATGAGATGGCTGGAACTGTTTTTCTTTGGCGAGACGTTTGCTGTCAGTTGGTAGGGTTGATGATGCGATTCGAAGCTGGTTTTCCAAGTTTGGGTCAGTCAGTCTTGAGCGGAAGCGACTCTTTGCAAGTGTCAGTTTTGAGAACAGCTGTTCACATAGGTAGGTTGTCCCAAATAGAGATGCAAACTTCAGGGCATGTCTCCTCAGGTTGGAAAAATCCTCTGCACAGATGTACAGTTTATAAAAGTCCAGCAGAGAGAGGTTGTTGTACTTAGCTTTGAGCTCTGTCTTATTTTGCAGTTCAATTATTTCCATTTGGAGGTTGTCTGGCACATCAGATGGTTCCACATTAAACGGCGTAGTAAACATGTCCAGTTCATTTTGAATATTTTTCACATCTTGAAACCTGTTCTCAAATGCCTGGATGAGTTTTGCACACTCAGCGGCATATTCAGTTGTAAAATCAGGCTTTTGCTCTTGCAGGGTGGGAAAGTGCACAGTGTTTCCCTGTTCCAGTTGACCTTGCCACAGCTTTAGCTTCATTTCAAATGATTTCACATGTGAAAGCAGAGAGCTGATGAGCTGGTTGGGACCTTGCAGCTTGATGTTGAGCTCTGATAGGTGCTTGGTGATGTCCACCATGAAGGCCCGGTCACTGAGGAACTTGTCATCACTGAGCTCCATGACAGCTTTCCCCTTCATCACCATGAACTGTCGGATTTCTTCCCGCAGTGAATAAAACTGTACGAGCATATTTGCACAGCTCAGCCAGCGCAATTCACAGTGATAAACAAGATCTCCGTACTCTGACTCAAGCTCGGAGAGGAGCTCTTTAAATTGGCGGTTGTTCAGCCCTCTGCTTTTGATGAAGTTTATTGCTGACACCACGGTTTTCATCACGTTGTTAAGCTTCAGGGAATGTGCACAAAGACTCTCCTGATGTATGATACAGTGGCATACAATTAAATCACTTGCATCCAGACCCAAACGACTCATTTCTTTTTTTACTAATGCAGTCAGTCCTTTCTGAGCGCCAACCATCGCAGGTGCTCCATCAGTGGTGATCCTGCTCAGCTTTTTGAACGGCAGTTCAAAATTGTTCATGGCCACAACAACTTGTTGAAACAAGTCCTCACCTTTAGTAGTGCCGTGCATGGCTTGCAAAGACAGCAACTCCTCCTGCGTTTCAAAATCGGCGGTAATTCCACGCACAGAAATGGCGAGCTGCGCTATGTTAGTGATGTCTGTCGTCTCATCACAGGCCAAAGAACAATATTCAAAGTTTCTTGCAGTGTCCTTCATTGTTTTTTTAATATCTTGAGCCATATCAGCGATTCTATCGGACACGGTTCTTCGAGACAAACTGACGCTTTTAAATAATTGCACCTTGTCGGGGACGAGCAGCTCGGCGGCAGCTACGAGGCACTCCTTTACAAACTCCCCTTTCAGCATGGGGTTTCAGCTTCTTCGCTATTAATGCACTCACCTCAAAACTTGCACACGTAATATTATCTCTATCAGTCTGTGGACGTGTGAAAGCTACTTGTTGAGCAATCAAAGCTAGACGGAAAGCACTGATTTTATCCAAGCGCACCTGTCCTTTCAACTCCTCAAGTTTACCATGTTTTGAACTGTAATGGCGTTCGAGATTCGCCTTTTTCATTACTGCCATCGCATCACCACACACTAAGCACACTGGCTTGCCTTTCACTTCAACAAAGAAAGAATCATTTGTCCATTTTTCCTGGAATACGCGGCATTCGGCATCCACCTTCGTCTTCTTGATCGCAGCCATGATTAATCCCTAGTTGTCTGTGTCAATCACGTAAAGACGTACATCTCATGGTGTATTCATTGACCCTGAGCCTAACTCGGACATACAAATCCGTCTGTTTTATCGCTAAAAACTAATTCTTTTTCAAAAAAAAAAAAAAAAAGATTCATTTTGGTCTGGAGGGCCGGTTAAAATGGTCTACCGGACGTTCCCCACCTCTGATCTAAACAGTAACGAGCTGTTTGAAGAGTTTCAGTCAGGTTTTAGAGCTCATCAAAGCAGTGAAACAGCACTGGTGAAGGTTACTAATGATATTCTCATGGCCTCAGATAATGGACTTGTGTCTGTTCTGGTTTTGTTAGATCTCAGTGCTGCATTTGACACAGTCGATCATATTCTCCTCTTAGAAAGGCTTGAACAAGTTTCAGGGATCAAAGGAACAGCACTAGGCTGGTTTAAATCATATTTCTTTGATAGATTCCAGTTTGTTCATCTAAATGATAAATCTTCTTCACTCTCAAGGGTTACTTGTGGAGTTCCATTGATCTCCACCTTGATTTGTATGTATTTTCCCGTTTGTGTTGTTACTGTTTTCTGTTGTTTTGTAGTTTGCAAATGTACAGCACTTTGGGCAATCTTTGTATTGTAATTAAATGTGCTATATAAATAAACTTGACATTGACATTCTGTGCTTGGACCAATTCCTTTCACCATATATATGCTTCCAATTGGTAGAATCATTAGACAGCATGGGATAAATTTTCACAGCTATGCCGATGATACACAACTATATTTATACATAAATCCTGATGAACCCAGTCAGTTAGGTAGATTACAGGCATGTCTGGAAGACATAAAAACATGGATGACGTTTTGCTCTTAAATTCTGACAAGACAGAAGTTTCTGTCTTTGAACCAGAAGTTCTAAAAAAGAAACTGATTAGTCAATCGCTTCATCTGGATGGCATTAAATTGGCCCCCAGTAATAACGTAAAGAACATCGGCGATATTTTTGACCAAGACTTGAGATTTAAATCCCATATTAAACAGGTTTCAAGGATTTCTTTCTTTCACCTCTGTAATATTGCTAAAATTAGAAACATCCTGTCCAGGAGTGATGCTGAGAAACTAGTCCATGCATTTGTTACCTCAAGGCTGGACTACTGTAATTGTTTACTATCAGGTAGTCCACAAAATGCTATTAAAAGCCATCAGTTGATCCAAAATGTGGCAGCAAGAGTTCTGATGAATATTAAAAAGAGAGATCACATTTCTCTGGTTTTAGCTTCCCTTCATTGGCTCCCAGAATAGAATTTAAGATTCTTCTTCTTACATACAAAGCCCTTAATAATCAAGCTCCATCATACATCAGAGATCTAATTGTTTCATATGTTCCCAACAGAGCACTTCGGTCTCAGACTGCAGGTTTACTTGTACTTCCTAAGATTTCTAAAAGTAGAATGGGAGGCAGATCTTTTAGTTATCAGGCTCCTTTAGTTACCAGCTCCCAGCTTTTGTCCGTGAGGCAGACACTCTGTTTACTTTTAAGGCCAGGCTTAAAACTTTCCTTTTTGATAAAGCTTATAGTTAGAGTGGCTTAGGTCATCCCGAGCTAGCTCTGTAGTTATGCTGCTATAGGCTTAGACTGCTGGAGGACAGACTTACCGATTTTCTTAACTCTGCTACTTCCTTTTCTACTACTACTCTCCAGTTGTTTTACAGTACATTTTGTTATTTCGACTGTTAACTTTGTTTTCTCTCAGTGTTTTTCTCTCCATAGAAGATATACCAAGTCTGGTATCCTGCTTGGCTGCAATGCCCTGTTGGACGGGGGGCATCGACTGAGATGATGCTCCCAGTAACTGAACATCCACCATGTCATGTTATCAACTTTTTACTTTCTGTAACATAGAAAGTACTCCTATATCAGATCTTCTGTTCCTTCTGTGTCTCTGCTCTGTCTTCTCAAACCCCCAGACGGTTGTAGCAGATGGCCGCTCCTACTGAGCCTGGTTCTGTTAGGTTTCTTCCTGTTAAAGGGTAGTTTTTCCTCTCCACCATCGCTACATGCTTGCTCAGTATGAGGGATTGGTGTGGTTGAAAAGTCTGCCTCAACGGGGCCCAACCTCACGCCAATGACTGACGCAATCTGCTGGGATTCCTTAAATAGCAAACTCTTTAACTAATTGGAATGTTTGTATAAATGTATTGAAATGACTTCTTGTTAAGTGCCTTGAGATGACATCTGTTGTGATTCGGCACTATATAAATAAAACTGAATTGAATTGAATTGTGGACCTCGATAATTCTGAAACTCTGGATACGGCCTTGTCTGTAGTTGACACTTTGCAGCACAGGGTTGCCAACTTAGCAACTTTTTCACTATTTCTAGCAACTTTTCAGACCCCCTTAATGATTTTCTTTCCAAAAAGCACCTAGCGATTAGATTAGAGACCTGGCTTGCTCTGCATCCAGACGGTCCTTCCAGATGCTCAGAAAAGGGAATGATCTGCAAGTGTGAATGCACTGGGGGTTCGAGAAGACATATCAGCGACACAAAGAGAACAAAGGAACTAATGTAGGAGTACTTTCTTATTTTCCAAAGCTTTTGTGGCCAAAGTGGCCCTTATTGACAGCGAGGACCGAGGCCTCCAAACATGGGGCACCCGTCCCAACCACCCCGCTACACAACACCCCGTAGGTGTACTTTCTATGTTAAAGAAAGTAAAAACTTTGTGAGAACATTCAGTTCTCTATCATAGCATTTGTTTCGTGTCTCACTATGGGGTAACGCCTCCTGCGTGACCTCATTTTTTCTTGTCACCTTGCCTTTTCCCTGCCACCCAGCTGCATAAGATATAAAGGGTCACAAGTGCTAGTGTGAGACAAACTGTTAGCTACCCATGGCAACAGCCACAAGCTCCAGCATAGCCGAAAGTGCCCTGAAACTTTGCCCCTGCGCCAATAAAATCTTCTCCTGGGATACTAATCCGGTCTGTGCATCGTGCCTGGGATTTGCCCACGCTCAGACGGCCCTGACATCCATGGACGAGTGTATCCAGTGCGTTGCCTTTCCACGCAAGGTCCTTTGCTGCAGACTACCACACCAAGCTAGGCTGTCAGGCAGGGACCCGGTGTTAGGTGGGGTGGCAGTACCTAAAGGAAAGGTGGAGATGTTTGAGGGCACGCTCACCACACCTGCTACTAGCTGGGCAGACGCTGTTCCCCAGCCTGCAGCCCTGTCTTCCCCCCTGCTGGAACCAGACGAAGTTTAGGAACTTCCTGGGTCTCATGCCAGTTTTGAGGGAGGTGGAGATGGGGCAGAGTCTGACGATTCAGAACTGCTGATGTCCGATGACGACAACTCCGACAGTGCAGACCTCTTCAGTCATCCCCTCTGGACCTGTATGCGCAGAAGATGTGAAAGTGTGCGGCCGCGAGGGTTGGCTTTGCCTGGCCAGCTGTCCAGACGGAGGTAGTGAGATCCTGGATTGATGGGAAGAAACTCCCCAAGGCCAAGGAGACAGGAAAACTCACCCTGCCTGTTTTTCCCTAGCTCCTGGATGAGATCAGAATCAGAAATACTTTATTAATCCATCCATTTTCGGTACCCGTCCATCCTATGCAGGGTTGCAGGGGGGCTGGTGCCAATCTCCAGCAGTCACGGGGCGAGAGGCGGGGTACACCCTGGACAGGTCGCCAGTCCATCGCAGGGCAACACAGAGACATACAAGACAAACAACCATGCACGCACACACACACACTCATACCGAAGGGCAATTTAGAGAAACCAATTTAACTAACAGTCATGTTTTTAGACTGTGGGAGGAAGCCGGAGTACCCGGAAAGAACCCACGCATGCACAGGGAGAACATGCAAACTCAATGCAGAAAGACCCCAGGCCGGGGGGGGGGAATCCCCTGTACCACAGAGCATGAAGGCACCCGTTGGCAGGGGCAGGAGGGAGCATTGTGGGGTCTTCCACTCTTGAGGACCCCGAGCACTGTGCGCCCCCCTCACGGGCCATTCAGTCCTCCCCGTGCACAGTTCCAAAGTGGGTTCAGAGGGACGGGTTCCACACAGAGTGCTCATCCTGCATTCAGGGCATACTAAGTGTGTTAAAATGTTTAGTTTGTGGTCGTTCAAACACTGTTTTGCACTCTGTAATAAAAATGTCCCAAAGAGTACATCCAGGCAGGTTGCCAAGGGCACCAAGTTATATGAAAAAACAAAAAAAATAAAAATATGAAAATGGTTCTGCCCACCCTAACGCAGCCTGTGGAGATGTGAGTCTTCATGGCTGTGGGGGCAGACAATCGGCCAGTGCTATTGTTGGGGGGCACGATGTACATTTTGCCTCCCCATCGCAAGAGGGTTAGGCTTCAGTTGATCCAAAATGCAGCAGCATGTGTTCTGATGAATATTAAAAAGAGAGATCACATTTTGCCTGTTTTTGCTTCCCTTCATTGGCTCCCTGTTAAATCCATCAGGCTCCTCTCCTGTGGAACCAGCTCCCTTAACCAGCTTAAAACTTTCCTTTTTGATAAATCTTATAGTTAGAGTGGCTTAGGTCATTCTGAGCCATCTCTGTAGTTATGCTGCTATAGGCTTGGACTGCTAGAGGACAGACTGACCTCTTTTCTTCACTCTACTTTTCTCTTCCACTACTCTCCAGTTGCATTATTTGCTGTTATTTCGACTGTTTACTTTGTTTTTTTCTCAGTGTTTCTCTCGCCACAGAAGCTACACCTGGTCTGGTACCCTGCTCAGCTGCAAAGCCCTGTTGGATGGGGGGGCGCATCCCAGTCACTGAGCATCCTCCATGTCCTGTTATCAACTTTTTACTTTCTTTAATATAGAAAGTAAAAGTACATCAGTTCTTTTGTTCTATGTTTCTGCTCTGTCTTCTCGAACTCATACTGAGCCAGGTTCTGTTGGAGGTTTCTTCCTGTTAAAGGGGAGTTTTTCCTCTCCACTGTCGCTACCTGCTTGGTCAGTATGAGCGATTGCTCTGGTTGGAGTCTACATCAACACGGCACAACTGCCAGTCAATGACTCGATGCAATCTGCGCGGATTCCTTAGATGGAAGACTAGTTAAACCTTTAAACTGATTGGATTGCTTGTAATGAAATTACTCTGTCATGTTTTTAAGGAGACTCTGGCACAAACAAATTTGACTCAGACTCAGGGAAATGTGATTTTATTGTTAAGCAGTCCGTGGAGGGGATTGGATGCTCGGCGCAGCTATGAGGACGGACAGGAAACACTTGAAGAGGGATCAGCATTGGAAGGGAGATTAGAGGCGAGTGTGGAGCACAGTAAGAGGAACCAATACTGAGAGTCGAGATGTTAGATCTTACTTGCAGGAGGAGGCCGAGTTTGCTGAGGGAGGACGTAAGTGGGTCCATTATGTGAGCGGCTGGCAGAAGTGCAGGATGGTCTTTTCCGATGTTATTGACAGGTGGACAGGGTGAGGGCTGGAGGTTGGACAGGCAACCTTGGAGGACTAGGAGTCCAGTGGAGGAGTATCAGGAGGGCTCCAGTAGGGGCGGCGAGGAGGACAGACTGGAGATCCAGGGGAGCAGACGCTTGTCAGCGGAGAGAAAACAAGCCACATCCATAGCTTGGGGAATAACAGCGAGTACTGTGAGGAGAAAACACTGGTAAGTTTGCTGTTCAGAAAACCACACTGTAAAGCTGGAGCTGGCCTGATTACCACTCAAAGGAGTCAAATCATCTGGCATCTGCTTCAGGCATCTGCTCTCCTTTTAAAGCTCCTCCTGATTGCTGCTGATTGTGTGCAGCTGGTGCTGCACCTGCCAGTCACACCCTGTGGGGAAAAGGTGAGCCCACACAGCAAGCAGCCCATACCACACCCAACACATAAAGTGTCCGGCAGTTAGTATTTCTCCCCATAGTGAGAGATGAAACAAATGCTACGATAGAAAACTTTAGGCTACTAACATAACCCAGGGTCTCTGATTAGCTTGAGTGAGTTGAGTTAATTTGAAGTTCTTTTTAAAATTTTTACATTTACATCTGGGACCACTTCAGCTAAACCTTTTGCTTCTATTTTGGGATCTTTTGATCCATCAGTATAAATTTGCAGATAATCACTATATTTATTTTCTATGTGGTTATAGATCACTTGACAAATATCTATTTCTTTATTTTCTTATAATCTGATAATGATTTTTCTACATTTATATAATCCAATGACCATGTAAGTCTTACCTGATGGCCACATCCATGTCTACATATTAAATGTTGGTAACTCTCATGCACCTCTTATTTTTCAGTTTGCAAGTTTATATTTCATTAAATTACTTTGGGTTTATTGTTTAAATGGTTGAAATACAGTAGTTCTAACTGGAAGAGCACACATTTGGTTAACCACTGTATTTTTCATCTATCATTTGTTCTGTTCAAGTCAAACATGAAGAACCTGAGTCTAAAGGGGGGAGGGGGGGGTTCTTTGGCCTGTTGGTGTTTCGACGCCATGGCCAGTGGTTGTGGCTTCGCCATGCTCACACGGAACCATGGCATCATTGTCAGTGCTGGTTTTCCGTGTGGTGTGGAGTAGGTTGCTTTAGCTGTGGGGGAGGTGATCAGACACAGCTCTGAGAAGTCTGCTGCTCGGATGAATGGAGCTGTGGTCCTGTTTGTTGAAAAGGTGGAGCAGGCCAATAGGCTGGAAGAAGAGGGATCACTGTTGGGGGAGTGTTAGTGTCAGTTGTCCCGCTGGCACAACCTGCTACTTGCGTCACCTTGTCTAACGTCCCTCCGTTCATTAGTGATGATTTTTTGAAACGGGAGCTTTCCAAACATGGAAAGGTTGTATCCCCAATTAAAAAAGTTTTTTCTGGATGTAAATCACCGTTACTGAGTCATGTTGTTTCCCACAGACGTCAGGTATTTATGATCCTTCCCAACAAATCGGAAGAGCTCAACCTGCGCTTCCATGTCAGAGTGGATGATTATGATTATATATTGTTTGCTACATCTTCTGTTATGAAGTGTTTTGGTTGTGGGGAAGAGGGACACACCAAAAGGGTGTGTCCAAACAAGACCGGTTCAGTGTTGGCTGATGTGGGGCAAAAGAGCTCAGCCTCCGCTGAGCCCAGCGAGGCCAACGCAGGCGTGGTGGGGCTTGGCGCCGCGGACCCTGGCGCCATGGGACCTGGCGCTGCGGGGCCCGGTGCTACGGGGTCAGTTGTCATGGAGTTTAGTGTGGAAAAAAATCAGGAGGTGACATTGAAGGAGGGACACACACAGGTAAATGGAGAGAATGAGTTCAGTGTGGAGCAGAGAAGTGAGTTGTGTGAGAGATAAAAATATAAAAATGGAGGTGGAGGTTTAGATATAAGATATATAGTTGTGCAGGAGGAAGCAGTGGGAGAGTTGGCTGCAGGGTGTGACGGCAAAGAAACGGGAATAAAAGGTGTAACTGGTGATAATTTTGCAGGGTTAACTGAGTCTAGTGAGGTTACAGAAGGAGAAATAAAAGAAACTCTTGGTACCTGTGCTGGGCAGGTTATTGAAGCAGATCCTTCGGGACGAGCTGAAGAGATGGAGCTTGAAGTTCCTTCTCCACCTGGAATACGGCACAGTAAAAAAAAGGAACGTGTCTGTTGAAAGTGAAGCTGGTGCAGAAGCTGGAACTAAGGCCAGCAAGCAGAGTGTCAAGCAGCTAGGTAAAAAAGCTGATCTTTCAGAAGACAGTGACGGTGAGAGTTGGTTCTCTGATCAGAGTGACATGTCCTTTAGTCAAATGTCAGAAACCAAGGAAAAGATGTATACTGCTGCTGCTATTAGGAGCTTTCTTCAGGACACAAAAAACATGAAGGGCTTGAATATACAGTCCTTTTTTCCTGATGTTAAAGGGGTTATATGCAATTTTCTGAAATTTAAACTCGCAACTGACACCTGTGGCCAAAAAATAGAACTGCTCTTCCTTTCTGCTCGCTCTCGCAGCGCACGCTCCTACGTCGGTCGCTCTCAATGTTCGATCTTTTTCGGGCACATGTCAGGGGCTTAACTTTTTCAGACTTATGTGGAGTTACTGTTGGTTTCAAAGTTGTCCTTGGTCTCTTCTGTGTATTCGCACAATCCATTGAACTGCTTGCGAGTGCTGACTAGTGGTGGTGGCAGAGTGATCTGAAACATTTAACATGAACGTGCTTGACGTTACATCCACAGACAGCGCGGGAAAATCCGACCTGACAGAAAATAGAAAAAATTGGATACAAGCTTATAGGTGCACCCACTGTGAGCTGACAAGGTGTCAGTATGCTTATCAGGAGATGTTTGAGTCATAAATGGTCATATAAAAAGGCCACTGTTACGTTTATTTTGGGGAAAAAGTTGCATATAGTCCCTTTAAGGTTTTCTACAAATCGGCAAAATGTCATATTGCCAATAAACCAGGAAGTTTATAGGTTGCAAAAACTGTTAGATAAAGACACAGCTTTAATAATGAAGAAAACAATTATAACTCAACTTTCTTATCTTTTTGAGTATTTGTGTTTTTGTAAATA
The DNA here is from genome assembly GCA_963556495.2 of Valencia hispanica. Classification (NCBI taxonomy): domain Eukaryota; kingdom Metazoa; phylum Chordata; class Actinopteri; order Cyprinodontiformes; family Valenciidae; genus Valencia; species Valencia hispanica. The sequence continues at coordinate 50,400,109 of OY747708.1, forward strand.
ATCTGGGTATCATGAATAATTTCAAAGTAGGCACTTTAAACATAAATGGTGCAGGTGAATGCCCTGCGATGGACTGGCGACCTGTCCAGGGTGTACCCCGCCTCTCGCCACTTCACCGCTGGAGATAGGCACCAGCCCTCCCCCACAACACTGCATTAGGATGGGCGGGTACAGAAAATGGATGGATGGATGGGTACAGGAGAACAGAAATTTGAAACAGCAAAGCTTAAACATCTGGATGTGTTATTTGTAGAAGAAACCCACAGTGAAATAAGTAACCAGTTAGACTGGAATAGAGTGGACAGGGAGGATGTTTTTAGATCATGGGACAACAATGAGTGCAGGAGTGGGAATTTTATTTTCGAAAATGTTTTCTCTTGAATCAGTGAGAGTGGAGGGGAGGGCTTTATTGCTGACTGCTGTTTTTGATCTTTTTACTGTTGTTTTTTTTAATCTCTATGCTCCTAATGCTGGAACAGAAAGAATTATTTTTAAGTGAAAAGTTGGAGGAGTTTAATGTCACTGATTATTTAATTTTAGGAGGAGATTTTAACTGTACTGAAAATGAGCTTTTTGATCATAACCACGCAGAGCCTCATTTACTTTCCAAGCAAGCCCTGGGGCGGCAGGTCTGCAATCATGTTTGGTGGATGTATGGAGAAGGATGCATCCAGACTGCAGATAATACACATGGTCTCACCATAAAGAGGGTAGGATTTCTTTAGCTCACTTAGATCGTTTTTATTGTTTTTCACATCATTTTAATGTTTTTAAATTATGTAGAATCCTACCTGTTGGTTTTACAGATCATGCGTTGGTTGAATGTACTGTGTCTTGCACACTTATTTTGCCTAAAAGTGCCTATTGGCATTTTAATCCAACTGTGATTGCTGACAGATGTTTAAAGGAGGCTTTTAAATTTTTTTGGACATGTTTTAAACAGAGAAAGAGTGAATTCTCTTCTCTAAGACAATGGTGGGACCATGAGAAAGTGCAGATTAAACTGCTTTGTCAACAGCACAATTTTAATGTCACGCGTGACATCACTAGATCTGTAATGGAGCTGGAGACTGATTTTGTGGAACTTGAGCGGTTGAATGAGTCCACAGCAAATCAAGGGTATGTTGAAGTCCTTGAAACTAAAAAGGCCTGTTTGGCTAACCTGCTTGACACAAAAGTACAGGGTGCTCTATTCACTATCGGGTTCAAAACATCTCCCAGTTACTTTTTTGGCCTGGAGAAGAAACATGGGCAGAGGAAGATCATGCACTCTCTTTTGTCAGATGAAGGACGGGAGCTGACAGAACCGGCACTTATAAGGAAGAGAGCAGTGAGTTTTTATTCTTCATTATTCAAGTGTGAGCACATGGAAAAAAACTCACAAGAGGACTTTCTTGCTGGTCTACCAAGGGTCTCTGATGAGACATGCTCCAGGCTGATTGGCCCTCTATCTGTGGATGAACTTCATGCCGCACTACGAACAATGCAGGGCCAAAAGGCTCCTGGTATTGATGGACTCACTGTTGAATTTTATAAAGCTTTCTGGGACATTATTTCAACTGATCACCTTCGTGTTTAATGAAAGCTTTGTGTATGGAGTGCTACCGTTGTCCTGTCGCAGAGCAGTTATCACTCTCCTGCCAAAGAATGAACTGGCGTCCTGTGTCCCTCCTGTGTACGGACTATAAGCTCCTGTCCAAGGCCTACGACTGCAGGAAGCTATGGAGGAGGTCATTCATCGTGACCACACATACTGTGCGCCTGGCATGGTAGACAACATCTACCTGATTCGGGCCATTTTTGAGGTCTCCAGTTCATTGGAGTCCGGTGTTGGTCTGATGTCATTAAGTCAAGAAAAGGCATTTGACCATGTTGAACACTGCTTTCTATGGAAGACCATGGAAAGGTCTGCGCTAGCCTCAGCTCTCAAAGTAGCCTCAGTCAGGCTGATTCAGAAGACTCTGGACCTCTGGAAAGAGAGACTCTCTAGTGCTGAGAGGATGCATATTTTAAAGTATGGCAGAGGAGAAATTACACCGAACCTGTCGGACGAGTTCCCTGACTTCAGTTTGTCTCCTGGGTTCACTGACTCGGATGGTCCTCTCCTGCAGGTCAAAAGTCTGGATGAACTGACTCTTCATAAGGCAAATAAACAAACGTTTTACCTGAACTGTGCAAAAACTAAAAAATAATGAAAAACCTTATTGGAAGACAGTCTAAAGTTTGATGGGACAGACTCGAAGGACAGAACCCATATTGTTTGGGTCTTAGTAGTCCTCCTTTAAAAAAACAAACTGGTGATCTTCAGTGGAGAATTCTTTATGGAGTGATCACCACAAACTCTTTTTTATCAGTATTTAATGTTGATGTTTTAAATGCATGCCCATTCTGTGGTCTGTCTGAGAATATTTTTCATGTTTTTACAAAGTGCAGGAGACTTGAACCTCTTTTAAATTTATTTAAACAGGTTTTTAGTGGTTTTGGAGCTGTTTTTTCTTTTACCGCTTTAATTGGTAGTTTAAGGAACTAAAAGAAAAAAGGTTCAAAGTAAAACCCTAAACTTTTTAATTGGTGAAGCCCAATTGGCTGTCTACCTGTCACGTCGAGGCAAACTGCAGGCAGAGCAAACTTGTGACTTGGTAACTCTGTGGAAATTGAAGATCAAAGCCAGGTTTTTCCCTCTGTGAATTGCAGTTTGGAGAGTTTTAAGGAACAGTGGACAGAGGGTAACATCCTTTGTAGACTCAATGATGGTGGACATTTAAAATTTGGTGATATGCTACTGTGAGCTTTAATGCATTTACTGGTGCACACTGGACATTGAATCCACAACACTCTATTAAAATGTGTAACACAGTCTCTTCTTTCCCACAACTCACACATAGACTGTTATCTTTGCCAATCCTATAAAGTCCAGATGCTAGTCCACAGCAACCAAGCCACAGACTTGTTATCACGACCTGCTCCATTCTGTTGTTTCCCCAGGTTGCAGTGTTCCCAACACGCCTCTGAATACTATAATAATGCCTACCCCTCCTTTCTAAGTCCCACTCATGCTTCCACTGGGAAATATTTTTTTAAATGAAACTACAGTGTTCTGACAAGCCAAAAGCAACATCCACATCTACGCAACTTTTTCTTTAAAGCCATCTGATCTGGAACTTCATTCCCTACAATCCCTACATGACCTGGAACCCACAAAAAAAACTACTTTTATCCCCTCCCTTTCTGCTTTGTATAAAGCAAGCAAAGCATCTCATACTAAATCAGGCCTAAACTGGGATGTTCCGGATTCCATAGATGATAAAAATGTCGCTAAGTCAGAGCAGATCACAGCTCTTTAATCTTTCATTTCTCCCACCCACTTCAGATTATATACTATAGCCACAAGTTCAGCTGTAAAGACGGCTATTCCATTAAGGAGGCGTCCGCCCTAACTCAGGGATATTGAAGGAATATGTACTCCAAATGCACCTCTTTGACATCTGGGATCCACAGATCCATCAGTAAAAATATGAAGAGAATCAGCCCAGTTAGCTAGCACAGTCTCCCCAAACACTGATACAGAATCCCCTCTACCCTTCTTTTTAAAAGTCTCTTTTCAGGACCAGCCTACTTCTACTTGTGGGAGCAACCATGTTGGAACTGTAAGGCAGACAACCACAGGCACTGTACTCCTCTGTCTGAGCTCCATTAAATTAAAAGTTCTCTCACTCCTGCCTCCCAAGTTCCTTCAAGGAGCCTCTTCCCAGGATGACCGTCCCTCTGTCCCTGACAGTTTGCCACAAACTGGAGGGCTAACTTAACCCACCTCTTCTGGAGGGGCATTTCTCCCCACTTCTATTAACAAAGTTGGCACAAGGGTTGTCGAAATGCACCACAACACACTTTAAAGAGTAACTAAACCCCAAAACAACTTTCTTTTGCTTCTAAACTGTATAAATTAGTATTTACCAATGCAATCTTTCAGTTTCTGGTGATTTTTTTACATTTTGGTGTAAACTTGTTTAATTCTACACTTTTTGGTCTAAAAACGTCTTAGTGCTGCCCTCTTAGGGTTGAACGGTGGCTACTGCATTTGAATTTTGTGATTGGTGGAGAGCGGTACATCTCTACGTCACAGGCATTGACTGTGTCACAGCAGCTATGGTCTTACAGACACGCCCTGTGGGTTTGGGTATAAAACTATCAGACATACCGGCCCCGTGGCGAGTTTTGAGTTGGATTGCATTTTTCAGGTTACTATTACTATCACATTAGCACTTAGTTGGCATAGCTAACATACTGTTTTGAATGTTAGCCTATGTTAGCATCACCACTCAGAGACTGGACCCATCCTGTCTCTCTCTCTCCCTCAGCAGCAGCGCCAGCCTCGGACAGCGCTTACTCAGCGCCCTGAGCCAGCGGCTCGAATTGATACGGCTCGCGGCCGCTGGGCTCTATAAAGCCTCCCTCTACTCCTCTATCTCCGGTGTCGAAGGAGGAGATCCCCTGGTTCAGGGCACCGAGCCAGCGAGCTCGGTGCTGCTGAGGCAGAGGAAGACAGGAGGAGTCCAGTCTCTGAGTGGTAATGCTAACATAGGCTAACGTTCAAAACAGATGAATGTTGATTAGATCGATCAGTCGCAAAACTGCCAACGTCGCTTTGGTCACTGTCCATATTTCAATGTCACATGAAATGAGCTGTCACTGTCCTTCGGAACACACCCCCACGTTCCCCCCTCCGCACATCCTCCACACTTTGCCACGCCCCTCCGTTCTTCCTGCCACCGCCCACTTTGTGGGATTTTTCAAATGTTGTCTGGGGGCGGGGTTATGATTTTTCATGGGGTTCAGTTACACTTTAAGTGCTTTAGCTGTGACCACATCTAAGCTGGCCAAGTTGGTCTTTGCTGGATTTCCATAAACTAGACAACCATAATCAAAAGTCAAGCAGATGATGGCTCTAAAGATCATTAGCAGCAGATCTTTATCAGGTCCCCAGTTTGTACACGTAAGGCATCGCAATACATTTATGATTTTGTGGCACTTATCCATCAACTTCTCAATGTGCACTTTTCATGTCCTTCTTTCATCAAAATGAACCCCCAGAAATTTAAATGCTTTAACCTTTTCTAGCACTCTACCATACAGCTGCAGACCTACATTACCTACTGTACCTTCCTCTTATTTCCAAAAATAATAAACTTGGATTTCTCCGCAGAGATTCTAAAACCCGACTCACTGGCCCATTTAACAATTCCATCCAAAACACTTTGCAACTTATTAAAAACAAAGTTAATAGTCCTCCCACGCTTCCACACAGCCCTATCTTCAGCAAAGAGAGACATGCCATAACCAGGAGCTAACTTATTAAATATGCAATTTATGATTACATTAAACAAAACTGGACTAATTACATTCCCTTGAGGTGTCCCATTGTCAATAGATAAAGTTTCAGACAATACATTACCTATCCTGACCTGAATTGTTTGGTCCCTTAAGAAAGCCTGTACCCAATTTAAAATACAACCAGTAATACCTGCATCATATAATTTTATTATTACTCCCCCCATAACAAATCGTAGGCCTTCTAAATATCTAAAAACACAGCCACAAGAACCTCTTTATTGCTTTCTTAATATCACAATCCAAAGATAAAACTGACTCCATGGTACTCCTGATGTGTTGGCATCATCGATTGTCCAAGTGCTTTTTGTTTGCTTGTTTTTACAAGCTCAATTACTGCTCTATGTAGAAGTTAGAACATAGAAAGTTACTCTGAGTGGATAGAATTTGGGGGAACTACTGCCCCCTACGGGTTTGGCATGTCTAGGAATGTGCTTAACAACTCACTGTTGCGGTTAGGTGTGAACGGAGATTTTTTGTTAAACGAGGTGGTGAAAATATTTATTTAAAAAAAACTAAATGTGTAAATGGCCTGATAAAATTGCAAACCATCCCTTTTCCAATTTATGCACCAGCCTCTCAGTCACCATACACTCCATGATTTTACAGGGAACTGATAGAAGTGCTCTTCTTCTCGCAAACAGTGTTGAAGGTCTCCTATCTGCTACAGGAGGAGGAGCTAGTTGGACCAAGTAAACTGCTCCAGTAAGAGGGGATTAAAGGATTTCCTGTAAGTTATTTCTTTGTGATATGTGAATAGATTTAAGTCTAAATTCATACACTTAGGCTTAGGTGTTATGGTGTCTTGTTCGCGAATGAGGGAAAAATGGAGCGGGAGATCGATAGACGGATTGGTGGGGCATCTGCAGTTATGCGGGCGCTCTACCGGTCTGTCGTGGTGAAGAGAGAGCTGAGCCAAAAGGCGAAGCTCTCGATTTACCGGTCGATCTACGTTCCTACCCTCATCTATGGTCACGAACTCTGGGTGGTGACCGAAAGAACGAGATCACGGATACAAGCGGCTGAAATGAGTTTCCTCCGCAGAGTGTCTGGGCTCTCCCTTAGAGATAGGGTGAGAAGCTCAGTCATCCGGAGGGGGCTCAGAGTAGAGCCGCTGCTTCTCCACATCGAGAGGAGTCAGTTGAGGTGGCTCGGGCATCTGGTCAGGATGCCTCCTGGACGCCTCCCTGGTGAGGTGTTTCAGGCACGTCTCACCGGGAGGAGGCCCAGGGGAAGGCCCAGGACACGCTGGAGGGACTATGTTTCTCGGCTGGCCTGGGAGCGCCTTGGGGTTCCTCCCGAGGAGCTGGAACAAGTGGCTGGGGAGAGGGAAGTCTGGGTCTCTTTGCTTAGGCTGCTGCCCCCGCGACCCGACCCCGGATAAGCGGAAGAAAATGGATGGATGCAAAATTGTGTAACAATTGCGTCTGCGCTCCAATTATTGAATACTGCAATGATTCTCTCCCTCGTTCCACGTAGTTCTGTGACGTTGCGCCGGTTGTGAGAATAGAGCCTTTTCACGGTGACGTCAGATAACTTAATATTAAGTTAAAAGCACCAAGCTTACTTACTTTAAATATAGACACTAGGCGATCTCTGGTCAAGTCTGTGCTGGATATTGATAAGCGTTTCATCTGTCAGTGAATGCTGAATGTTTTTGGATCTATGTAGTCAACTTCTAAAACATCGTCCATTTTTGTAACTAACTGTCTGGCTGTTGTGCTGGAGTGAGGGTTGGAGAGGGAGATAGAGAATAGTAATTGAGTAATTGAAGGCCAGATGCAATTTTGGAATTTTCTAAATTTCTTATCCTCTGAATGAAAACAGAAAATTGGAAAAACAGTTTAAAAATCTAATTTTTTAATTTGTCAAGGTGAAAAAAAAATGAAAAATTGGATATTTGAATCCATTTTTCTTTTTTTCCAAATCTCCGTTTGTGTTTAGAAAATTGAACTGATAAGCGTGACACGGACCCTTATTGACATATAATTACATTTCTTTTCTTTTATACTACCCTTTGCAATTGGAACCTTGGGACCAGCTGCATGGAATGCTTTCACACCCGATACTTGTCTGAAATTGTCTGAAGTACTCCCAGTGGGAAGGGATGAGCTGCTGAGCTCCCGAGTAAAACGTATCTATTACGCGTCCAGCAGAAGGCAGGGATAGGACTGATCTGCAGTGAGAGTAAAAACTTTGTGTTTGTTGTTCATGTTGTAAACTATAATGTTTTGATTCATAAGTGCCTGTTGGCAGGTCCCTATGATGGACTAAGAAACCCATCCATGCTGTACCCTGTACCTTTCACAAGATGCTACTAGGACATGCTTGATTACACATTGAAACGTGAACGGGAATAAATGTTAAAAGTGTATGTAGAGAGCTTATCCACAGCATTAGCTTTAAATAAGTATTTGAATAAAAAATCTTGTTACTGAAGCACATTTATTTGAATGATTAGTATGTGATTGGGAGGGGGAGTGAATATATGGATCAGCTGGGAGTTTTCTCACTTATGCACACACCTGATCTCGGGTTCATCCACAGAGCAGGTCTTAAAATACCTGGATAAAGTCACAAAAACATCCATAGATTGAGTACCAGCTGCTGCTGTTCAGCATTAGCCTGCAGCTCTCTCCAGGGTTTCTGTGGCAACCTGTCACACAGCTGGAGTCACAGTATAGAGCTGTCACTCTCTAACAGTGGCAGAGGGCTGAAAGCAGAGCTAGAGTCTCCTTATTAAAGATATAACAGAAGAGCAAAAATGGAGCATAATATATTCCATTTTTGTTTCTCAATAGCTGACTCAGTTATAAAGTGTCCCCAAGTGATAAATTCCTTTTGAAAACATGATGAGTTAACCCTGAATGCTAATGTGCAAACAGTTTGTGGTGTGAGCTGAGAGATGACGTTACGTTGTGTACCATAGCATGCTTTCTATCATGTTGTGGAAGTAATTATGAACATGCCCCTCCTTGTATTTGTCAATGTAACTCAGAAACATCTTAAGGTTCATCAAGGTAAGTAAATAGAAAAAAAAATGTTTGAATAATGTCCAATGTCTATAGTCCAGTAACATCTAAAAGGATAACTATGATGATAGAGTTATAATAACCCGTAATGCAAAATGCAAATTATACTATGACAATCTGAGAGGTTGTTTTTTTTTTGTTGTGCACTACAGTTAAATTTTGTCTTACAAATATTTCAGAACTTGTATTTTATCCATCACTATTGATTACAATGAATTATATCTAGTCCAGTAGTTCATGAAGCTTGAACCACTCTGTAATCTTTACATTCAGACATCACTAAGTATTTTGCTTTAAAACTGGATTAAAAAACAGACCCTGAAGAGACAACAAGGGAGACCTACACAGTGAACTACATGTAAAACTCACCATCAACATGAAATGGAGGGAGTTGTTACTGCTAAATAGCATTTACATTCACACATGGGCATGGCAGTGGACCTGGAGGTCGGAGTTTGTCCTGGAAACGGCAGGTTGTGTGCTGGCAGAGTTAAGTTTTAAATAAAGACAGTTGAGACAGTTCTTTAGTTTTTATTTCTTGCATGTGAGGGGAGGCAGATACAGCATTTCATCCTGGTCTGTGTCTGACAAAATCAGACTTACAACCCTGTTTTATACAATTAGGTCACACCACACATCTCACAGTTATTTTCCCCTAACGCTAAACTCTAAGAAGTCCAGGGGTTTTTATTACCCCACCAGTCAGTTGTAGGAAACAGATTGTATAAAGGGATTTGTTCCCCCCATAACCCAGTATTTCATGACATCCTCCTGAGCCCAAATTACCCTCCTGTTCCTGGCAGCTGACCTGTAGGGTTGCTGACCTGAAAGTGTCCATTCCAGAGAACATCCTTGAATGAAGTATCTTTCACAAGCTAAACAAAGTTAAACATACCTGTAATTGCTTATTTTCCTCCACAGCTGCCAGTTTAAACCTCTGCGCAATCCAGGCAAATACATTTTAAAGGGATTTTAAAAAAAACTTCAGTACTGGTGCTGATGCCCTGATTCTTGGCAACTTGTAGAGAAACTAACTGAAAACCGATTATTTAGGACAAACCTGTTTGTTTTATCCAGGACACTATCAGACCAATGAATAGGCATACACTGTACATCTGCTACTTTGATGTGCCCTCTAAAACCTTAAATAAAAGACAAAGCTGCACGAGGATTGTTACTTTGTGCTGGTATCCTTTAAACCATTAAGAATCCTACCTAAAGAGATTTCCTGGCTTTCTTGTTACAAATGTTGTTCTTTGTAGTTCTGTGTGACAAAGAAGATGCCCATTCAATTGCCCCACACTTTTAGGTACACCGACTGGGTACACTCTACTGACCCGTGGAAACCTCTTTAGCCTCTTTAACCTCCAGGAGTCTCCTGTTCAACCAGGCGGAAAGCTTGGATTAATGGCCTTAAGCAGAATTTAAATATCTTGAAGGGAGTGAATTCTCGACACCCATAACCTCTCCACTAGTCAAATAAGCTCTTGCTAACACTCCATACTTAGTCCTGTGCCCTGCAAAAATGAACTTGAACTATTCCAAATCTTTTCACACTACAAGCGCAAACATCAATGTAATTATTGGGAATTTATGTTACAATACAACGTTAAGTAGAAGATAATTATGGAGTGGAAAGGAAACGATACATTCTTTTAAAATTTTATTTTTACAAATAAAGTCTGAAAAGTGTGTAAAGCACCTTTTGCTCTGTAAAGCCTAAATAAAATCCAGTGCAATCAGCTGTGTGTCTAACTTGTAACTTTATCTCAGTATGAATCCAGCTGTTCTGTCTGTTTGTTAGAGAAGATTAGTGAACAAGACCAAAGAGCACAGCAACAAGTAAGGGACAAAATTGTTGAAAGGTTTAGGCTTAGGTTATAGAACAATATCCCAGGTCTGTACATCTCAAAAAGCACTGTTAAAGCCATCATAATAAAATAGAAAGAGTGAAATAACTGTTCAAGAAAAGTCATTTCATTAAATTCAGTGGATTACCTGATAGTAAAGAATTACAGTAGTCCAGTCTTGAAGTAACAGATGCATGGAGTAGTATCTCAGCATCACTCCTGGACAGGATGTTTCTAATTTTAGCAATATTCTGGTGGTGAAAGAAGGAAAGCAGACAGTTTAAAGTCATCCAGATTATTATTTCTCCAAGACACGCCTGTAATCTTCCTAAGTGATTTGGTTCATCAGGATTTATGGATAAATATAGTTGTTAAAGAAACTCAAAAGTACAGTTTATCAAAAGCGATGTAGTAGATATAGCAAACATATGGAAGAAGATGCCCTCGATAGGGAAGCTGGTCAGAGTTAATCCAGGGAAATACTGGTAGATAAATAGTAATAGACATAAGAGTGGGGCAGAGGTTCACCTTCAAGTAGGACAACATAGCCCTAAACATAGATCAGGAGCTAGAATTGAATTATTTAGATCAAAGCTTAAACATGTTAAAATGCTCTAGTCAAAGTTCAGCCCCCAAAGCTATGGCAATACTTGTACAAAGTATTAGCTCTACATGCTGAGACCCTTTCCAAAAAATTAGAATATCATGGAAAAGTTTATTTATTTCCATAATTCTATTCAAAATGTTAAACTTCCATTGATTATAGATTCAGGGCTCACAACTTCAACAATTTCAAGTATTTATTTGTTTATCTGTACATAATTTGGGCTTCCAGCTCATAAACCCCACGAAAACAGGAATTCAAAAAATTAGAATACTCTGAAGAAATCAGCCCAGATATTACAGGGCATGAATGTTTTAAACTGAGTGTCACACACTAGTCATCTACTAAACTCAAAGCACCTGCACAGGTTTTTTCCCCAGGTGTCATTAAATTGCTTCAGTTTTGTTCAATTGTCTCAGTGAGGTTTAATATGGGGAAGACTTCAGACTTGATAACTGGCCAGAAGACCATGATTGATACCCTCCATAGGATGGGTAAGCCACAAAAGCTCATAGCTAAGGAGGCTGGCTGTTCACAGGGTGCTGTGTCCAATCATATCAATGGAAAGTCTAGTAGAAGTAGAAATGTGGCAGGAGAAGATGCACCATCAGAAGAGCTGACCGTGGGCTTCAGCGGATTATCAAACAGAGAAGATTCATGAATCTGGCAGAGATCCAGAAAGAGTGGAATGAGGTAGAAGTCACAGCTTCAACAACCACCACATTCAGACGCATCCGGGAGAGGGGTTTAACTGTTGGGTTCCTTGGGTCAAAACCACTTCCGAGCCTGAACTAACGTAGGAAGCATCTCAAATGGGCCAAGGAGAAGAACGACTGGACTATTGGCCAGAGGTCCAAGGTCTTTTTTTCCAATGAAAGTAAACTGTGCCTCTCATTCGGGAATCAAGGTTCAAGGGTTTGGAGGAACACGGGTGAGGAACAGAACCCAAGCTGCTTGAGGTCCAGTGTGAAATATCCACAGTCAGTCATGATTTTTGCAATGTCTGGTGCAGGTGTTGGTAAACTCTGCCTTTTTAAATCCAAGGTCACCGCATCAGTCTACCAGAATGTTTTAGAGGACTTCATGATTCCTTTTGCTGAGGATCTGTATGGAGATGTAGATTTCATCTTCCAGCAGGACCTGGCCCCTGCCCATACTGCCAGAACCACCAAAACCTGGTTTGATGCTCATGAAATCACAGTGCTTGACTGGCCAGCCAACTCGCCGGACCTAAACCCCATTGAGAATCTAAGAAGTATTATCAAGAGGAAAATGAGGGGCACCAGTCCCAAAAACAAAGAAGAGCCGACAGTAAGCATCAAGGAAATCTGGGCTTCCATAACTCCCAGGCAATGCCACAGGCTGATTGCCTCAATGCCACGGCGCATCGAGGCAGTGATTAAGGCAAAGGGATTCCCTACCAAGTATTGATGATTGACATATTGTTTTGAAAGTACCATATCTTGATTGATTTGATGTGATCCTAATTTCTTTCTTTTTTTCTGTAAAAACTGGAAAGTAAATGGTGATTTCTTCACAGTATTCTAATTTTTAGAATTCCTGTTTTCGTGGGTTTTATGAGCTGGAAGCCCAAATTATGTACAAATAATCAACTAAACACTTGAAATCGTTTAGGTTGTGGGGCCTGAAGTTTAACGTTTTGAATGGAATTATGGAAATAAGGAAACTTTTCCATGATATTCAAATTTTTTGGAAAGGGTCTGTACATGCACACCATACTTTTCCCTTGTAAAAACAACAACTAGGAAAGCCTTGACTGAACTAAAGAATATAAATATATAATTTACAAAAAGTACTTCATTTGTTCATGCAGGCATTGTAGAACTCTTGTGTTCAGCTTTTGAGTGAACATTTTGGATTTGCTTTTAAAATAACTGTTTTGTTGCAAGTCTCAAATCTAATTTTCTTCACTTTGTTTCTTATCCTCTCTAACTTGTGTTTTAGCATAAAACACCAATGCGTGTATGGGTGTCTATGTGTGTGTGTATAAATCGGTCATCAGAGGTCCAGTGTTGTCAGTGTCAGTGCTTTTCCTCCTTTCTTGACCCTGTCATGGTGACTGCCATGCAAGTGTCTCCTTCCGGGCAATGTTCCTCACACACACACACACACACCCACGCACGCACACACACACACACACACACACACACACACACACACACACACACACACACACTCTGAGGAACACGATGAGCTGACATCTTCAAGCACAAGGGCAACAAGACTGTCACCACCAAGGGCAAGGCCAGCTTGGTGGGCAATATTACATGTCTTTTCTGAGTCACCACTTTTCACACTTTTCCTGCTCAACACCCTATCTCAGACATTAGCACTCTTTAAGTGTGCTTACAAAATATATATGTGTAGTAGACTATATGATTTGGTAAAGTTAATTTAATTTCTTTGTATTTGTGGATTACTCTGGTTGTTGCTGACATTTTTAGTCAGTTGCCCAATTAGAATTATGTCAGCCCTTTGTTTGATGTTCACTTTTTCTGGGCTTTGAAAGGGCTTAGGGATGTGTTAATTTCTCTATGCAGAACAGTTACTTCTTCCTCACCCAATTCACTCCTCCATCCCCTTGTTTGCACCTTGTTTTGCATTTTCCCATATTATTCCCACATAGTTGGGAGAATGGATTGTCCAAAATCTCTTGTTATTCACAAGGATTAAGAGTAAATTTTTCTAGAACTAAGGGGTTGAGCCCAACACCTGAAAATTCTATTCATTTTCAATTCAGTTTATTTATATAGCGCAAATTCACAACAGATGTCAACTCAAGGCACTCAACAAGAAATGTCATTTCAATACAATCATACAAACATTCCAGTTAGTTTTTGTTAGTTTTCTATTTAAGGAATCCCAGAAGATTGCATCGAGTCATCTAACTGGTAGTTGAGCCCCGTTGATGCAGACTCCGACCACAGCAATCCCTCATACTGAGCAAGCATGTAGCGAGAGTGGAGAGGAAAAACTCCCCTTTAACAGGAAGAAACCTCCAGCAGAACCTGGCTCAGTACAAGCGGCCATCTGCAACGACCGTCTGGGGGTTCGAGAAGACAGAGCAGAAACACAAAACGAACTGATGTAACGGACTTTCTATATTAAAGAAAGTAAAAGGTTGATAACAGGAAACGGGGGAAGCTCAGTTACTAGGAGCATCATCCTAGTCGATGCCCCACCGTCCAACAAGGCATTGCAGCTAAGCAGGATAACAGACCAGGTGTAGCTTCTATGAAAAGAAAAACAGAGAGAAAAAAACTAAGTGGTCGAAATAACAGCAAATAATACAACTGGAGAGTAGTAGAAAAGAAAAGTAGCAAAATCAGCCAAACACCATAATCCCTCCTCTACCAGGCAAATATGTGGTCAGACAAGTAAAATTGTTTGGCAGTTGCTAAACCCAGACTTATCCATTGTATTGGCAGACAAAGAAGCATGATTGCTGAGAAAATGACTGGACTGCTCCAAAGCTGATTGGTTGGTGTGCTTTAAACCACTGCATCTGACTCATTTTGTTGCACTGTAAGGGTTGGATCCAACTGTTCAGCCATGGAAACGTTTTCCAAAAAGCTCTCTACCCATTGTTCCAGAGCTAATATGAAGAGTTCGTGAGGTTTGGAGGTCTGTAGCTGCTGACAATGAAGACACTTAGTGGTCTCTCTGTACTACATGTATCTGCAGTCCCCATTCTGTGATTTTACACTTACAAATACCTCCACATTATAGATCGCACATAGGGCTGGGCGATATGGCCTCATATCTACAGTATATTGTGATCTAATCTTCATGCTCTCCGCGAGGATGGACGCTTTTCTCTTTCCCTCCCTACTGTTGTATACTTCTGCATTCTTCTGTCTTGTCAACTATTTTTGGAGCCTCTCTTTGTATTCTCCTCCATTAAGAACAACTATGGTCTGGATCTGGTTCTGGTCAGCTGGTCTCTTAATACAATTAATAATTTTTTTCCCAGAGAACGGCTAAAAGGGAGAGCCGAGTTGTTCCGATGGAACATCGTGGAGGATCTTGTGTCTCTTACTTTTGACCATCGAGGACGCTGGAAACATTTATATAATTGGATTCATGATAACCGGATATCTGCTGATTATCGCAGGTGGATTTTCTGAGGTATCGTAAACTTCAAGCTTAAAGGCAGCACTTGGCAGGCTGCCTGGGCTACAGGAAGGTTGCTGTGCTGTTAACACTCAGACTATTTGTGATGTGCGAGCAATATTGGACTCGTTTCGCTGCTTGGGTAATAACTTGGAGAAGTTCTCAGCCGGCTGGAAAGTAATCTGACCCACGATTTGGCCATTTGGACTGAACTCGGACCACTGGCAGACTCTAAGGCAAGAGGAAAAATGATCTTCGTCTGTCTCTAAAACAACTTCTTATCTACTGGAATTTGACTCCCTGGTCTTGGTAGACCAAACAAAAACTCCCTTGGATGTGTGTGCAAAAGGACGCTCCACCCCACCCCACTCCCCCATCCACCACATGAGCCTGTGAGCTCCCTGACTCAGCCCCAAGGTCGTATATTATATCACAGGCGACAGACTCTGGGATTGAACTGAGAGGAGTTTCATTGTCTCCCATTAATGCACACAAACATGCACGCACGCTCATGCCACAGCTACAGACATGCACGCAGTCCTGGATTTCAACATGCTCGCGGTACCCTAAGACTCCTACCCACTCTTCGGACAGCGAAATGATGGCCACGTGCTTTGGATGGCCGCGACCGGTTTCTCTGTACGGAGGGTTCCCGAACCTCCCTCCATCCCATTTGTGTTCTCTTTTGTTATGACCGATACATGTGCTTATATGTTTTTGCAGTGGTTTTTTTCAGCTCCTCGGCTCGGCTCCCTGTAGGGGGCTGGGCTGAGTTGCCTTTTTCCCCTGTTCACCCCCCCCCCTACCTATTGTGAATCATTTCTATCTGCTAAAAGGGGTGTTGGTAAAGCCGGCTGCTACCGCGGTCTTCCAAATCCTGTATTGTGTTAATGTTTATAATTGTTTGTATGATCTTGGATTGGTTGTACCGAAACTTAATTTCCCCACGGGGATTATTAAAGTATCTCTTATCTTATCTTATCTTATCTTATCTTATCTTATCTTATCTTATCTTATCTTATCTTATCTTATCTTATCTTATCTTATCTTATCTTATCTTATCTAAAGCATGTCAGATAACAATATCCATTGCAATATATTATTTTCTTTTTTATATATGTCAAAAATAACAGTTTATGAACATTCTCACTTTCCAGATACATTGCAGCAGAACAACAACTTGAAAAAGTTTAAAATGCCATAACAAGTATTGTGCAAAATGCATTTAAAAAAAATCTAATCTTTTTTCAAAAAAAGGCAACACAAAAATTCTCGCAACATAAAGATGAAGATATTTTAAAGGAGTCATAACCTAGTATTACCTTGGATACCCACGCTCTATTATAGTCTTTCAGGCCCTTCTAAAAGAGAAAATTTGAAAAAAGTGAAAAAAGAATTAAACACATAGCTCCTCTGGCAACTTATTTCTGAAGGCAGTATTGTCTCGCAAGATCTGATGCGATATTTTGGCTGTCGTGGACAGTCATCAGGGGTGGACTGGCCATCTGGCATACCGGGCATCATCCCGGTGGGCCGTTGACCCAATGTGGGCCGGTCCACAGTTTTTTGTTTTTTTTTCTCTCTGTAAATTCCCTCCAATTGGGCCGGCCAATTGGCTACAGAGGTGTACACATATTATTGGTCTATGTTTGTCATCGTCAATCAATCATGGGCTGACAGCCTATGAGAGCCATGACAGTGCTGTCAATCACAACACAAACCAGGGTGGGCGGGACCTCATGACATGGGCCGGAGTGGTGCGACGGGATGCTGCTGAGCTGAAAATGGACCAAGAAACGTGCCGGTGGCTGAAATCTGTGGCTGAGGTGGAAGCTGCTAAATGTTTAAGGTTGACAGACCTATTTGGTGCCGGGGTCACCACCCCAGCAGCAGGTGCTGCTGCGCGAGGAGACGCGCAAGTGGAGACATCCATGGAAAGTAACGTTAGCGTGGAGTTGGCTCGGCTACATTTTGAGACATGCCCAAAATAAAGTATAAAACGGTTTTACATTGACTTCGATGTGACCTGAATAACTGAATACTTGTGACAACATATCAGCCCAGAGTTGAAGGGCGGACTGTTGGTAGTTGTGGTTGATTTTGTTAACTATGCCAAATTGTGACAGCTACTAACGGCAGCGGTCTCTGGTTGCCATAGCAACAATAAACATTAAGGGGAGACACTACAGGTGAATAGGGAAAAAAGTTAGCTTCAATATACCTTCATGAAACTTGACAAACTTAATCCTAGTATTAAAAAAAACATCTTTTGTATTAGAGGTTTTGATATAAATTTTGTTTAGATATGCAAATGAGGTGAAATCTGGTTAAAAATGTGCTAATTTGCATATATTTGTAAATGTATCATCTCAAAATTGGTGAGAGACAGATTGAATTTTTCTTACATTTTCTAATCATATATGTTATATGATTAGAAAAAATTTCTAAAACTTTTTACAAAGGGAAATAGGTTTATTTAATTTCATTACTTCATAAATCAAAAAACAGTGTAAGTAGCTCCAAAAAACTCGTTTTCGCCCTGTTTTTTTACTCAAAATAGCACATATATATTCTTTAGAACGATGTATTGACAAATCGCTCTGTAATTTTCTTTCAGCTCATAGCACAGATCAATGGTGGAAAGTTTGGTGTACATAGGTATAAGTGATTTCAAGATTATTCGTTTTGAATGTTGGAAAAAACTAATTTTGAGAAAAATGCTATTAAAGATTTGCATTAGATTATTCAATGCAATGTGAAGTACAATTGACCCTCTAATCCCTCGTTTCGTGTTTGTGATTGGTCATTAATTTAAAAAGGCATACCATTTTTGGACATTTTTCTTTTTTCTTTTTCTTTTTTTGGGGCTTGTTCTCTCACTGCCTCCACTTCAGTTTTTGGCTGCTACTGAGACGTCTCTGATTTGAGTATGTCATGTGTCTTATAATGTTTTATGAATTCATACTTGATTTGTGCCACCCCTAGTCATGACCTAACTTCTGTTGTTCTGTTGACACTATAATGAATACATCCTAGTATGAAACCACACTGGAAATCACAAAGCCTATAAATACGACTCATTCCTTCACAAATGTTTGTAGAAGCCTATGTGCTAGATTTCATACCCCCTCGGCCATGAAAGTGGTCGGAACATCTAAATTCAATTATTTGGGGGGATGACCTTTTTACATATGGTATATTCCAGCCAGTTCCTGAAAGAGGAAAGAAAGGTAAAACAGAACAAGCTCATGTTACGGAACCATCAGTGCTTAAAGAGCAACTCACCCCCCTACCAGTCTTACTCCACCCACCTATGGTTTGAAAAATGCGATAGAAGGAGGCGTGGAACATGTGGGGGGGAGAGGGCTGGGCGGTGTCAACACGTCCTTGCTGTTCAAATTCCAACTCGCTGCCGAGACTAGGCTTCTTTTATACCCCACAGCGGCAGGATGGCTGTCCTCAGCCATCACTGGCTGCCGTCAGCCATCACCACAGAGCGAATAGCAATGCCCGATTCAAATTCAAGTGCAGTGTAGAGTTTTTACCTGAAGAGGGTGCCACACTGCCGGTTTTTGGTAGAAAATGCATTTTTTTACAGCACTATTAGAAACTCAGTTATAAAGATTATCAGCAAAAAAAAAAGTTAATGTTGGGGTTAGTTGCTCTTTAAACCACTTATTTAACTAAAGTTTCAATAGTTTGAGTCACCTCAATTCCGGCTTGGAACAGTTTTAAGCATCAGCAATAAAAAAACATAATGAAATACATCATACATAATTTTTTGAATTGTTTTACTATAAACTAATTTATCTCTGCTCAGACACAAAGCGTGAAACAGCCAAGAGAAACAGCCTTCCCCATTTAATTATTTCTGTAACTTTTTCCCTATTTTTTATTATTTTATTTTTTTCTACAGTGAGACCATTACAGAAAAAATGCAGCTAGTTTGTTTTCGAAGCATCACATAATTCCAACATTAATCAGACTGGCTGTGATCTATGTCATCAGTTTTAGTTACCACCTGCATTCTCTCAGCTTTCTGCTTCTGCACTTCCATCTTTAGAACTGTTCCACTTAAAAAACGTGTGCATGAGTCAGAGGGTGCATGCTTGGATTTTCAGGTAGAGCTAATACAGCCCAATAACAGATTGCTCCATCCCTTATTTGCAAAGTGCTTATTTTATCTAGCTTCTATTAGCCTACAGGCTGAAAGGAGACTGTGTGTGTGTGTGTGTTGGTGTGTTTGTGTTTGCGTGTGTTTGTGGACATAGACATGGTTGTGTTTTGTTGGTGATGAATTGAGCCAATCACTGACTGACATCTCATACATCACTTTTATTGCAGTGGTTTGGCCCTAACCCTCTTTTTTTCTAAAGTTCTTCAATCTTTCTTCCTCTCTCCATTTTAGGCCCAAACTGCACTGAGGAAGATGAATAATAAAGTGTCCCTGAGACTCATGTATTCTCAGAGACAGAGAAGGCTTGTCTGTTTGCTCAGAGGTTGTGTTAACCCGTTTAAAAAGACTCTTCATGCCAACCCGTGCAGGTCTGGCTGACATTAGCCTTTTGACCTCTCGATTTTGGGGCTGCATTTTGAGCGAACACAGATTGTGCCAGTTATCACAGAGGTGGATGCCATGAATAAAACTATCTGGGATTAACTGCCATGCCTATTCACGAAGAATACAACGTTGCCCTTTGACCTCCTCACTACGCTGTTAGAATAAACAGCTTTGAGCTCGTCTTTTCTCTCAACACTGTAAAGTGCTCTTCATTTGTCTCATTCCCAGCCCTAATGAGTTTTAATAGACTCCCTCTGTCTGGCCAGCCCACATTATTTGGCTCATTCAGTACAGCCTTTATCACACTAAACAAACAGCCACAAGATTTCTTTGTTGCTGCTAATGTCACTGAATAAAAGCCCCGTCTCACCACTAATTGTCCTCTCTAATCTTCTCACACATTATTGTTTTTATTGCCCGCATTAAAAACCATCATGTTTTTCCGTGCGGTTCATCGGCCATTTGGCCACACAGCTCGGTTTTGATTTGAATTCCACTGAATCCCCATTTGTTTTCACTAAAGGGACCATATGCCGCTAGCTTCCCTCGCCATCTTGATTTTTCAATGGTAATTTGTTATTAAATATTAATTTTCTGGGACAATTTGTCTGAGCTCTAATTAGTTCATTGTCCTCTTTATTGATAATAAACAGCAGGCAATAAATCTTTCCTTCAAAGAAGAAGAAATTTGGGTAAACATGCAAATTAGCAGCCAGCTACACACAAAATCAAACAAAGATACCTGGCTTTGCTCGTCATCCCATCACAGTTGTGAATTTTGCATTGCCATCTAACTTCCGTTGCATGCAAAGAGAAAAACAAACAATTTCCACACAGAAAGTCCCCAGAGAGAGATTTGCACCGAATACTTTCTTTCTCTCAGGACATTGGTAATCACCAGAGTCACAGGCAAGAAGAAAGCCAAGGTGAAGAAGGCAAACAAGAGGGGCCCAAAGACTGGATACCACCCACTAGTTTTTGCTTTAAAAGCTGAAATAAGCTGATGTGTAGGGGCACTGTTGTTACCCTGTTGACTTCCTACAGGATCTCAGCCAGGGGTGTGTCTGCTTAGAGTTAACATGTTCTCCCCTCTGCATGTGGGTTCTTTCCTGGTATTCCAACCTTCATCCACAATACAAAAAACATGCATTTTAGATCAACTTGTCCCTTAATCGCCCCTAAGTTTGTGTTTATATATAGTTGTTTGTTGTGTTTTAACTAACTGGTTCTGCTAAACCTGTCCAAGGTTTAGCCTGCATATCTCCCATTGTCTGCTGAAAATACTCTGACACAAAAATTGGATGGATGTTGAAATAAGCTCATTTTTTAAGTAGAAGGAGGTTGGATTGCTGTGCCTTGCTGAGGTATTTACACCACTTGAACATTTCAAATTTTTTCATGTTGCAACCACAAACCTCAATGTATTTGTGTTATACCAACACAAGGTAAAGCGTAATTAGTAGAAATAATCAATCTGTATGTGTTTAATCCTTATGAGGGCCTTAGAGGTGTCTTCTAGAACAGTGTTTCCCAAACTTTCTTTCTGGGGACCCACATTCTAAAGTCGATTAATCCTTGTGACCCAAAAATATTAGGCCCATATAGTTCATATACCACGAAGAGAATTTATGCATTAACAAAATATTCATGACTATTTTTAAGGTCAGTTAAGCTTCCACTTATTTAGAAAAGATACAGATATTTGACAAAGCACTTTTTATTTATTTACCTGCTGTTGACAATAAGTAAAATGCAGAGGTTAAATGAGAAAGGAAGAGTTGACAGTGCATCTCATTGTTTTCATATTCTCATCATTACAGCGTACTCAATTTATACTTAATGAGACAAAGAGCAAAATATGGCAGTTAATCATTTGTTTTTCTTCCTATCAATAAAACCAGACAGAATCAATGCATGCCTTTCATATAACATTCAATGCTTTGCACATTTACCAGAATAATATGAACATTAAGTTAAATCAAAAACATGTTTCTTACTTTCTTATGACATATTTTTTGAGAACTTTTTTATGCACCCACTGTAACCATATTCACTCAAGTAAGATACTTTGAGACAAAATACATGCATTCAGGAATGGTTAATAGGACATCTCCCTGTGTTTATCCTCACCAGCACAATATATACATTTTATAAAGTGCACAGTATGACAGGCTCTCATTTTTTCCTTTCAAAACAAAAACATGTATGCAAACAACAATAGTAATATGAATCTTCAGGTTTTTTTTTTAAGGCAGAAGAAGAGTAATGTGTAAGTGCACCAGTCCTTATCATTGTTTCACCAAATCAAGGCAGTTTACCTTGCTAATGGGAGAGATGGGCCTGCTTGTTTTTTAGAATTGCATTCCAGTTTGGTGTACATGAGGAGAGTGCAACACGCATATCAGGTGCAGCATTCAGTCTATTCCTGTATTTTGTCTTTATTTATGTGAGAACAGAGAACCCAACCTCACATTTGTATGTAGTTGTAAAAGGAATAAGCAACAGTATGCTTGCCTTACTTAAGACAGGGTATTCAGATGAAATGCTTACCCAAAATGATGATAATGTCATGGATTCATGTTTTCTTTTAAGTGTCTTGTCACTGCTCAGCTGTAACAGCTCGGTTTCTTCAGAAGCAGTGAGTCCAAGCTTGTGTGAGTCCAACAATGACTCTGGACTTTCAAAATCAAAGGGATTTTGGATCCACCTTTTATGATGCAAAATGTCATATCTGTCCTTAGGGAAATTGTGCTCAAAGTTATCAATGAGTGCAACTAGGTGTGTCACTATAAGCCCAGTCAGGTGTTCAACTTGTGTGTCAGTGAGATCATTTTCCTCTATGTGCTGTAAAACAGTAGGGAACATGTAGTGGCTGGGTTTTGGACTTCTGAGTCGTGCAAGCCACAGCTTCAGAGACTTTTGAAAGGTGAGAATGTGTTTCCAGTTTTGGAAAACATCACCATTCTGTCCTTGCAGTTTCAAACATAGCTCATTGAGAGATGAAAAGATATCCGCCAGATATGACACTGTAAAAAGCCATTCTTCAGTGAACAGCTCCGCAAGTGAAGACTTTTTCTCAAGCAGAAAAGCATAAATTTCATTTCTCAGTTCATATATTCTTGTGAGAACTCTACCTTTGGAGAGCCAGCGCACTTCAGTATGAAACAGTAAATGGGTGTGGTCCGCCCCCATGCCAGCGCACAGCTGATCAAAAAGCCGACTGTTGAGTGCGCTGCCTTTAATAAAGTTCACAACACGAATGACTTCTTTCAATGTTTTGTCAAGCTCGGGGGGTATTCCTTTGCATGCCAAAGCCTGGCGGTGAATGAAACAGTGATTCCACACAATGTCTTTACCAGCTGCCTCCTTGATTCTTTTCACAACGCCGCTGTTTCTGCCCGTCATATTTGCAGCCCCGTCACTCGTTATGCCTTTACAGTTGGTCCAGCTCAACCCGCACTCTGTAACCACAAAGTTGTTCAGTACAGAAAATATCTGTTCACCTTTCGTTCCGGTAGGAATATTCAAGCAACATAATAAATCCTCCACAAATTCTGTTTCCCAGGCATACCTTACGTACACCAACAAGGTTGCACAGTCCGAGACGTCGGTGCTTTCATCCAGCTGGTTTGAAAATTCCCCTGCCGCCTTCAATCTTGTTATGAGCTGTTCCTCAAGGTTGTCTGAAATGTCATTTATCCTCCGGGAAACAGTGTTGTTACTCAGGGGGATGCATTTTAATCTTTGTGCGGTTTTTTCATCAATTTCTGTGCTAACCATGTCTATTGCAGCAGGCAGAATTAGTTTTTCTGCCGCAGTATGGGGCTGCTTCTCTTTGGCCACACAGTAAGAAACCATGTATGATGCTAGCTGGGCTTTGTCATTTAATGTCACATTTCTACGGAGAAGCTCAGCTGATGATTCAATCTCCTGTGCCTTCCTTTGAAAGAAATCCAGAGGTTTCTTTGCCAAGTCGAAGTGAAGTGTTTCCAGATGTCTTTTTAGTTTAGTTGGTTTTAATCTCTCATTTGCGAGTTTTTCGCTGCACATAACACACATGGGTCGAGCTTCTTGATTAGTTTTGGAATAATTAACAAAACCATATTTCAGGAAGTAGTCTTTATATGGCCTTGGTCTTGTTTTTCTTTTCTTATTTGGAGGCTGTTCTCCCAAATCCTCAGAAGTACTACCTGCTCCGGTGTCTGGTCGAAAGCATCCACTGGTTCCGCTTTCCTCACATTCTTCATCATGGCGTCTTTCACTTGAAGTAGCTTTGCTAACATTAGCTATATGTTCTTTGGCTAAACCTGACTTTATTTGCCGTCGAAGTGTCGGTTCAGGTTTATTTTTAAGCTGGCTTCCCTCGGGGACGGTATTTTGGCTGTTGGCAGTGTTAGCCTGGTATTTAACTGGCTTTTTATGTTTAATTAGCCAAGCATCCATTTTTATGGCTGGTGGCCGACTCTTCAGATGGAGTGCAGAGCGCAGCTAAAGAACAACAGCTAAAGAGCGCCCTCGTGCGGCTAATAGGTGAACTACACATTTACATTTTAGTTAAGAGTAGGCTTTTAGCACACTGAAAAATAGTGCTCGACTTGGCGACCCATACAAAATCTCCCGCGACCCTCTTGTGGGTCGGGACCCCGCCTTTGGGAATGACTGTTCTAGAATATTATGGAACAAACAGCATCATGAAGACCAAAGAAGGACAGTGGACAGCTAAAGGACAAAGCTGTGTAAAAGATAAAACCAGGGTTAGGTTATACGACAAACATCTCACAGAGGATTGTTGACAATCCATCAACTAAAAATGAACAGTACAGCCTACTTTCAAATCTACCAAAACAAAACTGATATTGTGGGCAAGGATCAATTATGGGGGAAAAGCAAAATGGTAAATGGTTTGAATTTAAAGATCACTTTTCTAGTCATGCTAATCACTCAACACGTCATACACTAGAGCCTCATTCACTTAGTCATACTCACAAAGGCACACACTTTCATACACAAACCTGCATGCATCTTTGAGTTGGCATATGGAAGAGGTGGAAGCTGGAATCGAAACCAGAACCAGAACAGAGCAAGCATTTGTAAGATGGTGACTGGGTTGTACTTCAATAGTGCTTTATCTAGTCCAAAGGACCCCAAAATGCAATGCACTACATTCAGTCATTCACACATTCACATGCTGATGGTGGTAAGCTACATTTTAGTCACAGCTGCCCTGGGGCACACTGACAGGAGTGAGAAAGCCATATATAATCGGTGGCACTGGGCTGTCTGAACACCACCAGCATTCAAGGCAGGTGAAGTGTATGCCCAAGGACACAACGACTGAGGCGGACGAAGCGAGGCTTTGGTTACGGAACAAACACCAACCTCCTGAGCCACTGTCGCCCCAAGAAGGTGTTCTGGTCAGGTGAGACCAAACCTAAAGCATATTTATGTCAGAATGGTCCAGTCAAAGTCTAGACCTAAATCCAGAATAGAATCAGTGACAATTCTTGAAATGTAATGAACACTCATGTTTTCTATCCAATCTGTCCGAGCTCGAACTATTTCACCAAAAGAATGAGAAAAGGTGTCTATAGAGCTTGTGGAAACATTCTATTAGAAAGGTTTTTAGAATGTGTTTTTCACACTTGAATAAAGTAAATTTAGACATGAGAATAAAGGAAAATATTTTAAGTTAATAACTTACAGAGCTTAGTATTAAGAGAGGCAAGCAGATGGGGTGTCTCAAAAAGGTGGGTTAAACATCAGGAAAAACAATAAAAGCAGGATGAAGGGAAATTCTAAAGAAAACATAGATGAATAGAGGAGATAAGTGATGTTGTCTAGCCCACTGCTCCTCTGGGATTTATTGTAGGTTTTGTTCTTTTTCTTTTTATTGGATTTTTGACAGTAGAGCAGATCAGTGGAAAAGCGCCCTCAGCCATGTTGGGAGCCTAATTTGGGCGTTGTTTTTTTAGTTTGAAAGAAAAAAAAGAAATTTCTGACCAAAAATCTTTTATTTCATTCAACAATTCCTTTTTTTTAACCTTTTCTTAGTTGAAAGAAACTCATTTGTAAAGTGATTGAATGTTGTTGTAGGTATACCTTTTGCAATTATAGCGACTAACTGTATTAATTGAATTTACATACAAACGCACACATACACCTAAACACTAAACACACAGATAGATAGATAGATAGATAGATAGATAGATAGATAGATAGATAGATAGATAGATAGATAGATAGATAGATAGATAGATAGATAGATAGATAGATAGATAGATAGATAGATAGATAGATAGATAGATAGATAGATAGATAGATAGATAGATAGATAGATAGATGTGGTTTCTATTTTAGCGTTTATATTTATTTTTTATATATATTACTTTAGACGTGTTGTTGCATGGGTAGGAAGATACAATTCTTAAACAGCCACACTATATACATCTAAATTTATGATTTTTCTAAGTAATCATGCAAAATACATCAAAGTAATTATAAAACAGTTTCTGACATCAAAAAAGCAACATTAAAATGCAGATTACAGCAAATAAGTCCACTCAGGAACAAAGACTATTTTTTAGAAACCTGTTCTTTCTTCGGATGAAGCTCAGATTTAGGTGTTTGACAATATGGAGGATAAAGGAGGAAACTTGCAAGCCTGAGCATTGGGTTTTAGAGAGACCACTGTAATTCACAAAATAAATGGCATCATGAGAAAAAAATATGTGGAAATATTAAAGCAATGCCTCAAGGCATAAGTCAGGAAGTTGCAGATTTGGCACAAATGGGTCTTCTAAATGGAAAATAAACGTAAGTATACCACAGAAGTGATTGTAAAATGGCTTCAGGTCAACAAACTCAGTGGTTGAAGTCTAGATCTCAGTCCCAGAGAAATTGTGAGCAGAGCTAAACATGTGTGTGAGCAAAGAAGTTTACAAACTTTTCTCAGTTCCACTGGTTCTGTCAGAAATAAGACAAAAATCCAGCAAATTATTGTGAGAAGCTTGTGGAAGGATATGCAAAACATTGTACCTACACTTACATACAGTTTAAAAGGCAATTTTTCAAAATACTAGGACAATACATACAAACTTCTGTTTCTGAAGAAATAATAAACATACCTTAAAATTATTTTAGATTATTCTGCAATTCAGCAGATGAACACTTTTATTGATTCTAATTTACCTGACTTTAATGCCAGACAGTGCTGAAAAAAGCTTTTTTATACACAGTGTATGCAACCTTCTGGTTTTCTGGTGTGAATAAAAATGTAGTTTCTAAGAAATAATGGCAGAAACAAGCAAAAACATTTTCTTACCATTTCAAACCATTCAAACCATTTTTAAAGGGGAATAACATAAGTATTGTCGATCTGAGTTCGCAGATTTGACACTTGCATAACTTAAATTAAGCTTAACAAGTTGATATGTCGCGATTTTTACACTTTGATATTCCGTTTATATATATATATATATATATATCTGGGCGTAACATATCTGGCATACACAGAGCATTTTTGTTTTCTAAATCTTTTTGTTCCTCATGTCCTGATTTCTTGACATGTTCCAGTGTTCCAGCTTGGTTATATTTCTGTCATGTTTACTTCTAAATTCTAAACTGAGGCTTCAGGTTTGAATGTTTCTTTTCCCTTGCATACTGCATTTGCATCCTTCCAAAAACACAGTTTAAGACATTACATCAAAAATACTGTTCTCAAATCAAGTCAACTCAGCTTTATTTCTCAATCCGCCATATGTACTAGACATTGAGAATTTAAATTATGTTACTCTCAACTCCACAACATGTAGATTGAAGAATAAAAGAAAGTAAGAAATAATAATAATAATAATAATAATAATAATAATAATAATAATAATAATAATAAAAAATATATATACAACTATAAAGAAAAAAATATATATACACACATATACATATATATCTATACATATACATACGTACATAGATGTACTCATATATATATATATATATATATATATATATATATATATATATATATATATATATATATATATATATATATATATATATATATATATATATATATATATATATATATATATATATATATATATATATATATATATATATATATATATATATATATATATATATATATATATATATATATATATATATATATATATATATACCATGCATATGTACAATCAGGTACAAACAAGATACAAAAAAAATGCAGAAGTTGAACCAATCATTGAAGTAAAGTTGGAAGATAATCCGATCAAAATGCTCGTCGACACAGGAGCTAGTTACACATGCGTAAACGCCAGTTTTGCCAAAAACCTCCCCATGTCAGATAAACTTGTTAAGACAGTAGGATTCTCTGGGTTAAAGCAATTCAATCCAGTAACTACTCCAGTCAAATTAAGTGTCGACAACAGTGAAATCAAAATTCCAATTCTAGTTTCGAATCAGACACCAATAAACCTTTTGGGAAGGGATGGGTTATCTCAATTAAATGCAAAAATTTGGTGTTCACCACAAGGAATTTATATTGACAGCTCAGGTGTAGACCTCCAAATGCATGCCAACACCGAGCAGGCAAAAGTTTATTGGCTTGGTGACATCTCTAAGTCAATAACAGACGTTTTTGAAAAGTGGGAAAAATTTATCAAAGCACAAATTCCAAATTCAATCAAACCATTTAGCGATCCTCATTGCACAATGTTCTTTGATCCATCATGCAGCAAAATCTTTGAAGAGGAATGGGACAAAGCAACAAAAGACTCACAGATTGAACTTATAACAGAGTACATAGTGATAGGAAAACAAGGTGCAGCTATAAATGTGAAGACATAACCATTCATTGAGAGATGGTACAATGTACCAGAATCTGCACCATACATAACTCTGTTGGTTAATGAAGGCTTTGAATCCAAAACTTTGGGGCCAACGATATTAACAGCAAATCAGGCTCCATGGCAAACAACAGATAATCCTCAAATTTTTACAACTAAATATTCAGCTATGATCAAAATCCTTTGCAAAACTTCTACACCTGCTAAACCACAAGTAGTGTCGATCCCAAAGAAACAGGAAAAACAACAGTTTGGAGAATCCAAAACCCGCCAGGACACGTTGAAAAAGGAAATGTTAGACCATGTCCCATAACAGCTTTGGTCAAAACAAGACACAGATGTAGGTCTGGTACAATCAGCCAGTCCAATTGAAATACACCTAAAACAGAATGTCAGACTACCTAATCGTCCCCAATACCCAATGAAACCAGAAGCAGAACAAGGAGTGAGTGCACCCAATGAAACCAGAAGCAGAACAAGGAGTGAGTGCAACAATTTATGGCTTACAAAAAGCAGGAGTCTTGAAGGAAACAAAAAGTGTTTGTAATACGCCTATCTTTCCAGTCTTAAAAGCAGATAAGTCCAAGTATCGTTTGGTGCATGACTCAAGAACTATCAACGACATAATCAAAGATTGGCCTGCAGAAGTCCCAAATCCACATCCATTAATCACAAATTTACCTCCTGATGCCAAATTTTTCACCGTCATAGATCTGTGTTCAGCATTTTTTAGTATCCCTTTGGCAGAAGCCTCCCAATACCTTTTTGCTTTTAGGTACAGAGAAAAACAATACACATACACAAGACTCCCACAGGGATTTAAACACAGCCCTCACGTGTTAAACCAAATTCTTAAACAGGATCTTGAA
The DNA here is from genome assembly GCA_963556495.2 of Valencia hispanica. Lineage (NCBI taxonomy): Eukaryota > Metazoa > Chordata > Actinopteri > Cyprinodontiformes > Valenciidae > Valencia > Valencia hispanica. The sequence continues at coordinate 50,429,390 of OY747708.1, forward strand.
GGGATTGACATCGAGGGTACATTAATACAGTATGTTGATGACATACTAATTTGGTCAAAAACCATTGAAAGTTGCCACCAAGACTCAATTAAAGTTCTTACCAGATTGGCTGAAGGAGGCCATAAGGCCTCTCAAGCAAAACTCCAATACTGTCAACCACAGCTAGAGTACCTGGGGAGAGTGGTCTCCCATGGTTCTGTCACCATTTCACCAGAACATGTGGAAGGAGTCAGCAAAGCTCCTCAGCCAAAAACAGTTGGTCAAATGATGACATTTTTAGGAATGACTGGTTTCAGCTCTGAATGGATTGACAATTACGCTGAAAAAACAGCACCACTTAGAGCAATAATGAAAGATGCAGGTGTTGATTCACTGAAATCACAGCTAAAATGGACAACTGAAGCTAAAATAGCTTTCGAAACGATCAAACGAGACATGCAGACAGCACCGTATCTTGCAAGACCGGACTACACAAAACCATTTCTACTATATGTAGCTAATCGACAAAACATGTACGCCTCAGCAGTTCTAATGCAGGAATCATGCAGCGGTCGACATAAACAGCCAATTGCCTACTATAGTGTAAAACTTGACAACGTAGTCCAAGGTTGGCCTCCGTACTATCAAGGCCTAGCTGCAGTGCACTATGACTATGAAAAGGCCTCAGTGATCACAATGGGGTATCCAGTCATCATTTATACCCATCACAAAATCACGGAACTCATTAACCAAGGAAGATTTGTGGTACATCAAACAAGATGTTTGCAGTACATGCCACTATTAACGTACCCAGATGTAACAATAAAAATATGCTTAACGAGCAATCTGGCAAATGTTGTTCCGTTTGAGTTTGAAGGAGAACTTCATGAGTGTAGAACTGAATCAATGAAATACACTAGATTAAGACCAGGTTTGGAATCTACACCTTTTGAGAATCCCGACGTAACATACTTTGTAGATGGATCTTGTTTCAAAGACTATTTAGGAAACCACGCAGGCTATGCAGTGGTTGGGAAAATAAACAGTGAGTTCAAAATAGTCAAAGCAGAACAATGTGAGCAACCCTGCTCAGCCCAATTGGCCGAGCTGACAGCACTGACAGAGGCTTGCAAGCTAGCTGAAGGAAAGATAGCAAACATAGCAAACATTTACTCTAAAACTATAAATTATAAACTTGGCTAGCAGAACATGTTCTCTCAGAGAGCGTGTTATTGAAAGGATGCAGCTGGATTACAGACAGCACTGGCGCCAATATGACGCACAAACTAGGTATAAAATCTGGGTGTTAATAATAGAAGGGGAGTCTAGTCTGGCTTGCCGGAGAGTCTTGCTGGGGTAGTTTAAGACGACAGAACTGTATGTCATCAATGCTTTGTCCTGCTCAGAGAAGGTATGTAAACTAATAAACCAGCAGAGGCTATATTCCAGAACTGAAGTTGTGTTGGCTTTGTTTGTTTAACTGGACTCAATATCTTTCCATGTTAACCTGGCCCAACATTCAATTAAATTGAATTCAGTTTATTTATATAGCGCCAATTCACAACAGATGTCATCTCAAGGCACTTAACAAGAAGTCATTTCAATACATTTATACAAACATTCCAATCAGTTAAAAAGTTTTAGGTAGTTTCTTATTTAAGGAATACCAGCAGATTCCATCCTCATACTGAGCAAGCATGTAGCGACGGTGGAGAGGAAAAACTCCCCTTTAACAGGAAGAAACCTTCAACAGAACCAGGCTCAGTAGGAGCGGCCATTTGCCACGACCGTCTGGGGGTTTGAGAAGACAGAGCAGAAACACAGAAGGAACAGAAGATCTGATATAAGAGAACTTTCTATGTTACAGAAAGTAAAAAGTTGATAACAGGAAACAGTGGATGTTCAGTTACTGGGAGGATCATCCCAGTCGATGCCCCCCGTCCAAGAGGGCATTGCAGCCAAGCAGGATACCAGACCAGGTATATCTTCTATGGAGAGAAAAACACTGAGAGAAAACAAAGTTAACAGTCGAAATAACAGAATGTACTGTAATACAACTGGAGAGTCGTAGGGGAAAAGGAAGAAGCAGAGTGAAGAAAATTGGTAAGTATGTCCTCCAGCAGTCTAAGCCTATAGCAGCATAACTACAGATATAGCTCAGGATGACCTTAGGCACTCTAACTATGAGCTTTATCAAAAAGGAAAGTTTTAAGCCTGGCCTTAAAAGTAAACAGAGTGTCTGCCTCACGGACTAAAGCTGGGAGCTGGTTCCACAGGAGAGGAGCCTGATAACTAAAAGATCTGCCTCCCATTCTACTTTTAGAAATCCTAGGAACTACAAGTAAACCTGCAGTCTGAGAGCGAAGTACTCTGTTGGGAACAAATGGAACAATTAGATCTCTGATGTATGATGGAGCTTGATTATTAAGGGCTTTGTATGTAAGAAGAAGGATCTTAAATTCTATTCTGGATTTAACAGGGAGCCAATGAAGGGAAGCTAAAACAGGAGAAATGTGATCTCTCTTTTTAATATTCATCAGAACTCTTGCTGCCGCATTTTGGATCAACTGAAGGCTTTTAATGGCATTTTGTGGACTACCTGATAGTAAACAATTACAGTAGTCCAGCCTTGAGGTAACAAATGCATGGAGTAGTTTCTCAGCATCACTCCTGGACAGGATGTTTCTAATTTTAGCAATATTCCGGAGGTGAAAGAAAAAAATCCTAGAACCCTGTTTAATATGGGATTTAAATGTCAAGTCTCGGTCAAAACTAACGCAGAGGTTCTTTACGTTATTACTGGGGGCCAATTTAATGCCATCCAGATGAAGTGATTGACTAATCAGTTTCTGTTTAAGAACTTCTGGTCCAAAGACAGCAACTTCTGTTTTGTCAGAATTTAAAAGCAAAATGTTTAGGGTCATCCATGTTTTTATGTCTTCCAGACATGCCTGTAATCTACCTAACTGACATTCAAAACAACCAACAGCCCCAATGGCCCCACCTCCAGTGTATAAACACCAACAGTACAGGGTTCGGTTACAGGGGTCTCATGGCGGGAGGGGCAGGGGACAGAGGGGAAGATTTCCTGGTAGAAGGTCAGACGCATGTTTCATTTGTGGACAAAATGGCCACTGGGCAAGAGATTATGGGCGGAACCAAGGCCCACCTACACAGGGACCCCCACCGTCTCAGCAGGGGCCACAGCATTATGCGCCACAACCTCATCTGGCCCCGCCCCAATGGCAGGGACAACCATCTTATTGACAATGCCCACAGATCAGCCTGAGTGAGAGTGGTACGGGAGACCCTCTACTTACAATGAACGTTGCTGGACATTCATTACCATTTCTTATCGACACAGGTGCTACCTACAGCACTGTGGACAAGCAACCTCCACATGCTGAACTTTCTGGAGAAAAGGTTTCTGTTGTTGGATTTTCTGGGGCTCAGATGTCTCTCCCTGTGACTAAACCCTTACCTGTGGAACTGGGAAATCAGCGGGTGGTACATCCCTTTGTGGTATCATCAGTTACACCTGCAAACTTGATGGGCAGGGATCTGCTCATTAAACTTGGAGCTACAATCCTGTGTGGTCCTGACAGATTGATTGTTACCCTTCCCAGTGGACATTCTTTTTTCTGTTCTGGATCTGATGGACAGTTCCTTCTTCAGGATGATACTCCACAGGTGGCAGATATCTTTTGGGCCAAGTTGACCCCTCCCTATGGACCACAGTCTGCTGCATCTTTTCTGTCTGACTGGAAACCATGGTTTCTGAACTTGAATCCTTATGTTCCCCTGCCAGATCCCCTACATGTCACCGTCCTGTATGAGAGGGGTGATCATACAATTTATCAGGAGCAGTTTGAGAAAAATTCAGAAGGTAAAGATTGGACAGTAACTGTCTGTCCTTGCTATGTGGGACCAGAGGGAGTAGCCTTAGAAGCCAAATTGACTCCTCAACATTCAGAAGCAGTGCCGCATATTTATCTTCTGTTGCATCCAAAACATCAGGCTAAAGATTTAGGCCCTATGGTGAAAAGAGGGACAGAAACCACTGACTGGGTATTAACTCAAATACCAAGCATATGGTTTTCCTCCTCGACTGGCATATACAAAATTCAGACCACGACATGGGATACTTCTATGTTAGAACATTTACACCTGACCCGTTTCCATGGCAGAGAAAAAACAGATCATCCAGCAGCTGTTAAAGCGCTAAAACAACTTCCTCCCACTCTGTGGTCCTCTGGACCCACTGATGTTGGATTAGTACTGATGGGTAAAATCTTTTTGGTGTCCTCGAGTCACCTGTGTGTAATGTTCTGCAATGTTCTTAATATTATCCTCTGCTTGCTGTATAATGATAAACATTCACACAGAAAGGAGTTTGGATCTTCACCTGGACAGCTCCCATGAAACAGCTGCAGTTTGTTCGGTCTCTAAAACTTGTTTTGGGGCCGGACGGACTGATAAGGCGGGGGGGCAGCCTGGGAGTGAAGCACGGGCCCGCTTTGCTTCCCACGCGCCTCCTCTGTATGCTGCATAAATGAAGATGGAGCTGTCCAGCTGATGAGAGTCTGCCGTGGGATTTGTGCACGATTGCCTGGCCGCGTTAAGTTAACAGATCTGACCGAGAGGAGATGACTGGCTCTCCACTCTCAAGTGTCAAAGGTGAGATGCTGTGATGAAAACTTAATGCCTGTTTGATGAAGCGTTGCTTTGCTGCTGTTTATGTGGGGAATAGAGAGGGACGCCATATTCTAGCATAAATCAGTGTATTTGTTTGAAAAAGTATTGCTCTGCTTTTGCTGAACTGCATCTGTGTGGCGGAATAATAAAGATGACACATATTCTAGCACGATAAGCAGTCTGGTGTCCTTTCTTTCTTCCTTTTATATTGTGTGTGCCGATCCACTAAGATCCTGGGTAAAAATTTCACAAAACAAGTACACACACAACCGTTGACATTTTCTATGAAAACAGGATCGCACATTTGGAGATCCCAGTATCCACACAAACCAGAGTAAGAGGAAGGGATTGCAGAGACCATTTTGGGTCTCAAGGTGGGAGGAGTGTTAGAACCCTCCGACTCAGCGTGGAATACTCCTATTCTTCCAGTTGAGAAACAGGGAACCGGGAAATATTGAATGGCACATGACTTGCGCACTATCAACCAGGAATTATTAACAAAGCCAATTTCAACTCCTAACCCCTACACTGCTCTGAGTGCATTAATACCAGATTTACAGTGGTTCACCTGCATTGATCTGGCTAATGCCTTTTTCAGCTTACCATTTGCACCAGAGGTTAGAGATATTTTTTCATTTACCTTCCGTGGGGAACAACTTAGATACACTCGCTTACCTCAAGGTTTTGCTCTTTCACCAGGTTTATTTAACCAGGTTTTAAAAGAATATTTACAAAAATGAACATTACCTCAAGGATCTGTATTAATTCAGTATGTGGATGACCTGCTTTTAGCAGCACCAACTGCTGAAGTGTGCACCACAGCAACAATACAGATTCTCCGCTTGTTAGCCCAAGAAGGTTACAACATTTCCAGGGATAAGTTACAGCTAGTAAGACAAGAAGTACACTTTTTGGGAAGAAGAGTTACTGCACAAGGATCAGGTCTAACAGCAGCTCACAGATCTGCAATCCTACAACATCCAAAACCGTTAAAGGTTAAAGAAATGCTGTCCTTTTTTGGACTAACCAACTTTAGCCGTCACTACATACCCAGCTACACTAATCTTACCACTCCATTGCGTGCGTTGATAAATGAACATGGTATGAAACAATTAAATGCTCCTCTTAACTGGACGGTGGCAGCAGAAGAAGCGTTTATTGTTCTAAAACAGGAACTGGCAGCAGCAGCAGACTTGGCTCTGGCTGATTACAAACTAGAATTTTTTCTAGACTCCTCAGAGACTGATGGAATAATCAACGGTGTCCTGTTTCAAAAGGTAGATGGACATAGACACATTTTGATGTATCTCAGTGTAAAACTAGATACAACAGAAAACAGATGTGCACCCGGCATGCAGCTGGAGTAGCCCATCTCATCACTAAAACACCACACATTGTTCCCGGGCATCCTCTCAGGGTGTTAACTACACACGGGGTAATGGCATTCGTTAATTCTGAGGCATTTACCATGTCCACACTCAGACAACAGCGCATGAGCAAAATCTTGGAAGCACCTAATTTAATATTTGGTCATGAGGGTATCAACATGGCAGATCACATGAGGGGAGGTGTATCACATGACTGCATTGAGAAAACGGTTAAAGATAGCAAAATCAGGATAGACTTACAATCTCAAACCCTTCCAGATAGTATATCCTTGTTTACTGATGGCTGCGGTTTCAGGTCTCCCAGCGGAGAGCTACAGGCAGGGTATGCAGTAGTGCAGAAAACTACTAATGGGTTTCAGGTAAGAAAACAGGGGGAGCTGTAAGGGAAACAGTCAGCACAGAAAGCAGAAATCAGGGCTGTGATTGAACCATATAAGTGGGGAGAAGGAAAAAGAATAACAATAAATACTGATTCTATGTATGCCTGGTCGGCTTAACATATTGGACTCCCCCAATGGAAAAGGAGTGGGTTTCTCACCACTCAGGGACAACCAATACAACATCAGCAAGAAATGATTGAGCTTCTACATGCTGTGAAGCTTCCCTCTGCACTAGCTGTTAAAAAATGCAAGGGGCACAGTAAAGAAAATACATTTGAAGCTGCCGGAAATGCAGCTGCTGATACAGCTGCCAAAATCGCTGCTGGGTATAAGCAGGCTCATGATTGGATGATGACAATGGTAGCAGAAGATACTGATAACATGGAGGATTTTATTAAAACTGAACAAAACAATGCTGCGCCTCAAGAAAAATCTATTTGGCTACAAAGGGGAGCAGTACAAACTCAGGGACTCTGGCGTAGCCCAGATGGTCGTCCAGTGTTACCTGTGAACATGAAACCTGAGATTTTTCAAGAAGCACATGGCTTGGCCCATGTAGGTGCTGCTCAGATGAAAAGAAGTTTATGTTTTTGGTGGGACCCTTACATGACAGATTGGATAAAACATTTTTTACATTAATGTAAAGTGTGTGGTGAATTTAATCCTAAACCCACCATTAAACCTGAAATGAGGTCCTTTAAAGAACTATCACATCCTGGTGAAGAAGTTGTCGTTGATTACACTGATATGGGAATACCATAGGGCTACAAGTACCTTCTGGTTCTGACTGATCCACTGACAAGCGTGAGGATAGTGAAACTGTTAAGTACTTGATTAATTATTACATTCCCTTGCACGGTTTTCCTTGAACTGTGCAAAATGATTCAGGAACACATTTTAAAAATCAGCATCTTCAGTTTGTGGAAAAACAGCTGGTATTAACCCACAAATTTGGGACTGTGTATCATCCACAGTCTCCGGGGTCAGTGGAAAGAATGAACCAGAATCTTAAAATAGCTAAAATAATGGCACAAACAGGACTGACGTGGGTGGATGCCCTTCCGATAGCACTGATGGCTGTCAGGTCATCAGTTTGTAAGACTAAAGGACTCACAACTTGCGAGTTACTGACTGGCAGGGTATTCAACGGACCGTTTGCACAACTTCGGACTGTGATTGACCCGACCCCTCAGAACCCATCCTCTGACTATCACATCTTAAAAGCTTTGGTAAAATCTTTCACAACAGCTCCTCCTGCAGTACAGGGCCCAGCTCCACTCCCCAGTGAAGCTGCCTGGGTGTGGTTGAAAGTCATTAAAAGGAAGTGGCATGAACCCAGGTGGACGGGTCCCTACCAAGTTACTGCCAGAAGCACTCATGCTGTTCAACTGAAGGGGAAGGGCTGCACCTGGTATCATTGGAGCCAATGTTCTCCAGCATCTGAACCACAACCCTCCCTCGCAGAAGTAAGGGAGGCCCTGAAGGGGACAACAGAGGGAGAGTAAAAGTTCTTAGGTGCTATCAAGCCCAGCTTTTATTCTCTGAAGAAAATCTGTCGGGGTAGTAGTGATCAGGGGTAAGATCAATCCTAAAGAGGGTAAGGGGTACTTAATTCTTAAGCCTGAAAAACATAAAAAAACATATACATTTTATAAAGGCTGGTTAAGTATTCCCTGAAGATCAAAGGAAAAGAGAAGAAAAGAGTTTCTGCAGCACCCTCGAGCCAGTGAAGGACAGCAAAAAGAAACTGAAGAGCATCTTTACATTTTATATTTTATCTTATTTTACATCTTATCATTTATATTATATTTTGGCTTAGCTTGATTTTATCTGCGTACCTTTTAAAGATTTTGTTATTTGCATTTTTTTAAATAACTGCAGCTGCATCACTATTTAGGAAGAAAAAGAAAAAACGGCAGCATCATGATGTGGGAATAAGCAGGCTGAGAAAAAGTCACATTTTCCTAGAGGCAGTACAGAGTATTACCAGTTTTGCTAAAATAATAAGAAGGACCGCTCCCTTTAAGTGTATTTAATTTTAATGCTCATATTTTTTCTCATTCACATTCTATAAAAAAAAATATTAAAGCTTAAGGTGTTGTGCAGATTATACAGATTGAAAATGTTTAGCTACAGGAGGTTGGGAAGAAATCCCCTAACTGATCCTATTTGGGGTAATTGGACGGTTTTAAGCTGCGCGGTTTTTGTACTATTATTAATATTGAATGTTATATTGCTTCTGAATTGTGACTAGCCCTACAGACATGCAGCTTACTACCAAAACACAGACAACTGCTAACAGCTCGGTAAATTCTGAAAACCACTCAGATATCCGGATAATACAACGTGTCAAAAGATGGGTATCAGACCCTCATTTATGCGTTAAAGATGAAGACCCTCTGCTTGGATACCATCTTAATCAGTGGTATAACTATGTGGAGGTTCTTGCAAGATCGAAGAATTATTCTAACTGCTATGTGTGTTCAATCATGCCAAAGAGCTCCTCTAAACCCGTATTGGATCCATTCCCATTGTCATTTAGGAGTTCTTTTTGTTTATTCCAGACTGATGTGAAATGCTATGGCCGCCATCAGATTAACTGGAATAACTTTAGTGTCCTACTTGTGTCCTCAAAGTTTCACAGCTTATAAACTCCTTACTGCCCTTGAACCACTTGTAACGTTTCCACAATCTTTTTTGAGGGTTGCACATTTAAAATCCTCTATGACTTTTCCAGTTGTTTTCATAGCAACGGGACAAGGAATCTAGGACGATTGTCTCCGTTTAGATGCCACAAATTTTACACCCCTAAAAAGTGTGTCAATAGTAGTTACACTATAAGTCAAAATGAGACCTGTCCGTGTAATATTAGTTCTTTGTATTCTACTAGTACCCCCCCCGTAGGAAATTATTTGTTTGTAAACTGGGATAATGTAGCGTTACCTGGGAAAAAAGGCACGAAACCAGTAGATGACATATATTGGCTATGCGGACACAAGGTATATGTGTATTTGCCTGAAAATTGGGGTGGAGTATGCGTGCCAGTAGGATTAACTGATCACACGTTCATAATTACAACAAAACAGAAAACTGATTCGGATATAAATGAAAGTTGGAATAAACGGTCTCTAAGCAAAATAGAAGTTCAAAAGCATGACAGTGTCTGGGGTAGTGATGTCCCAGACCACCATAAATTATGGACCACAGCTGAGAAAATATTTGGATCACTGATTTCCTCAATAACGTTGGAGAAGTCATGTTAAGAGTGGAAACCCAAGCTTATCGTTTCTCGTTATTCATGAATGCCTCAATTAGTGCATGGCAATCCAACAATAAAGAGATGAAAGCCATAAGGTTGATGTTACTTCAAAATAGGATGGTGTTAGATTTCTGGACTGCAGCCCAAGGTGGAATTTGTGTACTCCTTAATGAGACATGCTGCGGCTACATCCCAGATAATTCTGGAGATGGAAACGACATAGATAATGCTCTCTCTAAAATGTGCACAGTAGCCAAAGCCCAAAATGCAGACTTTGTAAATGCAGACACTCCACAATGGATGAACTGGTTGTTTTTTGGAGGATGGATGTCCTTACTCTGGAAGGTAGTGGCTTTCCTAGGAATTTTGATGTTAATATTTTTCCTGCTGACATGTTGCATAATACCGTGTTTTAAAATTATGGTAAAGAAAATAATCTCACAAACACCACTCAGAGGACAATACATGTTAGTTCCTATAAAAGAAATGGAACAGGTGGAATTACAGGAGTAAGGGTAATAGTAGATTCATCTCTAAAATATTAGAGGTGAAAAGAGGGATTAATGTAAATAAAAACTTTTTTAAACAAGCACTGAATGAATGCACAGGCCAAAAGGTGAAGGGGTTGTGTGCTAAAATAATTAACTAAATGCAGAAAAGTGTTAGCACAGGATGTGACCCATGGGTCAGAAAGGAACGGTCACGATTAAATGGACAAAACTGTTAAGAACAGGATATGAGTTAGACACGATTCTCTGAAAAAAACAGGAAACATCTGGTTGTTTGATCGTGCAAATGGTCTGTTGGGAGAAGGAAGGTTTTCTGCTTAGCAACCAAAAGCAATATATTAAATGGGGCTTAACCTATTAGGGACGGACTACAGGCACACTTTGCATATTTATTAATATGTATATATTGTGTGAATGTGTAATTCTTTTTTATACTCTGCCACAGGACAAACGAACTGGGAGAGAGGAGTTCGCAGACAGCCGGCTGGTCAGGGACTGGTAGCATAGCAGCGCGAGGCGCAGACTTTCACTTAAAAATCTCCTCTCAACAAGCCCTAACGCTCTAACCCGTATTCCAGTCCTGATGTACTTTTTAGAGGACTGAGGAGCAGCAGCAAATACTTTTATATTCTCGTATTCCCAACATCTAACATAACAGGGAAAAATCTATTATAATTTTATTTGCTTGCACAGATTAGGTGTGAAAAATTAGGAGAACTGGGTCTAAAAGCTTCTGACATTTAAACTTACCCAAAGAAAGATGAATCAAAGCAAATAAAAGAACTGCTGTATGCTGAATGTTAGCTTAGCAAGTAAGTTTTATGTGCTCACCAATTTAATCACAGAACCTGGAAAGTTAAAGGTTCTGACTCTAATGTAAACTGATAAACCATTTCAGATAGATGTAATTGAGACCTACATTTCCTACACATCTACATTTCATGTAATTGGGAATGTTTTCATTCAGACTGAATGAATTCCTCTGATTATTACATGTACATGGCAAGTAAGTGCTAAATGGACTGAATTTATATAGTGCTTTTTTAATCACACTGACTGCTCAAAGCATTTTACATTGGAGCCAGATTCACCCATACAGAGCTCAGTAGGCAATATAGGATTATGTGCCTTGCCCAAGGGTACATTGACATGCAACAGGAGGAAACTGGAATTGAACCTACGACCCTCCAATTGTGAGACAACTACTCTACTTAGCCACAGTTGCCCCACAAGTTTCTGCGGCCTGAGTCTGAACAACAGTCAGTAAGCTAGCAGGTTACAGGACTATAATCATGTCTAATAAAATCAACTTGATCACAGTACATTTTTGTTCACTTGTATAAATGATTTCACTTGTTATTTTGATAACCTGATGTGACTCATGTGAATTGTAAAAGCAGGTTTATACTGTTGCAGTTGGTTAACATGAAAATGTTTATTTTGTAAAGAAATTTGTTTTTTATTATGGATCAATTTCCTCATTGTTTTTCAAAATTTACTGAATGTGCAATATTTTTTGGTTAATATTTATTGTAAAAAGCAACATCATTACTGATTTCCAGATTATTTTGAAGTTCAGTTTCTCCTGCTGGTTGTTCTAGCAAACAAGCACACTTAACAATCAAATAAACAATCTCAAAATTACTATTACTCTGATAGAATTACGTATTTGGTCAAAGGACTTTTTTAAAGTTTAGGACTTTAGGCTTTAAGTTTGAGCTTTTTCACAATATTCTACTTGGTACTTATCTTGGTTGTATCATTTTCAGTAAGCAATCTCTACAAATATAATGTCGGACTAACTGTAAGTCTTCCATCCCCCTAAAGATTTTTTACACACTCATGCCACTGACATAATTCTTCTTGAAGTAAGGGAACAGTTACAGATTCACATTTTTAAAGAATCTCTCTTTAAAAGTCCTGAACAAAGGAGAGCAAGCTTACTTTAATATGAAAATAGCAAATCTGAGTGAGCAGGAAGATGGTTACTGACCTTCACTTAAGGAGCAACAGTCAGGCGACAGGTGAAGGTATTGAAGTTAAGACCATAAAGTCCCTGCTTTGTCATAGCGTGTGGCACGTATGTCTCTATTTAAAACATCACACCTACAGTTCATGTAATCAATATGGCAATTTTATATGGAGCTTAGTGAGAAGATTTGCATTTCCATTGGGGCAAGTCTTGTCATTTGTCTCGACTTTAGTCTTTTAGTTTCATCATTATGTCAGCTTAGTACATAGGCAATTCAATTAGTGATTTTTGTGGTGAGTGTGTCTGATCATCTCCACCCTAATCACCTCATCCCCTTTCGTCTTTCTCCAACCTCAGACCAGCTAGTAAAAGTCAAAATATAATAGGTTTTTTGTTGTGACATTTTCATAAGCCAAGAAGATTAACCCAATAAACTTTGACGCTATTCTTCGCTGCCTGTCTCTGTGAGAGAGGAAAAGAATGTGTCTACATATTACTTCACCACAGAGGACCAGTTTTGGTTCATTGTTTGAGGTTATAGGTACACAGATGTAACACAATGTCAGGGATAAACCTTACGATCCAAAAATGACTATGAGAAAACAAATGGAAATTTATGAGCAGAATTTTCTAAATGAATTAATAGAACTGTCAGAAAGTCAAAAAAGCTCTTTCCTGAGAGTCCCTCCTTTTTTACCCCCAATATTTACTCTGTCATGTTTGCTGGGTTTTAACGACTCAAAGGTAGCACCAGACTCAGAAAACCAGACTGTATTTTGGATATGGTAAAAGATGTTTATTTTTAACAGATAGGAGAGTCTCTGGAAGATCGCCGGGAAAGAACGGGTCCACGATGGCAGGAGGAGGAACTGTAGCAGAGAAATGGATATGAGATAATGTGGCGGTAATGTGAGGCAGAGAGTGGATGGTTACTCACGGTGATAAGTTGGATCCGAAGCTAGAGGTGAGTGGAGGCTGATGTTGTGCCAGGCTGTGTGTGTGTGTTAGCAGGTGGAGCGGGCAGACAGATGGAGATTAGGCAGACCAGCGGAGGTAACGGAGCAGAAGCTGACCGGGAGGGAATCCAGAGTGATCGGTAAGTTGTTTCCAAGGAGGCTTCACCGGAGATCAGAGGAGGAAACCAACTTCAGAGGATCAAGGAGTCTGGATAAGGATCTGGGCGGAAACCAGGAAGAATACGCGAGGACCAAGAACCATCTGGCGTCAGCTTGCAGCATCTGTCCCTCTCTTGAATGCTGGAGATGATGAGCCTAACGATCTGCACCTGTACCAATCAGACACGTCCCTGCAAGGAAGGTAGGAGAGCACACACACACACAGCAGAAACACCAGCAGAACAAGGATCCTAACACTCAGATCTTTAACAAGTCTCTGAAACTATGTGAGATTCCCTACTGCTTCAAGTGTTCCACCATCATCTATGAGAAACACACCATCACAAGGTAAATATTACAGACCTCTCACCCTGACATCTGTGGACGTGAGAGTTTTAGAGCCTCTAAGGAATAACACAGGCCCCCTGATAGATCCCAGACGTTTGCTTGCAGGGCAGACAGGTCGGCTGCAGACAAAGTCGACATGGGAATACACTTCATCCTGTAATATCTAAACTACCCAGTACCATATGCCAGAATCCTGTTAGTGCATCTGAACTAGGCAGTTAGTGACTGAAAAGCTACGGGAGGTGAAGAGATCATCTTCACCCACACAAGAACCTTCACCACCTCTGCAAGAAACTGCTTCATCAACGTAAAGTGAGATAGACCCATCTCTCTTTGGAAAATCTATGCTCAGATTCTGCTGAACTGGAACTGCAAGCAACAAGTGTCGGTTTTCTGCAACAGAAATCATTGGCTACACAAACGGTGATCTTAAAGCTTTCCATAAACTTCCTCTTTGAAGGTCTAAAGCCTTTCATCCAATCAGTAAGTATAAGTCATCCACAAGTGAACTCTTTCACGGCGAGCCCTCCAGAGCTGAAGATTAACTTTTTTAGCATATAGGACTGGCGCTACAGAGGTTGCTGGTTTTGTGGCACAGACAAAAAAATTGTAGCACCTACACAAAATGTCTTTTACTAAAAACCAACTGTAGTGCATCTCATTACTTAAACACACAAACAATAGAAATACATGCAATGAACGCACAATAACAAGAAATATTTTCAGACATGTTTATTCAGTGAAAATGTTAACATATTAGCTTTATCGTTAGAGGGTATCGCTTGTCAATGCACGTGAATCCCCTGGTGTAACCATACCAGATTTTACGACAGTAGTAGAAAACAATAAATTTTTCCCAACTGTAGGGGGACCCCAAGAGCAAAACTTACATAGTGTTGCTTTAAGAAAACAGTGTTTAGCCAAGGTGCTGCACAACAATGACAAAGCATTGCAATATCGCTGTCAGTTATTACCGAAACATAGCGGGCTCGTCTGATACAGTGTCTTCTACCAGATCAGGTTTCATTACTTTCTTTTCTTTTTCTTTTTTTACGTGTCCTGTTTGGCAGCGTGGAGCTCAGAATTGATGTCTGAGTACCAAGTAGAAGCCCAACAGATTTACTTCACAAGTGGAGCACTACAGCTTTTCCTATAGTACTCCACTTGATATATATGTGTGAAAAATCTTTATTATGAATTGCTGTGGGCTTTATTTTCTGATGTTATGGACATGGAGACGGAAAATAAAGGGGAAAAAAGAAAGAAGATAGGAAACAAAAAGTCAAGAGAGAGGGTGATTTGAAAATACAAGAGAGGAAGGGAAACAACGAAAAGACAGGAAAACATCGAAGTCTGCCTCCATTCCCACAGGATGGCAGAGAGAGGGGAAAAAACAAAAAAACCGAAAAAGGAAAATTGACAATACAAACCAAACATTGTGAACTAAGAACTACACAACCACATCACACCAAAATGGATATAAAAATACAACAACAATGTCAGAGAAAAACTCATGGTACCGATTAATCAAGATCTAGTAATGATAACCTCAGCCCAAGAATTAAGTGTAAACACCAGAGATCCCACACCTATGCGTGTGTGTGAGCATGCTGGTGCATATAAGTTTTCTCCTTAAGAGTGTTCGATAGCCGGTGTGAGCAGGCATCAATCTGTCCCCCAGGAATCGATGCCGATTCCATTTAGCATGGGTGCTACTTCTAAAAAATAGTTTATTCCACAGACAATTTACTGTCGTACTGTATACGGCCCTGCTGTCGGGATAAAAAAGTAAATGTTTTTCAGTTAGCTGCCTTTTAAATTCATCAGTGGTGTTAACAGTGTCCCTGGCACTACTATGAATACTGGGAGATGTAGTTTAATCAATCGTTTGAAGTAGATAGGCCCAACACATGGTGTCTCGCTAATCAGGTAATTAGCTCAAAAAAACTGCAAAGGTTTCCATAGC